>VXBN01004841.1:191125-215604 GCA_013397395.1 Sinosuthora webbiana | reverse complement strand
GTCATTTGAAACAATTGATGTCAAGGTTATAAAGAAAAAGTAAACATCTGATCATGACAGGAATATGGTTATGGCTGGAATCCCCAGTTAGGTCTCAGTCTCCTCTGCATTATACCCAGACCAAACACACACAATGCAGTGGTGACACCAAAGACTTTATAGAAGAGGTTGAATTGGCGAGCAACTTCTACAGGAACAAATCTTTGTAAATTCTTATTGAAATCCTGATCCATACACTCTTAAATCAATTACCAGCTTTACTTTTGAGAAAAAAGCCTTTGTGGTACATGGAGAATAAATATATTTTCAAAAGAATGAAAGATCGAAGAGATGAAAAACATGATAAAGGTGATAGATGTTACCAACAACATTTTTCTGTTTGAATTTGTGCAAATATCTCATGATTTTCAGTAACACTAGAAAAAATTTGCATCAGTTCTCCTTGTTTCTAACCTGTTTCACTTTATAAGTCCTCAAGGAGTCAACTTTCCAAGGATTTAGGAAAACTCAATATATTCCTGAAAAATGAACTGGCTTAAGCCTTAGAACTTCTGCCTGAGATTACATGTCCTGAACCAACCTGATGTAAAACCCTCTGAAATGACCCAAAGAGAAAGTGATGAAACCTTACACACTTCAGTAAAAATTTGTCTAGAATTTTCTATTTTACATGTTTTCCAATCAGAGAATAAGAGAATAATAGTAGTAAGTTTCCAATAAGAGAAACTTTTGATACTAGTATATTATTTTTTAATTTTATTTTATTTCATTTTGACACATGATTCACTGTATAGATCACAAGACCATCAACGTACAAAAGGGGGCTGTGGAATTTCTTTTATTAACCTTACATTTGATTTTTAAAATATTAGAAAATATTAACAATATTATAAATAACAGATGTCCTTGAAGTGCAGCTTGATCAGTCCAGGCTGGACAGTGGGAAAAAAATCTGCTATTAGGGGTTTTTCAGTCCTGGAGATAATCACACAGGAAATTCAAGGAGTTTCCTATCCCTGGATGCTTTCAAGACCAGCCAGGTAAAAATGTGCCTGGTCTAACACAATACTGCCTTACTTCAAATATGCAGCTGGACTAGAGCCTTCAAAAGATGTCACCAAACCAATATATTCTATAAGTAGCTAAATAATTGCAATATGTATTGGATCACTTCTTCTTTTAAACTAAATTTGTTAATCAGGGCCTTATTTGTTAATAAGTGATATATGATAAGCTATAAGGACACCATAATTTGTGTATTAAATATTCTAAGACTTCTTAATTCAGTATTTTGCATTTTATGTTCCTGTATAAAAAGCAAAAAAAGAGTACTTTTTATGAACAGAATTACTAAATAATCTGGATTTAGAAGGAATTTCTAAGACACATTGAAAAAACTTTTTTACAGGATCATAGAATCATTTAACTCGGAAACAACCTTTAAGATCATCAAGTCCAACAGCACATCCAGCACTGCCAAGCTCACATGGCCCTAAGCCCCACAACTGGATGGTGACTCCACCTGGGACACACTGTTCCCATGCTTGTCAAATTCTTCTTTTGATGAAGAATTATTTCCCTAATATCCAACTTAACCGCCCCTGACTCAACTTGTGGCTATTTCCTCTTGTTCTGTTACTTGTTACTTTTAAATGTGTTTCTTTTATTTTATTTTGACTTTATGAAAAAAAAAAAAAAAAGTCATCTGAATAAAAATAAAGTTTTAGTGCCAATTTTGTTATGATACCACATTTTGACATATTTTAGAATGAAACATTATAGCTTTCAATTTCCAAAATAACATTTCTGTTATTCCCTTGAAAGATTAATCCTCTCCTTCCTGCTGCATCTTCAAATAAAAGAAAAAGTTTAATTTTTTTTTTTTAATATTTTCTTTGGTGATCCATTTGTGGTACTTTTCATTTTGTGTATTTATATTTGACAGAAAATAAAATAATGAAAACAGTTTCATATTGATGCACTTTCCTTCTCTCCAACTCTGTAGTTTTCTATTTCAACCTTCTAGTGAAAAACAAAAAATAATCGGTATTCTAGCACTTTTCAGTTACTTACTGCATTAATCAAAAATACAAATTATTATCCAAAATATATTAAAAAAAAATCTTTACCAGGCCAATTTGGAATGTGACCCTAGAGCTTCAGTATCCATCTTAAAAAAAAAAATAATAAAGATGGTACTTTTCTACCATATTCTTTCAAAATTTATACATTTAGAATGCTTAATACTATATAGAGTTATTTCTAATTTACAGCAGTATGACTCTCCTAAATACAGAGCTTTTTATTGTGATTTACACCACTGTTGCTGAGTTCTGAATCACAGCCTTGTCCATATTTATGGTTTTCACAATCCCTTTGGTTGTATGTAATTTTTACAGTAGAATAAAAATAGCAAACCCCTACTTAAAGGACCTTATCATCATAGATCCTTAATTACAGCTATGTTAAAGTAACCTCTACAGTGGCCCAAGAGCCAAAGCAACAATAAATAAAAGGGACTGTAAAGTGAGTAGCTTCTTCCAAAGGGAAATGTCAGCCTGCGCAAGGAAATGTCACCAGTGCAATAACACTTCCCACTGCAGCACAGGGTGGGAGCAGAGCAGAGAGAGGAGCTGGTTCTTTGTGGAGGGTGTGTATGGTGAGAGGGTGGGGACCCACAGGACAAAGCAGGAGGAGTTGCCAGGTGGGTGACCTCCTCCCTAGAGGGAATGGACTTCCAGGCTGAGCCAAACTGCAGGCTCTGTCCTGGAGCCCTGGAATGAGGCTGCTGCATCAGTTTTATATCAATACCCCATTTGAGTACTATTTATTTTAATTCAGACCCTACACAGCCTTCCCTGGAAGCAGATGATCTTTTCTTCCATCAGATGTGTTCCTGTTGCTGCAACAACTGACATGACAGTGTCCATCAAGAGAGGGTAGACATATCAGAAATTCACCAGCCTCTGTCTTCTGGGTTAGGTGGTCACATATGATAGGATGAGAACACTACGGCAGAATAAAGCTGTCCTACAAGAAGCCTTGTGCACAAAATATAGAGGAAGTTACCTCATTTTCCACAGGCAACAAGTCCATCTGCAGTATTTACTTTCTTTCTAAATCCCTGCTTCCATCTCCAGGAAACTGCAGTTTTGATTTTGCTCTAGATCCAGTTTGATTTTGTCCAGCCTCCCACCACATGGGCTGCAGATACAACCCTTTAGTCCTGGGTTTGAAGAATCACACTCTGGGCCAGACAGCTTCCCCTTTTTGCCTCTCATGCATCCATCTCTTGGGATGCTAGATTGCTAATCCCTTCTTATTTTTGTTGCAGGAAGAGGTTCTTGCTTCATTTGCTGAATCTGAAAGACCGTGCCTAACAGAGTGTCTGGCTTTAATGAACTCACTGATTATCTCTGTTCTGAGAGCAGATGTAAGAGCTCTTGGTGCAGGAATGCCAGTGAACAAAACACTCAGACCAGAAAGAAAAAGGGCATCTGCCAACTCCAAGCAATCATTAAGCTTAGTACCTGTAGAAAGCAGTAACAAAACAGGTGAAATTTAGTTAACCAACTATGACACAGACTGAAACATGCTCAGCCACAACCCTAGGAAAGACAGTTTAGCTAGTAGTAAGGAGTAGGACTTAACAAAGAGATTTTTAAGTTGAAGATAGGAATTTGCATAGAGAGACATAAACTGAAATGCGTTATACACTATATATAAATGAAAAATAACCTCTGGTCAACAGTACAAGGCATATGATTCCCTCTGCAGATGGCTTTAGCAGTAAGCATGAAGGTTTGCTGGGACTTTCTTTCCCTCCACTAACTGAATTTGTTCTAAGGTGCAATGGGAATCAGACCCTTTGCTTAGGGGGAAATCAAAGGGGAAATCAAACTCAGCAAATGCCTCTGGCCCTACCTCTCCAGTCTGTGCCACATCATACAACTGAAAGATCCAACCTTACATCTCAGAAGAACTAACCTTTTGAAGTTACTCAAAGATGATATCTGCTGCCAATGTCCTTTAACCAATTTTAACTGCCAGACTTCTCACCTGGAAAAAAAGGGCTTCATTTTCTCAGCAGAGGTGAAACATTTTTTTTCTTCCTCCTCTTTCTCCCCTAGCTCCTTTGCATCTTTTCAATTTAAGAAATGCTTTGGGATCATTCTGGGAGAAAAGCTCCATGCAGTATAACCACATTAGCTTGTAAAGCAAACAGAAAAAAATGGCCCGCTGGTCATAAACAAGCTGTCTGCAAATTTTTCTTATGCTATCTCTGCACTGGATCTTATTCAGGACTGCAAGATGCGGTGGTTTGTTTTATACTGATGGGCACTGTTGCCAGGGATTCCATCCCAATATAGATGTTTGTAATACACATTGTGTGTCAGTCTCTTCAGTCAGTTTTCAGTAATAGAGTTTGAAAGGCATATAGTGACAGTATAAATGCATATGGTATATCTGAATATTTTGTTAGAAGGATGATGGCTCCTGGCTGCTTAGGATGCTACATGGACTCCTGTGCAACCTGCATTTTTACCAGCTCTGCCTCCCAAACTGGAAACAAAGACAAGCCATTCTGGTTTCTCTTTACTGCCAGTGGAGTGAAATCTGGAGCTCAATTCATCTGACCTGCCTTGGACATTTATCTTAGAATGAGATGAGCTTCTTTCTGTATTCCTTTCCACTGACTATGAAAACAAGACCCACATGATGAGCTGAACAACTGGAGCTCTATGCAATTCCTTAAACTTAGGCCCTACCTAAGTTTCTGATCAACCTCTGTTTTCTGTGAGCAGCATCCTTCTGATAATATGTGGTATCTTCCAGCACTTTTAGCTGTCTCAGTCTAGAACTCTTTGAGTGTTGCCACATTTTACATGAGCAGCTGAAAGCCCCAGGTTAAGCTCACTGCTGGGGGACCTTTTCAGTAGACCACAAGCAGATGGTAGGGCACCACATCTCACTTCCACTGGTAAGTGGTTCCAGACATCTCCATGAAGTCCTGCTCCACGTATGCCAGCTCTGTGTGGGTGTCTCCAAAATGCAAGGACACTTCAAATGTTGTCAGACTTCTATTTTCAGGCAACTGACTCAAGCCACTATATATCTAAATTTAGGTATTTGCCTATGAGCTAGGTGTCTAAGCTTGGAGAGCTATTGGTTGACCAGATATAGACATTTGCTTCATCTCTTTCTAAACCACTAATTGCATTGACTAGACCTCTACTCTCTTTAATGGGTACCTGGCCATTTATCTTGTGTGCAGACATCTAAAATTAGATGTCTTAATCCCTAAACCTAATCACACCACTAACTTTTAGATTCCTAATTAAGATAAATTAATTGAAAACTACAAGACCTTTGCACCATTTTTGAGCTTTCTTTGAGTTTTCACTTACCCATAGTTGGAAAGAGTAGATGACTACACTGCTTTTTTCTTTGATAAATTGCAGGAAATGGGGGAAAAAAACCCAAAACAAACAAACAAACAAACCCACAAAACTATTTTAAAAAATCAGAAACTGGGCTTCTGAAGAAAATAAATCAGCAGCTCCATGTACACCTACACCGAGATTTGCTTCTTCATTCTGAATAGTCATGAAATACCAATCAAAACTTCAAATGATGGATTGCTCTGTCATCAAGATAACTGTGTCAGGGGAGGTTTTAGCTGGATATCAAGAGAAGGTTCTTCCCACAGAGGGTGGTTGGGCACTGAACAGGCTCCCCAGGGCAGTGGTCAGGGTGGGATTCTGTGCAGGGCCAGGAGTCGGACTCAGTGATCCAACTCAGGATATTCTATTAAGAGATAGCTACAGAAGTGGCTTATTTTCTCCACCTGGCTAGCAGTACTGGCCATACCTGAAGGAGAATTTAGATAACCTAACCACCAGAGCTTCATGCCAACACTTAAAAGTTTTGTTAAGCTTGAGCACTAGGATCTGAATCAGATCTGCTCTGGCTGCTATCGCATGAGGGGTGAGTAAAGTAATGTTCGGCTCTATACAGCTGCATATGTAGACTACACCTTGTTGAAAGTGCTTACTCAAGCTTTGGCGTTTTGGATTGGGTTTTTTGTGTTTTGTTTTGTTTTTTGTTGGGTTTTGTGCTTAATTTTTGTTGTTGGGGAATTTGTTTTTGTTTGTAGTTGGGTGGTTTTGTTTGCTTTTGTTTTTATGAAAAATCAGGAGACAATTTGTTTTCTTGTTAAGTGAAGGAGATAAAAAGTTTTGACTACCAGCTTTAGATAAATCTGGTGAAGTTGAAAGACTGTAACCATGACATCAATACTAAAAATTTTCAGAAAGCAGAACATGCACAGGGTCAGGATAACACAGAAGTGTCAAAAATATTCAAAACTTGTACAAGAATTGAAAATGTTCATTCATACCTAATTAGAGGTTATTTATGCCTCCCTACAGAAACAGTCCTCTGAAAACCTGTTGTTTCAAAAACAAACAGTGTTTATTTAAGTTATTGTTTTCTTTTTTTTTTCTTCAGAAATGACATCATATGATTTCGTTTCTTCAAAGTGACACATATTTTCCATTTCAACAGCTATAGAAGGGAGTGAGTACAAATGTCTCAAGTTTACATGAAAGGGACTGAGACAAAGACCAAACCAGAAAGGTATTTAACCTCCTATATCCTTTTGAAATTATCATATAGCAATATCTTTGGAGAGGTAGCTATAAACT
This sequence comes from Sinosuthora webbiana, assembly GCA_013397395.1. Taxonomy (NCBI): domain Eukaryota; kingdom Metazoa; phylum Chordata; class Aves; order Passeriformes; family Sylviidae; genus Sinosuthora; species Sinosuthora webbiana. Next base: position 208,897 of record VXBN01004841.1, on the reverse strand, counting down.
TTAAAAACAATATTCAGACTACTCACTTTCACATCATAATGGCCAAAAATCAATTTCATTGATTCTGTGCTGGCTGTTGAGCAGGGAGAGGTCCTGATTCTCCTGCCAGAGGCTCTGCGAGATCTGTTCAAGAGTCACCTACAACCTGTAGATGTTTTTAAGGATGAGCCTTCATTGTGAAAATGGCTCCCTCCTTGCATTGATACCTAGCTCCTCATACATTGATTCACTTGGGTTGTAAAGATCATCTTGTTCCAATCCCTGCCAGGGGCAGGGACACTCTCCACTAGACCAGGTTACTCAAGGCCCCATCCAACCTGGCCTTGAACATTTCCAGGGTCTTCTACAGCTTCTCTGGGCAACCTGTGCCAGCGCCTCATCACCCTCATAGTAAAGAATTTTTGCTAATATGTGAACTAAACCTGCCTTCATCACACTGCCTATACAGTAGTTTGGTACTACATGGAAAGAGATGAAAGGTGTCTTTCCAATACAAAAAAAAAAATGTTATTGAGAGTATGAGCCATTCACAGCTCCAGTTCTTTAAAGCCGGATGATGATGAACCCTCTGGATTCCACCCCAAATTATTCACTTAATGGCCACTGCCATATCTCTACAGAAAATGCAAGCACAAATCAGTCTGCACCAATTAGCTGAGGTCCTGATATTTCTGGACTTATTGGGGGTTGTTTTTGATTTTCCTTGTTTTAGGCTAATAAATTATTTTCAAGATGTACCTTGAATAACAGAGTCGTGGGAGGCATTTCATGTTTAGAAATCTTTTGAGGAAGTCCATGTATGTCATGGGCCTGACTGCACTCTAATGCCACAAGCCAGGCAACTCATGATTGTCCTGTTCTTTCTGAGGTCAGGCATCATGGAAATCTGCAGTGAAATTTGTGAGGCTCTAAGCTTAGACAATCCCTTGAAAACAGCTTCCTGGAATTTAAGGTTTAAGTTCATTCAAAGCCCCATTTGGACACTGAAATAAACACTCTGGACCACATCTCAAGTGTTTTGTTCAAGGTCATCTGAGAGGAGTTCAATGGATCTTGGAAATGAGCCCAGATCTCTGCTTAACTCTAGCCATAGATCCATCCATTTTCATTCCGCAGCAGCATAATAGGGATTTGGAAAACTACTCTAAAACCTTGAGAACTGAATTGATATCAAAATCCTTCTGTATGTATTTGGAATCATCCCACAGATTTCAGTGGAGGAATATATTCTTTCTTATAACAAATTGAATTGCTAAATACGTATTGAAATCTCTCATTACTTGTTAAAGTAACTACAGCTTTCTCATAAATATTGTAGAGATACATGCAGAGGGTTAAAAAGTGACAGCTCAGTGGTCTGGAATTAAATCTGTTGCAGGTATATAATTTAGTGTGACATTAATTGGGTAGTGGGGAAGCATAAATGAGGAACACAATGCATATACATTGGAATTTTTTCTTAAAGAAAGAGCACTGCAAATGCTAACCTCAGCAGCCCAAAATCAAAGAGAAGAGAGAGGAAAGGGAGGAAAGAAAAAAAAAAAAACCCCAAACCCAATTTCACCCTCCACCCCCACCCAAAAAAAAAAAAAAAAAAAAAAAAAAAAAAAAAAACCAAAAACAAAGCAACACACAAAACAAAATACAACCAAACAATTGTGTCTTGTTTCTTTGGGAGGAAGTTTAAATTAGCTACAAAGGATTAAGATTTTTAGCTGAAAGACATCAGTCTAGATCTGAAAATGTAGGTTTACATTTCTTAGTCATCGCAATTCAGCTCATCTTTGTAACTGTGTATGTCTTGGGACAAGCAGAGGGCAGCTGAGCTTTGTGTGCATCAGTTGTGACCACACACAGCCACTCACTCACTCACTCCCACCCCAGCAGGACTGGTGAAAGGACTGGAAGAGTAAAAGCTGGAAGACTCATGGGTAGAGATAAAGACAGTTTAATAGGAAAAGCAAAAAGCCATGCACACAAGCAAAACAAGCCAATAATTAATTCACTGCTACCCATGGTCAGACATGTGTTCAGCCATCTCCAGGAGAGCAGGGCCCCACTATGCTCAACTTGAGAAGACAAACTCCCAATTATCCTCTCTCTTCCTCATTCTTCCCCCCACTTTATGTACTAAGCATGATGTCACATGGTCTGGAACATCCCTTTGGTCAGTTTGAGCCACTTGTCCTGGATGTGTCTCCTCCCAGCCTCCCAAGCACCCCCATCCCCACCCAGCCTGGCAGTAGGAGAAGCAGCAAAGGCCTTGGCTCTGTGCAAGCCCTGCTCAGCAGCAATGAAAACATCTCTGTGTTATCAACCCTGTGTTCAGCACAAACCCAAAGCACAGCCCCACACCAGACACTGTGAAGAAAATACCCTCACACCAGCCAAAACCAGCACACTCATTCCCCGTTTTGCCCTCACTAGCTAACCAGTGTTGACTTGTAGAAAATACATGATGGATAGATTAAAGCTGGCAGAATGGGTGAGATCTTATGGAAATTGAAGCATCAAAGAGAACACAGTAACTGGGCAGCACAAGACGCATGAGCACCAAGAGGAACATGTACTTCAGTCTCCTCTCAGGAAGACTTGTTTTAGCCACTTACATGACAAGAATTTAAATAAATAAAAAAATAAATCTACTGCACAAAGAAAAAAAAAGAAAAACCTTTCCAACATTGCACATCCTTACATAACTGAATGGATCCCTGCACCGCAAGAAACCAAAAAATACAAAACATGAAAATTGCCACTTCAAAAGAGCAGAAGATACAAAGAATATTGCCAGTGTTGTAAGTCTCTTCTAACCTAATTACATGTGTGTTATTCCTGACCTAGAACAGGGCTTTCTGTACTCTTTTTACTTCTCTCTCCTTATCTCTCTCTCTGTTTTTTGAGTCATTAGACATGGAATGTCCTGCTTTGGGTATTCAACCGTGTGTTCAGGCACAGACCTGGATGATTAAGTCATTTCACCTACCTGCTATTCCTTGGGGTTCTTCCTTGACTTTTATGTTCAGGGTAGGGTCTGTCTTTGTATAATAGATACTGCTATGGGTCTCTGCTAGGGATATTAAATGTTGCTCCCACACAGGCATTAAGTGTGCCTGCAGTTAGGCACAGGTAACCTCACAGCAGAAACTGGGGGAAAAGAATAAATTCAATGCCCTACCATATTAATTTGCACAGTCGCAGTTTTGGAGATTAGTCCTAAATTATTTTGAATTGCAAATTCAATTGGACTTTAATTATGATTATGACCTCTACTTCGTGGTGCACAGTTCAGTCTGTACAGCCGCAGTCTATGGTAAATTACTGTAATGGTGCTGTAGATGATGCACCATAGCACAGAGCCTTGCCCTATATCTGCAGACAAAGACATGCATGCACATGCACATTTTGACTTGGAACAACCTCTTAATAATACAGATTTATTCTCCTTTGGTTTTGCTTTTTTGGCTTCCCTTCACTCCACATACAGAGTAGCAAGGACTGGATGACTTGCTGGAAGAAATCTGTAGAGTATGTTAATTTCTGTGGAATTTAGGCAGCCTCATAAGTCTTAGAGATTAATAAGAATCTGGGAAGTATCTATCTTCTGGTGATGCTTTCATTTGCGCAGTAATAAAGCTCGCCTTTCTTGTTTAATAAAAACAATGAGGAAACAAATGGGTGTGCAGGCATTGGAACTTTTGAGGAATTAATTCAAAAGCACGGAGGAAAGTTTTTTATCATGCTGTAAGTACCAGAAAGGTGAAAATTACTCTTCCCTTAAGCTCTTACCCTCTGTGTGCCTTATCTCCAAGTTACACCAAATTTAAGGTAAAACCCTCAGAAAGTGCAAAGTGTCTCTTAGTCTCAGTCTCTTACTGATCATTTTCCTGAAAGGTGGTGGGCACATTTCAGTGAGACCATCAGCAGCCTGGGAATAATTGGCATAATTCACCTTCTTCCCCTGACCACTGGAATGATTTCCTGGTGGAACCTTCCCTCTCCAATCAAATGATGTTCCTGTGGAAAATTTCAAATCAGTGTACATTTTGAAGCTTTTCTTCTTTCTGAAAATTCTCTTTTGGTTTTGGAGAGATGGTTGTGATTTTGCCTAGCTGTTCCTTTTATCTTCCCCTCTAGAAATTTTTTGTCACTTCAGCTTTCTCTGCACAGACAGGCAATTGATGAAAGCAGGAGCTTTGCAGCAGGCAGGGGGCCAGGGGCTGATCACTCATATCCTGCCCAGCTCCCAGTCTCCCTACAGCTCTGGCTGCCAGAGGCAGAAACCCAAGTCACTTAGCACCCCACATCTCCTGCAACTCTGGCTGCCAGAGAGCTGGAGCAGAGTGAAAAGTTGCAAAAGTAATTAGCGTGCCCCTAAAGAAAAAAAAAAGAAACAAAAAAAAAAAAAAAAAAAAAAAAAAAAAAAAAAAAAAAAAAACCACAACACTTTGCAAGTTAGCACAATTTTGTTTCATTTAGGCAAAAGGATTTAGAAAAGAGAGATGTTTCAAACCTTTGTTTTCCTTTGATGCACATTATTGAACTTATTATATTAAAAGTGGCTTTCATGTCTTAAGTACTGCAACTTTGTCAGCTGAGGTTACACACTGAGACCGCTCTCTTGCTGTGGCCAAGAGCTGACCAAGCCTCCCTGCAGCCACCAGTTCCCAAGCTCTGTTTCAGGATGAACACAGCTGCCTACAAGGGTCATATTCTGTACCAGGAATGAAAGGATAGTGCAGCAATTACTTATTCAGGGTTCTGAGTCTCCTTGTCTTGCTACTATGGCATTTAGTGGTCTCAGGAAATGGTCTTACTCTTGTCTTTCTACAGGGAGAATTTCTCTTAAAGAATACTGGCCAATCTGGTATTTGTCCTGCTTCTGAAGCAGGCTATTACTTCACCACTTATAGCCCACATGGATGGAAATGTAACATACAGGATTGTGGTTTGATATGCATGCAGATACTGCTGTCTTTCTGGTTCAGAGATGGACTGGATGTTTGGGTTCTTCTCCTCCCAGAGAATTCTAAGACTTTCTCTGTCCCCAAAGTGAATTTTGTCTAAGTCTAAAATTTCCTGTTTATCTCACTTTGACAACTTGAGAAATAAAATTAATTGGAATATTATTCTTCCCTGCAACAGTTTCATCCAGTCTTACTGTATAAATCTACAAAAATTACTTGATGGGCAGGCTTGTCCTGTGAGTTGCAGAGAATTGTTCTTGCTTTGCAGCTGGACCCCGTGTTAACTGCAGTCTTTATCTTCCACATAATTCATGTGGTGGCACCTTTAAGGGTGATCCAGCTCTTCCAGGGTGGAGAATATGCAGAATTCTTTACACTGGTAGGAACACAGTTACAGTCTTTTGCCTTTGCTTCTGATGTGGAGCTGATACTGTGGCACAGGTCTGGGTCAGGATATTATGTTTGTAATCATATTACAGTGGATCTGTTTGGGCCCTGACTTTAACCTTCACTTAATAAAAATGTGTTCTAGCCACAGGCTATGAGTTCTCATGACTAGCAAAGCTAGGAACCTTTGCAATGTAATAAAACCAGGGAGTAAATACTGTGAGATATAGCACAGGTTCTGCTCTCCCCTTTCTGTCTTCTTGCACGCTGATGTGAAATCTTTGTTTTAGAAATAAACACTTTGGAACTTAAATCAGTTTTTGTTTAATCAAGCCCACTTTTTAAATATTCTTAAATAAAATACTACTATAAATGGGTAATTTTACATGAAGTGGAAGAGAGATAGTGCAAGAACCTACAGTATATCAGACTGAATTAGTTTTTCATGCTACAAGATGTAAACAAATCTATTTAATTAGAACACCTTGTTCTTATTGCATTCAGAGTCATTTTTTATACAGGCAGAAGGAAAAAAAAAAGTGGTTTGGCAGCAAATTTCTACAATACTACAAAAAACCTATCTGAACTGAGCATCTCCCTCAGTAAAATGGATATTTTCTATTTGTTGTTTGAATCAGGGTCTCAAAGTCTAACCCCCAGCTACAAAGATGATCCCTGGGCCAAGTACATACATTCCTAGAGACCAGCTTTGATTTGAAACCCTTCCTCTCTACTTCAGTGGAGACATCAGATGTGTAGTCATGCAGGGGGAAGATGGTCCTTCAAGTAACTTTTTTAGGTTATGCACACCAAGGCCAGACTTCACTCATGGAACTTCCTGCCTCTGCCAAGGCCACAAGATTTCCATGCTTGCTCACCTCTGGGGAAATCTGTCCAATTTTCACCATTATGTGTAACCCAGAAACAATAGTGACTTTCCTCTCTTTGCAGTTCTTTTCTCTGCTTTATAAGGCAAAATGGAAACTGGAACAGCAACAGGAGGAAGGAGAGAGGTCATGTGCTTGAGGGCTTTATTAAACTCCATAAAAACTCTAAGAGCACCCCTCTCTTTCCTCTCTGGTAGCTGTGCAAGGAGGCCACTTGACTTTACAGGCTCATTAGACACAGCAGAGAGGCAGCACAAGGTCCCACAGTGACAAGCTGCCACCTAAATCTAGGTAATGCGCTGTGCTAAAATGCTGTACACTTGCTTGCAGCAAGATCTCAGTTCCTTGCTAAGGTGATGTTTCCTAAACTTTCTGAATTCTAGACCTGGATTTACCACCCTTGTGGCCTGTGTTTCCTTTGATACACATTTTAAAATGTGTACCTTCCTGCCCATACGTTTCCAAAGCCTGAAATAGGCAGTAGAGGCACACAAATGTTATTTGAGAGTATTATGCCAGACCTCTAGATCCAGTCACCACATGGAGAGTCTCAGGCCCACACAAAGGTAAGTTGAGCTATTAAACACCAACATGGGTGCCTTTCCTCTCCTCTGCACATAAAAGCCAGGTCTGTTCCACCAGATTACTGCTACAAGAAAGATTCCTTGACTGTGTTGTGGTAGAAAGACCTCATGGTGGGATCTGGGGGAAAAACAGGGAGTACTTTCCTGAATAATCTTTCCTGAATAATGTGACCAACTACCTGAGCAGAGCTGCACAATGCTGTCAAGGATGTCTTCATCACATGATGCCATCTGTTTTGGTTCCTAGTACACTAGACAGTCATGTTGCATACTGGTCCAGAAGTATATAGATGTAGATTAAAGGGAACTTTAGTAATCAGGGGATTTTTATATTTTTTCTCTCTTGTTGGGGCTCCTAGAACAAATATCTTCCTTGCATTTGTGGAAGGTGTCCCAGCCCATGGTAGGGAGATGGGAACTAGACAGTAGTTAAAGTCCCTTTCAACCCAAACCATTCTATTATTTATTGCTTTCCTCTCCCACCTTTCCTTTTACCTGCTATTTATATAGCCAGTTCTTCAGGACAGTCTGTTTTGTTCTGAATTGATGTCCAGTGGGCCCCCATCTCATCTGAACTTTCCAGAAATGGTAGTTGCCTGTAATCACAATAATCACACTGAAAACAGAATGCCAATGTTTTTGTACCGATGTGAGGGCTGTTTTGTATTCATCTGGCTTTGTCCCCTGCATTCATGATGCTTAGAGGCAAAAGAAAAAGCTGATCATCTCACCAGTGTTAAACACTACCAAAGACTTTTAAACAGTTGTCAGTGAACTTAAGTGCTTGTGTAAGAGAGTAAATAACAGTCCTGGCTTAACAAATATTTCAGATACTGGCACACTTCTTATGGGCAAACTGTCAGTTATGCCTGTCTTCAAAAGTCTCCATTTGGAGAGGCAGCCAAGCAGCACACAATGACACTGCTGTCTGAGCCATCCTCCTCACTCCCGCCCAGAAGCCACAGCTCACTTTATCACTCCTCAAGTCTATCCTCTGTAATCCAGCCTTCTGTCCTCCATCACATGAAGCACTACTCTGTGCATCAAGAACAAAAGGGATTACAGAATCAGTATGATATGATATCGTCAAGGAATACACCATGCCCATCTGCAGTCCTGGAAGAAATTATGTGTTCAGTTCTGGGTTCCTCAGCATGAGGAGCTTCTGGAGAGGGCCCAGCAAAGGCCATAAAGATCTAGAGGATAAGGAATCTGGAGCCTCTCTCTTATGAGAAGGGATGTGAGAGCTGGGCTGGTTTAGTCTAGACAAGGGAACAGTGGGAGGGGTCTTCATTAATGCATACAAGGATCTCAGAGGCAGGTGTCAGAGGATGGTGCCAGATTCTTTTCAGTGGTGCCCAGTGACAGGATGAGGAGCAGTGGTCATAAACTAAAACACAAAAAGTTTCACCTCAGGACAAGGAAAACTTTCTTTGCATTGAGGGTGGCAAAGCACTGGATCAGCTGCCCAGTGAGGTTGTAGAGTGTCCCTCTCTGGAGACATTCCAACCCCATCTGGATGTGTTCCTGTATCACCTGCTCCAGATGCCTTGGCAGGGAGTTGGACTGGGTGTTTTCCAGAGGTCCCTTCCAACCCCAACATTACTATGATTCCATGAAATAGAAATCAGTGTGGGCTTTTGGCAGAATCTGTGGCCTGAAGGGCACACCCTATGACTAAAGTGATCCAGCATAAATAGACTATGATGTCACTAGTAAACTATGTCCCTATATATTAGATTATTCACATTTGTGTGCCCTTTCCAAGCTCTGGAAAGGTAAATAAGTGTTGTTATGTCTATTTCCCTGTGAAACTTTGGTGTAGAAATGTTATTTTGTCCAGATTCATAAAAGACACTTTATGGCAGAACAGAGACGTTAATTCAGTTCTTTTTGCATCTTGATCATTGCCCTTTATTTCCTCTCTCACTGTGACTTCTAGTCTCTAAATTTTCATTAATTCCTAGGAGGTAAAATTTTTTGTGAGAAAAAAAAAAAGATCTGTGTCTTTACTGGCTGCATGGTTTAATCAGATGATTTTCAAAACAAATCCCAAATGCCTTCAGAGACTTATTACCTTCCCTATCACCTTACTTCTGAGTATTTACCTCAGGGAAGAAAAAAAAAAAAAAAAAAAAAAAAACCATTTGCTTTTCTCCCTGGTCTCCTCAGTTCTTGCCCCATGATGCCCCTTCTGCTTGGACCACATCCCTGAAACTGTTCTATTGTCCCTAAACTAACTATCCATACAAACATCTGCAGTGCCTGCAAGAAACAAAATTTCCTTTCTTATAAGTACAGCAAGAAATAAACCCCAAATCTGAACAAAAACAATGGTCCTTTCCTACTGTGATGTGTGAAATACTTTTCCGAGGCTGGTATCAACTCTCTCCATTTAAGTGGAGCTCATTTGCAGTCACTTGCCTATTCATAGTGGCTGGGCAGAGAGCAGAGCCAGGGCTGCCTGTCACCAAGATGAATAGACAGATGGCATGGACAAAAGTTGTCACATTTGGTCTGAGCCAGGGGTGCCATTTTTAAGGTCAGGTCTTCATCTTGTAGTGGTCAGGAGGAGGCCTGTGATGATGATGATGACAGTACATTTGGAATGATACTGCTATTTGTTTATCATGGCTTTTGCACAGGAGGTACCAATTTTAGCAAACACAGGAGGAAAGCAATTGGGTTAGCCCTGCAGCAGCATCTGAGGATCTTATCTGCATGGATGCCTCTCTTTTTACCCACTGCATATCAGAGTTTAGGTACAGAAACAAAAGCTGTTCTCTGTCCTGGGGCAACAGTGAATACTTCCTGTTTTTTACTTCAGTACTTGCTGAATTTCTCCCCATCTCTTGTTGGACAGACCTACCTGCAACTTCATCAGAGATTTATTTGCCAGTTTGAACCACACATTAATCAGAACAGCTGGATCCTTCACTGATGCTTACCCCATTGTCCTGGTTCTATGGACATGGATTCATGCGGGAGCTTTCCACTAATCTCAAATGACTGGTCAGAGTTTTCCCTGGTTAAATTGAACACATCGCAAAAATGGCTTTGTCCCTCTTCTTCCCCACCTACATTCCTGTGCAGAGAGATGCTAGACCACAAAAGTATTTTTCAGTCAGTGAAAATAGATGTAGGTTTTCAAAATGCAGACATGATGTACCAGTTTACCTTCAGTCAAGACTCTGAGTATAAACAAATTCTAAGTATCTCCCGCAAGTGCAAAGACCAGAATATAATTAGACTTTACTTTATCAACAACCCTAGAAGAGGGCATTGATGTCTAATGCATTTTCCTCATTAATTGGAGACTAAAACTTGACCTGAACTAGAAAAACATATTTATTTACAAGTTGGAGATATGCTTTAAATAGGAAATTAAAAGCAGATAGCCATATAATCTTATAAGAATAAATAAGGAGGAAGACTGATAAAAAACAAAGAAAAATAAAATTTCTTGCAGCTGTGTTTCACATACGACCTCTTCAGGATGTGATTAAGAAATAAAAACAAACAAAAACCTTCCTTCTGGTATATGTAATGTGCTTATGAATAAAGAGTTGTTTCGATTAGTGCTATGTAACCAACTGCAAAACAGGGATCTCTGTGTATTTAGTTTTTAATGTTAGAAATCAAGTCCAGCAATGTGATGGCAAAAAAAAGAGTCTCTTTCCAGGATGGGAAGTAAATCAAGTTATGGTAGTTCTGACACAATCCTGGTGTTATGACAGCATAGAGTTGGTGTCTGGAAATAACCAAAATGTTGTGTGACCCCCTGTACTTTACAGCACAGGGTAAGGAAGGGAAAATAAAACCTCCTGCCTCTACCTCTTTGTGTGGTGCACATCAATCCCAAGGACTTGTTTTGGTGGACAGGCACCTACAGTTTCTCTAACTGTCTGGACCAAAAGAGGGAAGAGGAACACCTGCCTGCCCAGGTAACCTCTTACTCTCCAAGGCTCACTTCTGGAGTTCATTTGAAGTGGAATAAAAGCAATATATTTAGTGTGCTTACAGATGATCTGGCATTAATTTTCTTGGTCTTCTGCAGACACAAAGTGTAAACAGTACAGTGGACTGAGTCTATCTCAGCCTCCTTTGAGTAGAGCAGTAAAATACATTTCTTTTCTTCTAGCACAAGTTCATTCCCTCAGGCTGTAAGCTCCTTTCCATGAGAACTCCTTTTACCTGCGCCATATTCTCTGTAGCCCAAGTACACACATACCACCGCAAACCTAGAGTGACAGACTTGTTAATTCCCAAATCATTAGAGGTTGCATTTCCTTCCTTTCATGCTTCATTTCTAGTGAATGGCTTCTCTCAGTGATCTCCAAAACAGTTCTCTGTTCTTGGGCTGCTCTGGGCACCACAACAGCTTCTGGGGACCCTGTGGCTGCATGTCTCACAATGTGAGGAATCACTCGAGGAGCTCATTGCCCCCACCCCAGCTGCTGAGGGAAGGACGGTGTCACCAGCGAGGTCAGCCTCACTTGATGCCTGGTGGCACTCTGTCCCCATGTGCATCTTCGCTACCACCTCCTGGTGGGAAAATGTTTTTGTATGGAGCAAAAACCGCTTCCTGGGGAGAGCATTATTGCCTCCTTGGAGAGAGTCCAGTACCGGAGGAGGCTGCAGTTTATCAGTTCTGTCCTCACCACTCCACTCAAAGTGTCTGTGCAGTCAGGGGGATTGATGGAGTTGGGAAAGCCCCCAAAGCCATATAACTTGACATTAAAGAGAGGCTGTGAAGCTCTCACAACCAAGAGTACCTTTCCGGGAGACATGCAGAGAAAACTGCTCTGACTCTGTGGTGGATGACTTTTATCGTGAAGCTGCACAAAGCCATTACTAAGAAAGGAACAAATTTGCTGGAGCTTGGAGGGGGGAGGAAAGGGGAAAGAACCAACAACAATAAAAACAAGACACATGCTGCTCTCTTTTCTCTTCAGAGGCTTTGGGGGAAATCTCATGAAGACTAGAGGGAGCTGCAGAGGTGTTGTAAGGAGGGAAGAGTGCACACAACCCACTGTAATTTGACCCAGCGTGAGCACTGCAGTGGACAGGACTCCTGGTGTAGCACTGCACATCATACCCCAATAAATTCTCCTGGATAATACCTCCAAGAGTCCCTATATTGCAAATCACTTTATTCTTTGAGCCTTGGGGCAGACATCAAGGGGTGGGGGCAGCAGGGACCTCATGGCAGCTCAGCAAGTGACTTTCAACATGGACTCTGAAATCATAAGAAAAGGCCAGCACTTGGTGAGCTTGGTGATGCTGTGTCTGACTTGCTAACCACGTAAGAGCTTTCAGGCTGCTCAGGTGTACCCACACAGGAGTACTGGCCCTTCAGCAATTGGATCCTGTGACTTTGTGCAGCATCCTGCACCACGGATAGCCTCACATGGCCATTCACTGTCAAAAACATCATAGTAGTGTAGGTGAAAAGGGGGACTAGAGGATTTTTTTTTAACTTACTGCATAAATAGAATCAAGGAAAATATAATGTAATATAAATAAAAACAAATGGCTCAGTCAACTCATCTTTAATGCTTTGCTGTGTGACATCTATTTTGTCTAATGGAATACGACTTTCATACACCAACTGGATATTTAACCTTGGCCAAAAGTTATGATGTACATTACAATACACTTTTATTATGTTACAATCTATTGTTGTTGTTTTTTTAATCTATTGCTAGGCCCCTAACAGTATGTCTGTGTCGATGAAACCCATCTGTCAAAAGCACAGAAGGGACATTATTATGTAAATGTGGTTGGGTCTTCCTTTTGTGGAATTGGGGGCAGGAATTTAATATACTGTCCTAATATACCAGCCAGAGGGGAAAAAATATTTATGAAAAATCTTCTCTTTTTTTAAGTAAGAAAAAAATCAAGCTGAATTTGGCTTTTAAAAAGTCAGATATTTCTCTTCGCCCTTCCCAGTAAGATCTTTAGAGCTAATGATACAGTTTCTAATAAAAAATAAAATAAAATACATGAGAGACTTTTTAAGTGCACCAGGAGACAGGTCATTAATATCAGCACTGCTATCTTTTCTATATTACACTCATATTTCAATAACCTACATTTTGGGGTTATTCTTTTTTTTTTTTTTCTTAACAGGTGCCATTTTGGATTATTCCTTTATTAGGGTTTGTTATAATATATGCACAAAGGTATGTAGGTTTCTAGGAGAGGCGTAGATGAGGAGGAGATTATTTATTACAGTTCTTAAATATCAGCCAAAATCCATCCATCTAAATTGTCTTGCCTTAGACGCATTCTGCCATTATTTGCAAAATTAAGACATTTTTCTCTGCTCAGAAAAGCAGCTAAAATTGAAATAGCCACTGTAGGAAATGAAATATCTACAAAGCCCTCCCCCAGGCTAACTCCCAGCCCGAGGAACAGACTTCAGGAGGTTTGTCCCAATGTGATGCATGAAATGAAGTGCATGCAGCTCTCTAAATCCAGATTACCAGCTGATTTCCTCCGCTAAATTCAAAGGCACCATCTGTTGAAATCACGACAGCCTCCAATATGAGGATCTCTGAGGTGGGAAAGTGTTGTCATCTCCTTCTCTGCAGATGGGGTGCTGAGGAGCAGAACAGCTGAGTGTGTGTTTGCACAGAATTAAGGTATATTCACAGCATAAGGAAAGGCACACCCATGCTGGCTGTTTCCTTATCACAGGTAATGGAAACAAGGAACATATGACAGGGGAAGGCTTATCATGGACAACAAGTATTTATGGCCCACTCACAGTCTGGATCACCCTTTGGATCCTGAGACTTGCCTCCTGTTCAGTGAATTTTGGTTAAAGCTCCTCCTGTTTGGGAATCCTTTCTAATTTCTTTGCAAGGCAAACTGTGAGAACAACCTGGTTTGGTTGAGAGACCTTACCAAAGCACACAGGCAGCACTATGGGACAGGAGGCTTCTAGGGAAGTAGCCAGCACCAACAACAAGGCTGCACATGCCCCATAGGAGTTAGCCAGGGATTTAAGCATCTAATTCAAAGACTGAAGCCAAAAAAAAAGGCATGATTTCACCATATCTTTCTAGTGCTATTTCCTTCTTTGATAAGAAAGCTTTAAAATATGCTATAAAAACCATTTAGTCTGGTGCATTAATACGGGCATGGGAAAGACTAAAAGAGTTATCATCATCCCTAGTAGACTCAAGCCCTCAGCTACCACACATTCCTGGGCAAGCTCCAGGATGAGACATTTATCCCTGGTCCCAGAATGTCCACTGCACAAAAAGGAGTGTAACAAACACAGATGATGCTAGTACCTACTGCTATTTTTGGCAGAAAAGGGAAAGCATTTCACTTTGGACACACTTTTCTCTGCATAGAGCTCTTGGAGCTCTGGGAAAGATCCTGTTTGCTAATATAAAGTGCCACTGGATGTCCACATGGGCTCCTAGACTTGACCAAAAATGATGACGTCCTGGACATACTAAACTGTTGAGTGTCTGTTTCACATCTAAGTCAAGTTCAATAAATATCTTGAAAACATTTGACAAATTCTTCTGCTAAAAAACCTCTCTTTTATCCAGAAGTACAGAAAAGGAAGTGTTCACACAGGAATACAGTAACTAACTTTTAAACCCTCAGCCTTTTGAAGCGGTTTGAAGCAATATCTTTTCCTTTCCTGAAGTTTGGACTAAGGTAATTTGATACAGGTGTGATGCCTGGCACCCATGGTGGAAATATTCTGTACTCTAAAAACTGAGAAAATCACTGAGAAAAATGGAAACTTTACACTACATGGCAGACTATGTCCCTGATTATTAAGTTGTTGTGCAGACAAGGACTCCTTCTCTGTATTTCCATATTATGGTACACAGAAAGACCCAAATCATTATGTTTGGCCGGCTGGGCCCAGGTCTCAGCTCCTGAGTGTAAGTTCAGTCTTTCTCATTTAAAACACGTCACGGTGAAGCAGAGACTCTGAGTGAATGACTGTATCTGAAAGTGAGCATTGAGGTTCTGGTTTAGACTGATGAGCACGGGGAATCACCAAGAGATTTGTGCTGGAAGGACCCTTATAAATGCCACGTAGTCAAACCCTAGAGCAGCAAGATGTTGCCCATGAATCAGACTTCCAAAGTATTTTCAGCCTGCCTTCTCTCCTCCCTGCTGCTGCTGCATGTCATCTTCTCTGCCAAGGGAAGAAGGTGAAGCTCGGAGCTGAAGGAGCGTAAACATAATGACTGGGCTTAATTGGGCAGCATACAGTGGAAACAAACACAGTGATTTTTCCTCATCCATAACTAAGTCTCACTGCACTCAGCCACTAACATGCTGAACCTGATCAGCAGAGCTAATTTTCATTAGCTAATTGAGCAGACTCACAGCATTCTCCAGCTCCTACTGCTCCCAGCTGCCTGCTGAAGGAGGTGCACTGAAGGAGGTGCAGATCCCATCTCAGAAGGGTCAGCTCAGGAGGGAGCCATCTCAAGAGAGGAAAGATAACCAGAGCTGCTCCTTTTGCATGCCTTTCCCTCCTGCTTTCCACAGACACACACTTCTTCAGATATTTCTTAATTTAAACTTTAATCAAATTTTCTTTTAACATCTAAGCCCTTATGTGACATTAATATCTCTAAAGACTAAAATCCAGATCTATAGATATCTTCAAGTCTAAAAATACTTATCCACTGTTATTCCAAAATGTTAAATAACTATTAATTCCCCTTCAAGGCCAGGTTTGAAACCAGACTGTAGAGATGCATTGTGAGAAGGAGGATGTGAAACACTGTCACATGCCACTCATGGCACAGCACAAGACAGAGAAGATAAAGTGTACTATTTAGTAGTGGGAAGAATCTGAACACTGGCTTGTGAATCTTTTAAAGCTCCAAGCTAATTGGATAGGACCCATTTGGCAGGCTACAGTGGAAGAAAAGGCAGGGATGATATGATCTGCTTAGTACTACTGAAGCTGGTAAGAAAAATGGAATATATGCTGGGCTTTACTTTTATTTTGTTAGCTTGTTTGTTTGTTTGTTTGTTTCTGAAAATTTTTTTACAAATTTTTAAAAATAAAGATCTGAAAAGTTTTTGTTCAGAATGTCACCTGGCTGTTTAATAGGAGCCACAGTTTTCACAGATTTTATGGGAATTTAGTGTGTGCATTCCTGTTAATTGGCTGATTTGTCTGATTAAACTACATTTCCCATTGCACTTCAGAGCATCTACATGCTAAGAGAGTAGATACTCAGGCAAAAGACCCCCTGAACACAGCTAACCAGGCAGACACAGTCCAAGAGGCAGATCCTTGAATTAAGATATTTGTGTTTGCTCATATAATTGGAGGGGAACAACGTTGTTCCACAGAATTATCATTGGTGAAAGAAAAATAATCAATGCTTAATTTGCAAAAAAGTGTTTTTCTGTAAATATCACATTGTGACATTACATTAATAAGTCATTTTTATTATTATATATACATGTGTGTGTATATATGTATATATATGTATATATGTATATGTGTTTCATAGTGCATTTGTATAATACTTAAAAAACCATTGACAGTTTGCTGCTGCTCCTGCACCTCAGGTGGGCGATCTTATGGAAGACATTAGCAATCCAATGGTGAAATAACTAACTTGGATGCCCGTCTAAACTTCTGTGCGGGTGTTTTCTCCATCCAAGTGCCTTTTGCACACCAAAGTAAGTCCCTCATCCACAGGCTGGATGTGGTGCTGTCCTGAGGAGCCCAGGGTTGCCTCAGCAGCAGCAGTTAGCAAGGAGAGATGGCAGGGAGGCTTCACCCTACGGTCTGTGAAAATTTCCAGGCTGCAGAGGGTGCCTCGAGCAGTTTTGTATTTACACGTGGGAGAGAAAGGATGATGCTGCCTCAGTCTGGGGAGAGGGGACAGTTGCTCTAGGCTAGCAGCAGGTAAGTGGCAGATTGGGAGGCAGTTGGGGGAAGGACCCCATCTCCAGCGGTCCTTGCCTTTTGTGCCTTCGTAGGTTTTTCCATACCTGAGTGAGCTGCAGCAGGCAGCTGCTGCTGGGTGTCCCAGAAGCGTCCTGTCAGAGCACATTTTGATGACAGCATCCTCACATCTTTTTAAGCACTTCTGAGGCACAGAGGCCATAAGGAGGTGGTACAGGGATAGTGCTGGAAGCAGAGACCATCTTTCATAAGGTCATTGCTGCTCCTTGATTGCCAGGGCAGCAGCTTCTGATCAATAACTGCAAGGGGTTATTGATTCAGCTACCAATCTGAACTCTTAATTACTGATATTAAATGTCAGAAACTTCCAGAGTTTAAGTCATATGACTATAATCTCTTATTTCAGGACCTCTGCGGTGGCAAGGGTGTGCTCTCAGCTCAGCTGCTGCACTCAGGGAATGTTGTGGCTGGCTTTGGTGTGGCTGCGCTGGGCTTGCTCAGTGGGAGGGAGGTTGTTGTCTGTCCCATTGCATATTTCTGCTGCATATCAATCAAAATTAAAGCAGAATAACAAAGCTGTTCTCTCCCACTAGCAGAAACTGGAGTCTTCTATCCATTGGAATCCTTGCTTTAAGCATATCAGAAGAGATAAGAGATGTCAGGAGATGAAGCTTTCCTTGTTAGGTCCATATAAATATATGCATATAAAGAGAAACACAGCAGGTGAGCATTTCATAGATATATATTTTTCTCATGTATGTACTATGAACTTTTGTACAGAAAAAGGAAAATAAGTCACCCTCACACTTTATTTCTACAGGCATGTGTCTGTTTGCATGAGTTAAATGCACACAAGTGTTCTGGGGATGCCTGTTCCAGTCTCTAACAACTGCCTAATTGAATTGTCTGTCTGATACTTAGTAAAAGTTTAAATCTCTTTCCCGATCATATAATACGTTGTTCTCCATGTCCATTGCTGTCTTTTTTTTTTTTTTTTTTTTTTTTTTTTTTTTTTTTTTTTTTTTTTTTTT
>VXBN01004841.1:177280-191101 GCA_013397395.1 Sinosuthora webbiana | reverse complement strand
TTTGTGTGTGTGTGTGTTTACTGAATTTCATGTGCCATTTTTTTTCCCCTATCATTCAGGATCATGACATCTGTCCTTTTAGCTGTCAGATTTCTTCTGGTTGCCCAGACTATCTCAATCCCATCAACAGAATTTTGTCCCTACTGCAACAGAAAGGATCCCCCTGGGACTTCTTTGGTCCCTCCAATAAAATTTGAGCATTCATTACTACACTTCACACCTACTTCTGTAGGCAGTTCTTAACCCAAGAAAAACATTTCCTACTTCTTTCTGCAATACCCTGGTTTCTTTATAAGCCATTGGTAGGGGACTTTCCAAAAATCCAACTGTGCTTTTATCCATATGCTTGCTGACTCTTTAAAAGCACTATAATAAATTTTGTAAGGGATAACTACCTCCTATAAAAGTTGTGTTGCCTCTTTCACATTGCATTAGATCCATCTACTTGCCTGCCAGTTCCGTTCTTGATTACAGTTCCTTCCAATTAGCCTGATACTGTGTCACACTTGCTGGTTTGCTGTTCCCCATTTCTCAAACTGAAAAAAAAAATTCCTGATAAAAAGATTTCCTCTTTAGCAAGAGCTAATAATCAAATTAAAGGCCATGGAGTACTCTTGATTGCTAATAACACTTCTGAGTTTAGAAGAAGGAGTTATTTCAAGTTACTGAGGATAACTTTTTTTTTTTTTTTTTTAATTTTTCAGACTATTTATAATCTGAAGAAATCATTAAAGGTAGAGACTAAATCTTAATATCTGTCTCTTTGGGTGGTGAATCAGGGTTGATTCCCTTCATTTAGTCTCTTGAACTGGGTTGTTTGTCATGTCATAATTAAAGAAAAATAATGGAAAAATAGGTGATTTCTTTGCTGAACATTTCATTCTCAGAAAAAGGGAGCTGCATTAATAGCAGAACAGTACACAAACAGTGATTACTTCAGTCTCCTGCATATTTCTTTATAAAAGGTTTTTGGAAGATATTACACGTTGGAGGGTCAGCTGATTCTTGAGGGAACCAAGTACACTATTATCAAAATTAGTAGCAGATAAGTAATACTGTATCACAGGTAATTAAAGTATTTTATAGATGGGCAAAATTCATTAAAGGGTTGGTGAATCCTATTTGGTGTATCATGAACAACCTAAGCAATTTATAAATGGGCAAATGTGACTAATCTTAAATAAATCTTATGAAACCAAAGAAAGCCTTTAAGTCAGTTAATCAAAGCCAGTCAAGCAGTTGTCTTGAGGCAAGTAAATCAATGAATATCAAGAACCTTAAATCTGTTATAAATCCCATTACTTATTTTTGTTTACCAAATTGTAACTTCAGTGCCCTCTCCAGGAATATATATTTTAAAAAAGCTGGCATTCAAAAGTAAAAACCCTCAGCCATGTACACGGCAATAGCACTTCCACATCCTGGTAGAACTGTTAAAAAACAATTTAAATTAAGTTCTGTGGAAAAACTTTCCTGCTGCACATCACCTCTTCAAATGTCACATCAGTGATGTCATCACATGGTAGGAATAATGCTGAGTTATTGAATACTGCTGTTTTATTTTGAGCTGTACTGCCTTTTGTTCTCAGTCCTTCTTAGGCCTCTGGTTGCTGAAAACTCCCAGGAGTGAACTGGAAAAGCTGTTGGCCATACTATAAAGCTGAGCTGTAGGAGACCTGCCTCTTTATTTTAGAGGATGTTATAACCTTCTCTCTTACTTTAGGCAGGGAAAAATGTGCATCTCTTTCAGGCTTCACTGGATTCAAAATCAGCTCTTTTCATGTACTCCATAACATCTCCATGGCTTTAGAAACATAGCTCAGGACTAAGTCAATTTAATACATATGTAGGACACTTCTAACTGGCTTTTGTATGTACGTGTATCTGGAAAGAATGACTCAGAGTTCCTTTAGAGGCAAGATTTTACACTTTTGCATTTATTTGAACCACTTAGTTACATGAGGCTCAGTACACTCTGAAATTCTGCTTCAATGTAACTTGCAGTTAACTTACCTTTTTATAAAAGAATAAGGGAACAGTCTAACATTTCTCATAAAAATCTTTTAAGACTTGGTTTTCAAGAGGGCTTTCCAAATTTTATGGCCATGAAAAAACACTTCTATTTAACTTATTAACCTGTGTGTACAAGCTTGATCTTTTTTATTTTTCCTTTGATTTCCCATTTGGTAAGGAAGGCTATAGCTATAACATCAATTGCTAGCAAGAACAATGATTCAACTTTTCTGCTAAGTTGATCAGAACATGTAAGAATTTTGTTAAAACACACTAAGCCTAAATGAATAAGCAGAACTAGGAGGGAACACTGTGTTTTATTCAGTAGAGCACAATTCTGCTCTGCCTGAACAATAGCCATGACAAGCTCTCTCTTTTTTCAGCCTAATCTTCAGCATAGGTCTACCTCAATGAGTACATCCAGTGCTAAACAACAAATACATAGTCTTACTGAAATATTCATCTGGTATTGTAGACACCACAGAACAGCACAGTCTTATATTTGAAAGGTTTCCTGTTAATAACGAGTCATTTCACAAGTGCAGTTCCTCTCTGTCCGTGAGGCTGGATAAGACTTCTGTAAGCTTTGCAAGTCAAGGTAAGGCAAGTTTTTATGGTCCTAAATTGTTGTTGTTTTGCCTCCCAAAACCACACACTGAACAGTCACTTATTTCTCTGAGGGAAATAAATAGGTCTTTGAAAGCCACTAAGTAAAGACAAAGTCTATGCAAGTTTAGGTGTTCAAGATTGTGTCAAGGTATCTGGACACAGTCTCACCTTGGAAAGAACTCCTGTTAAGAAACCAACCTTTCCTTAATGACCAGCAGGAATTTTCATCTCACTTGTCTTCAGTGGTGTGGATTTAGCATCTCATTGGATTTGTCAGACAAGGTGTCCCCTGTGTCAGATAGGCAGCTGAAGGGCATTATGCTTTGGTTAGCTTCGTGTCATATGTCAAACAAATGACAAATGTCACAAGGGATAAAAACATCCTGCATTCACTACTGGGGGAACCTGTGAGGCTAGTTTAGAGTACACTAAAAGGAGTACCTCCTTTCTCTTAGGTAATAAAGCATGGTAAAATTAATCCAATTTTTATTTTAAAATACCTGCCTCCATTACTGTTAAAAGTCAGGCTCATACCATGTGCAAACTAAAATATTAGATTTATACATAAATGTTTCAGAAGAATTTTACTATTTCATGGTTATCAGGAGATCAAAACAAAGAAGCATCTATAGGAATAAGAGAAAACACATTTAATATACAAGTAATTGCATTCTCCTCTAAAGCTTTTTTGAGTTATAAATATGCTTCTGAAGGTTCATAAGTTTAGAGCGTTTTTAGAAGAAAACATGTTCAATAAGAAATCATCAGGAAGACTTCATTTTATTTCAACAAGAAGATTTTTTTAGAGTGTGGAATGAGAGTTGTTTATGATATATTCTGTTAACATATCCCTACATTACTCTTTGCTCTTTACGTTTTTGAAAGTCAGGATTCTTTCTAAAGCATATTTTATAAAAATCTGTTTTTGCAAGATTATGATAATGTCTCTACCAGCTGGATGTCTAGTACAAGGAGTCTTGTTCTTTGAGGAGACATTCATGCTAGTATCTTTATTCTTGACCAAATGGCTCCTAGTTTTACAACTGCATTGCATTTGCAACTTAATAATTATGGGCTTTTATTTAATATTTTATACAAAGCAAAAAATATAATGTTTATATCAATTCTAGTTTAAACACCAGTTTAAATCTACTAAAAAAGATGTTAATGATTTTCTTTTTGAAAGTGTTTTTTTTAACAGGTGCTATAAAATATTCAATGTTTATAAATATGTTGCCAAGAATAGCTGAAGACAGTGAAAGCTAAAATATGTTATAATTATACAGGCTGATTTTCAGACTTCATATAATACTGGCTGTTCTATAGCCTGTGGTATTATCCTCCTCTAACATGTACAGCTGATTCTTGGATAAAAGAAACAGCACTAGAATGGACTATTTTTAATTAGCTTGAATATTTGAATAGCCTGAATATTTTAGTAAAATACACACCCAGATACTTTTAAACCTATTTTAAATATATGAGATTTAAAACAATTAAAAAGCTATCTTAAAATTTTCTGGCAAGATACTAACCACCCAGAGTAAATTCTGCTAATAATATGTTCCAATGCTACCTACAGGTCCTCAAGGATCAGCAGTGATTGCATGCCCCTTTTAGAATTCTGTTCTCCTTCAGGACAGTGCCACAGCCATAAAGCAGTGTCTTCCAGAGTATAAGATCTAGTCATTTTACTTATTTAGGTATCTATTCAAAAACATGGAAAAATTGCATTTTATGTTTTCTGACAGTCAAAAATTTTCATGCATTCTTCCTTTGGATGGAATTAAACATATACTAAAAGGAATAGAATATCTTGGAGATCTAAAGGTGGTGATTTTCTTTCTGGGAATAAAGACAGAATAGTGGTAGCTAGAGGGGAGGAAGAATACTAAAACTTTCTGTTTCTTTGTTTGTGTATATAAAGAAGACCGTTATTTCAAAAAGTCAAATGTATTTTTTTTTTTTTATGTTTTTAGTGTCTGACTCAGAAAAAGAGCCACCAGTGCACATGGGAACTTAAACAGATATGCCACCAATAATGATATACCTAGAAATACCTTTTCCTCTTGTATATATGTACCTGATATTATCTGAAGCATTCGAAAATGTGTTTGTGTACAGCAGCACTATAATAGGATTTTGTGAATTGTTCTTATCTAAGCGTTATATATGCATCCAGAGGGAAAACTTTACTTTAAGCAGGTACATTATCAGAAAATAACAATCTGGGGCATGAGCATCCCAAGTGTGCACCTTTTTTATGGTGTCAAACAAAGCACAGAATACACGTATTTTCCCATTATTTTATGTTTGATTTTTTTCATTATTATTATTATGTTAAGCCAACTGTGTTGGATTTATAAATGGGCTATGACTGTTATGCTATAGCATCTGTTTATCCAAACAAGTCTCTCCTGATAATGGTGCCCAGCAACTCAGGCCAGGAAGTGGTAATGAGAGATGAAACAAAGAGTGTATCTCTGCCAGTGGCCACAGGTTTCACCTCAGGCTGATTTACATGAATGCAATAAGCAATTCAGCACAAAAGAGTTGTTTTCAAAAAGCTATTTCTAAGAGGAGAGCATGAATACAATCCCCCAAGCTGTCCAAAAATTAAGATCAGGGAGGGAATGGTTGTTTCTGTTAAAAGTCACATTCCTGTGAGAGCAATGCGCTGGAAACCAGAAGCAGGAATCAGCAATGAATGTAGGCAAAGGTAGCAAACATTCTTTGTATCTTTGGTATGTATAAGAAACATTTTTTTTTTAAACTTCAGCGCTTCTTCACAGCAGAATTATGTGTATATTCCCAGAAGCAGAAGGCAAACTGAGGAAATTTCCATCAAAAGAAAGTTTGTAGGACTGAAGTGCAAAGAAAAGAAAAATTGATCTAATTACTAATATGAGAGAAAACCATATTTTTTACAGAGCTTATGGATAGGCAATTACCGTTTTCTTGTTGACAATGTCTGTGTTAATCAGCTTCCCACCTGAACTTGGAATAGAAGCAAATCAGGTTCATTTGAGTCAACCCTTTGAGTGATTTCTGTGAGTTCCAGTTTCCAGATGCTAAAATCTTCTTAATCCAGATGGTGAAAGAAAAGAGATATAGAGAGGTGTCGGTGACCAAAACTGGAAAAGATCCCATCAAGATCATCATAAATGATGATTTTGCTACAACACCCTTGCTACAAAAAATCTTCTGCTTGACTTGAACCACAGCTGTCAAAGCCTCGCGGTGGCATTTCTTTTCATTAGTTGTAGGGGTAAGTTTTCCTCTTTTCAGGGGGTAGGTTGAACCCTTCTGCAACCCAATGGGTAAATTTAGTGTTAGAAGTAAAATAAATAGAAGGTTCTCAATGTTTGAGGAAGCATTATTTTTTTCCAGACATCTAAAGCAAGGAAAGCAGAGACTCCATGTCACACTTTCAAGAAGTACCTATTTCACTGCATGATAAGAGTGTTTATACTCACTCATTCCTCACACTCATGAAAATTAACAAGATTCACTGAAGTTGCAATGGTGAAAGCTGTACATTTTCCAGAGAGGATACCTTCCTACTTTAGTCTCTTAGTCCACATGGCTGTAACTGATGTTTTACTTTTTTTGGATGGTCTTTCAGATTTCACTTGGCATGGTAAGTTCCCGGTAAACTTGCAATATTAGTACAGCAGTTCCCATGCTAGAAGTCCTCACTTAGGTTAAAATTTTTAATATTCCTCCTCTCCCTTTGCAGTGAAACATTTGGGAAGCACAATGAAGCAGCTGCACATGGGCTGGTAAGAAGTAATTTGACACCTTTACACCAAGCAGATACAGGAGTAATTGGAGCCTGGTTTTTCAAGCTCCCGTGATGGCTCAGTCCTGAGGTTGAGAAAAAAACATGCAGGTAATTTATTACTTTTCATTTAGTATGGAGGTTTTTTTTGGTTTGTTTTTTTTTTTTTTTTTTTTGTTTTTNTTTTTTTTTTTGGTTTTTTTTGGGTTTTTTTTTGTTTTTTTTTTTTTGAAGGGGAGCTTTTATTCCCACATGCTAGTTTTAGGTACTTAACATATCTGCCCTTCCATAAGAGGAATTAAAACTTTTGTGGTGAATTCCAGAAATTAAATTCTTTGTATGTGATGAGATGGACTGCAGTCGAACAGCCCTCAAAACATGATGATAATAGCTGGCATGAATCACTGGCTCTGGAGAGCAGAAGCACCTTGAGTGCTTCCAATGCATGTTAATAAGTCTTCTGTAGTCTATAAGGTAGTTTGGCTACCACAGGTTTTGACTCCATGACCCACATTCGTTGCAGAGTAGCACCAATACCTCTGTCCATTGACTTCAGTAACTTCCCAAGTAATTGTTATCCAAGCTGAGTAAAATCTACAGAGCGTGATCACTAGTTTGTGAAACTACTAAGGGCTTTGCAGTGGAGTTTTAATATAGCTAATACAAATGATGTAACAGAGATATCTATTTATATTTAAAAGTGATACTGTAAATAGTTAAGATTCCATTTAATGCATTGCAAAGTTAGGTAACATGAAAAACAATCTGATAACAGGCAGGCTTTCAAATCCATTATGTGCATTTGAATATTGCATCCTAAATGTCCATCACTATTACAGGATTTTATGTAAGAGTACAAATATATAAGACTTTTAAAAAATCTACACTGAATAAAAAGACAGTAATAAAATAGAAGCTTACCAAGTTTCTTCTTTGACGACTCTTTCTTCTTCCTTTTAATCTTTATTTGACACTTTATTAAAAGTCCAGAGCTCAAGATTTCAACCCCTGGTTAATCACCACTTAACCATTTGGCATAAGTTAAAGACACATCTCTGCTGCATTGGTTTTACCCCTATACTACTCTCCTCATTAACCATCAGACACTGCTTCCTTTTCCCAATTTTATCTCTAATTTAGATGTGGTCAATCCACCTTCTAAAATGCTGCCAAGTGTACATTCTACAGATATTAAAAAATTATATGGAAACATGTGTCATCCTTGAAACAGATGCCACCCTAAATTACGTTATGAGCTCCAGAGCAAGGATACAGACATGAACTGGGAATAACTTGGTGTCTAATCCTGCTCACATACCTAAAACCCGAAACTTTAAAGAGCTTCTTTGTACCAGAATACATGTGGTGACTAAGCTGGAGAAATTGGGAAGTTGTGTGAGACTGTGTGGTGTTTCAAAATTGGACAATTACACCTTTGAATAATTGTTCACAAATACCTATTCAGTGCTGACCACAACTAATTGATGCATGTCAGGAATAATGTTTCCCCATAGTACTGCAGGAGTAGGGCTGGAACCAGTTTTCCTTCCACCTAAGTTTTGCTGCCTTGTCTGCATGCCACTTCTTCCTCCTGCGAATTGCAGAATTAATTTCAGCAGCGATGTGTGATCAGGAATGTAGGAAATCTTTGAGCCAAGATGGATGCTTGACATAGTGAGTCGTACAGCAACACCATGGAACTCGTCAACTGTGATCATCACCAGGGTGCTGAGAGTTTGGGATATTTTCTGTAAACACACACATCTTTATTTTTCCAAACCCAAATGGTGGAAGGTTTTCACACTTTTAGCCTGCAGACTTTTATTGAATGTAGAAGCAGAGTTTATAAATAGGATTTCTCTTTTTTCTTTTAATGCCATTTAGATCTCATTTTAGCAAAGTTTATAAACAAGCTGCATTTGTTATTTTTATTGGCCCAAAAGAACAGGTGTCTATCAAAGCATTCCTGTTTACATGATGTCCTTTGGTAAGCCATGCTTAGAGACCTTCTGTGGGTTATCAGTAGCTGTTATATAAATAACAGCATATTGGATGAAATCTGTGATATTATTTCATGTGCATTTTCTTCCCTTACACTGAAGTTCTCTTGTAAGCAGTGGCCCAGAACCAGATCCATTCACCTCTGAAATGTCTCCAAAGTCCTCTTTACCAGCACTGTGTTAAATCCTGGCAGGCAGTGCCCCAGGGTTGCACAGATCATATGCTGGCTATCTGTAGAGGACTGCATTTCAGCCATAATGAATTAAGTGATTTTTTTTCTTCAAAAAGCAGGAGATGTTTGACAGAAAAGCTAAAAAACATAGTGCCAAAGTGGGAGGTCTGTGCTGTCAAGAGGTGTCAAACTGACAGAACTGGAGACCTAAACCTTCTGTTCCCCTACAGCAAAAAACAGATTTCAAACCACGTCACATACTAGAGGCACTGGCAATGGAAGAATTCATGTATGTTAGCCACGATATAGAGGCACCAGATGTAGAGACGTGAGGAGATTTAATTGCCATCTCAATTCCAGTCTCAACTTTAGATATCTAGAATTTAGTTCCCCAGAACTTTATCCAATACTGCACCTTTTATTTCCGTAACACTCTCCAGTGCTTATCCCCAGTGCTCATTCAAATACAGGATTTTGGTTCCAAAGCAGTTGAAGATTCTACTTTTCATTGCCCAAACATTTCCCAATTATATAAGTGAAGTAAAATGTTCAACACATGTTTAACTCCATCTTTTAGAAGTAGTAAATGTTCAGATTCCTAAAGGGCACAGCCCAAGTTAAGCATATGTTTAGACAGCATCCTGACTCAGTTGTTGCCCTGCATGTGGGGGCTCAATGAAAAAAAAAAAAAAAAAAAAGAAATCCTAATTTTAATTCTGACTTTGGGCCAGGATTTTATTGAAATATTTATAAATAAAGAATGGTGGTATTTAATTATTTAAGAAACAAAGTGGTTGTGGAAATTTCACAGAGATGTAAGGTCCTTGGTCTTGTGCAAGAGACAAACTTGGCCCACTTTCCTGTGACTAATATATACAGTACAGAAAGAGAGAAAGGGGAAGGAAAAGCCATTTTCTTTTGCAACAGGAACATATGATATTAAAGAAACTGAAAACTACATTTCTAAAATTGTTTCCATTTCAGTGTTCTTCTGCCTATGGAGAATCAATATGCCAGAACAGCATAGCCTATAACATTAATATTACAGAATAAAATTTTTTTTGATGGATTGATCGGCACATTTTCTTAAGGCCAAGCAATAATGAATACAACCTTTTTTCCAGATAGTCTATCTTTCCCCTCTCCCTGCACAGAGGATGTAGAGAATAATATGATACCACTTGCCTGTATATAGAAACATCTGTTACTAAGCACCAAGAGCTTTCACTAGGATGCATGTCCTCTCCCATATATCCAATTGAAATAGCAAGGGAAAATAAGAATACAGGAAAATGCTGTTGTTTGCTCTGTTTTGGCTTCAGAAAGCCAGTCAATCAAGAAAGCTTGGCCGATGTCATGGTGGTTAATAATTCCCAGGGGATTTTACTCTGCCCTAACTGCACAGTCCCTAAGCAGGCTGAGCTTAAAAGCAAATCCATGTACACTCTGACTTCAACATGTAGTCTTACATCATGTCACACTTGCTTTTCTTTCTGAATCAGCAATAACTAGTAAGTACTTCCCTAGTAATTCTGATCTAACACATGGACAGAATAAAAATAATAATTTAGCTATTGTACCAACATTTGGTGATTCTTTGCAGGGAGGAAGCATGGGCCTATATTTCTTAGGCATCTCTAAATTCCTATGGCTCTGAAAGATGCTTCCAAGATCACTGGGTACGCACTGAAGTTGTATTTCAAATGTGTATGTGTTTCACTGTCAGACACATTTTATTCACTTTTGTAATTACAGAAGAGGTCATTCTTATTCCACAAAGCCCCTCTTTTTCTTCCTGTGTCTTTCCCACTTAACAATGACAAAGTCAAATTTCATTCATCAGCGGGAGAAGAAACCACTGGGCCCAGGTAAAAAGAGCTTTTTACAAGGTTCCTATATATTCTATTCAAATACATGTACAGAGAGGGTTGGTAACAAGGAGAAAACAATTCTGCTCTCTTTTGGGTAAGCCAAATAGGAGAAAAAACATGATGTTAGGACATTTATATCATAAGTAGTTTTACTCTGTCATGACACAGTTTATGCAGAAATCAGGGAAAAGTCTGACCTTTCACTGAATGTCACCTTGTAACAACTGACAGTTTAGGATAATCATCTTCTTAAATTAAGCATTGGGAGGAGTATCCTTAGTCTTCCCCAATTAAAAACTGAGGGGACCCTGTCCTAACTCGCTCCAGCATGCTTAGTTTCCTGCTCTGACTGAGTCAAAATCAGTGGAAGAAAAATGGAAGGGGAAAAAGCCTCTTAAAGCAAAGTTAAAATCAGAATTTTGCAAAGTCCAGAGCAACTTTGCCATCCCCTGAGATTCTTGGTACCTTTTTCTAGCATCTCCCTATAACAGAGCATAATATCGTAATCACTGATTGCATTTTATTATTGTATTCTGAGTGCTGACTGAGGGACTGCATAAGTGCAGAAGACAATGAAACCTGACTCACCCAAAACTTATAATTGTCTTAGAAGAGGTTAAAGATATCACCACAAAACTGTTTGTGCTATGTTATTGCTGAAACACCCAGCTTTTGGCAAACTCTGGAGCACTGTTTTGTGCATGGAGCAGAAAAGAACTTACCCTTAAGTCCCAAGAGCTTAGAAACTAAAGCTTCCTTAAGAAGACTACAAGCTAAAGCTTAATGTTTCAGTATTACATGTTGATTCACAATAATATCAGCATTTGCACATTGTAATACGACTTAGGGATATGTTATTGATTTTCTTCCCTAAGCACCCAATCATCAGCATCTCAGCTGAGGTTCCTCTATCCTTCCATATGTTGTACAGCAAGTCATTGTACCCCCATAGAACCGATCCTTTCTTATTTCTTTTTAGGTTATTGCAGCCCCCAGCCTGTGCCAGGTGCTAGCCAAAGAACAAAGCTTAGGAAGTAGCTTTGAGATCTATGTAAAAACTCATTATACTAATTTTTTTTTCCTTCTTTGAATTGAACTGCACCTTTCAACTAGTGAATTCAGCAGAGTTAGCAACTTACACCAAAAATTGGTCCTTTGTTAAACTTTTTCAAACTTTCTTTTCTCCCTTGTTTTGAATAGCCGGAGATACAGTTTCATCAGTTGGATGTTTAATGAAATTCTCATCATTCTTTTTTCTTTTCCTTTTCTTTTTCCTCAAGAATAAACAGATGGCTTTGTAGCTAAAAATATGATATAACACACCTCCGGTCAAAGTCTTCTGAAGCATATCTGTCTTACTTATTTTTCTCTGCAACCATAAATTTCCCAAATACTTTACAGAAATCATACCTGACTCTCACCTGGAAATGAGGAATGGGATTTTTAGTGGGTTTCTTTGTAGGCCTTTCCACTTCTATCTATTTTGACAGAAGTTTGGAAACTCAGAATTAAAAGTCCTCCTCCTCTTTGTAAATTTGAGCCCTTTGTGGACATATCTTTTAGCTAAATTATTAGTTATTTATGTTCAGAGAGTAAAATTTTTGCTTTCAATGTGTCTAGACAAAAAGGTTTATTGTTATTTTTTCATTTCTTTTGCAGCACATAATGCATTTTCAGTATCACACTTTTGTCTAGCACAACGTGGTTTCAGATGGGACAATCCCACAGGCCCATAACCCACTGAAATGGAGATAATCATCAAAGTGGAATTTTTTATGACTTTGAAAATTAACTGAAAATTAGATTATTACTTTTTTCTTTCTTATCAAAAAACACATAGGTGCAGAGTATATTTAAATCAAAAATTCTTAACAGCCAAGCACATTCTTACTGTTAGCCAGTTAATGTGGATGGATTTAAAACAACAGAGAAGTTTCTGCTTTGGAAACCCCAAGATCTCACATACCTATACATGCAGTTATTTATTTACTTACTTACTTATTATTGTATTTCTGAGAATCTTTGCATGCACATGAATTTCATACAATGGCAAATGTTAATCTTATGTTAAAGAAAAGGGCTGGAAATATTTTCATCCAGCTTCTATACTTGGGATTTATTCTATGACCTTTAATAAATCAATTCTTGATGTGTCAGTTTCTCTACTGGTTAGATTTTGATTAATAATTACCCTTAACATAATTTCTGTGGTTCAGAACAGGGTGATGAAAGTGAAGGCCCAGTCCTGGCAACTTTTACTTCATCAGGTAGCACTTACTCCTGAGAATGGTTTTATAAACCTCAGTAAAAACTGCTCAGCTGAGAAGTTTACATGAATAAGTATGATTTATGTAATATCTGTCAGTATTTGTAATTTTTTCAATTACTGAGTTTTAACATGGCATTTAAGTGAAAATTGTTTTTTTTTTCTTTATGAAGGTCTTTTTTTAGCCCATCATGCCTGATGACAACACAGATAATTTAGTCCCCTTTTTAATGATGGAAGAGCTGAGATAGTTTGATGCCACTTGGCTACAGTTTAGGTATTTTTTATTTGGAGCTGGGGTGAGGAAGAACTTGTTGTCTCTGTGTAATTTTTGCCAGCATGGGTTTACACCTTCAGAGAAAGGCTCAAGTTGACTGATGATATTTCCATCTAAGGTAGACAGCAAAACTCTTTCCAAAATCTAGCTGCTATATAGTTAAACACATGCAAAAATTTATTGCAGTGGCATCCAAGATTGTTACAGGAGCTATGACAGTGTCCAAAACAAAGGATGCTCTCCAAATCAATTAAGTGGTGAGGGAAAAAATGGCAGAAATTAAAAGCCTAAGAAATACTCTTACCATCTCCTGGCTATATTCAGGGATTTCAGAAGATCTCTGTTTTCATACCAGGAAGCCAACACTTTATTCTTTAACATCTGAACAATGATATAACTCATCAATTATGACACACTTCTCTGTTTCAAGAAAAAACATGTTTCAACAGCTTAATCAAAATGCATAGCAGAGGAATTTTGATGTAAGCTCTTCCCACAGCTTCAGGATACCTTCTGTGGATGGCTTTATAGGCATTTCAAGGAAAACTCTTCTCTTACTAGTGGGACAAGTCTGTTTTTCTCTGTCTTTGCAGATACTGGAATCTATATTAAATGTATGATGCAGTGATAAGTCAAGGTATGAGTCTCAAGCATTTTAATTTAATAAACTCATAGTGCAAATGGGGCTCACAAAATTATCCAGAAATTCTATAATTTTTATTTTGCAGTACTTAATCCATTATGTCAGTGCAGTTTGCAGCTTCAGCAGGGCCTGGAAGGTGATAACTAAACTACCACAATCGTTCTTTCTCTTTCTCTCTCTCTGCCTTT
>VXBN01004841.1:165032-177240 GCA_013397395.1 Sinosuthora webbiana | reverse complement strand
TTTTTTTTTTTTCTTCCCAAAATCAATATTATAGTAATTTTCCACCCTTTCTGTTACCTCTCCAGATTTTCAATTACTTTTCCAAAGTATTTTTCTCGGATAAAATTAAACCAATTACTGCTCATCTTGAAAAGTAATGACACATACCCTATGAACTAGTAGCTCTTTTTGTGCTCTGAAAGCAGTCCTTCATGAAGCAAAGGTGTTTATTTGTTCTTTTAATGCTTCTTTCTCCAGGAAATAGAAAACTTAACTACCATGATACACCAGAAACTTCTTTGCCGAACTTTCACTATTACTTTCTATCAGTTTGTGGCCATTGTTAGTAGTTTATGCTACTAGATATTTTAATTTTTATAGAATTTTTAAATTAGGTCCCCTAAAATTCTTCACCAGAAGATCAAGCAAAGATTTTGAGTCCCTTCTCAACACAAATCATATAAATGCATTACCAGGCAGGACCCTGGGGACAGGATGGGACATCAAACCATGCTCTGAGATGTTGCAGTACAAGAACTATTTACACACTGAGTCATAATGAAAGAAAATAATTTCCTGCCTCCAGAAATGAACCAAGTCACATTGCGTCCTTTCTGTATTTTCAAACCAAAATACAACCTATCTTTTTTTTTAAGCTACTTTGGTCATTTCAAAGAAGTGAAGGGTTAGGAAAACAAACCAAGTTGGTCTTTTGCTTCTCTCCAAGTTTTTTTGGGGTTTTTTTTCAGTGACAAAAAGAGAAAACTCTGTTTGGGTCTACCAGCCAAGTGAAAAATCAATTAGTTATGCAGGTCTGGTTATTTCTTAGGATTAGCTATCAGACAATGGCAATTAGCTATTAGACATGCTTTTTGTTCATTACTTTTTCCCCATAATAGGACATATCATGGACCACAAAACCACTGAAATGTTGTTTACATCTGTATAGACAAAACAGGATTTTTAACACCATTGTTTAGGGAGCAGACAAAAAATGTAATAAAAGAAAAGAAGGAGAAGCAAGTCTATCTGTATTTTAAAAATATATGCATAGCTTCTCAGGAAAAAATGAAGTGATTTAAAGATAGTCTTAGAATATTCAGCACTCAGTTCTTTTTACATTAAATCTCAAAATGAAACTTCATTTGAGCCCCTCATTTAGTGAGATTCTGTTTGGCCACCATCAAATTCAACTTCTCACACCTTAGTTGGATTATTTTTTTTTCCCCCTGGTAAGAAACTATTTAGGGGCTAAAGTATATGCTACTATCTTCAGGATGATCTTGCACAAATATTCTGTATGATCTCTTTCTCTTTCCCTTTTTCCAGTAGCTACAAGTTCCTTCTGAAAACCTGTTTTTTTTTTTTTTTTTTCCTAGAATATTTCTATGTTGCAGCCTATTAAGTAACCAAGTTTCAATATACTCAAATAACCACCAAACACATAATTAGGACCAGTTGCCAGGTGAAGAGGCAATAACATGGGGGCAAACCATCAGCTCCTATGATGAAGTCCAGCTCCACTGGGTTCAGCACAAGAATTTCTGGTTATAACAGAGAAGACATCAGTACAAAATCTTCTCTCCTGGCAGGCACTCAGTAAGAGATACCTGAGAATAAAATGCATATTTAAAGAGGGCAGCTTACAGGCAAAGGATCAGATTTAAAAAAAAAAAAAATCACCTCTCTGCTGCCACCTGAGCTGTTCACCATGGAAAAATAATAACTGATGTACAGGGAAGTTGACAAGGAATACAAGGAAGCATAACTTCTTGTGTGCTGCCTTGGAGTAGTTAATATTCATCAGCAAAGGTCAAGGCCTTAAACAGAAAGGTTATTTCAGGGAATTGTTTGGAATAACAAGAATCAGTACACCCCAGAAGTGTTGAACTTGGAATTCGAGGGTCGAGGTTTCCAACACCTGAAATTTTACATGTGGCTGGATGTTCAGATGTTGCATTGTTTTCTAATTGCTATAAGTCTTGTGGGTTTTTAAGCTGTGCACATGATCTGCCTTTCTGCAAAACACAGTTATTAGTTATCAGAAACCCAATGTATTATTAATTTATTTAATGCTGATGGACTGAATTGTGTAATGGGAGAAGACAGTCAAGGATCAGTGACTGGCAGGAATAAACCAGTTTCACTGAATGGGGACAGAGAGGATTTTATTCAAGGAAATGGCAGTGAAACCTATCCTAATAAATAACGAAGCTGTGTTGGCTCAAGCACTTATAATGCCAGTGTCTGTGATAAGCAATGGAAACATTAATATAAAATGCTTCACCATAAACGAATACAGTAGAATTCAGAATGATATATTGCAGCACAGCCATCCCTAGCATGGTATGCTTTTAAAGTGATGCTTATAATCATTTTTTTGGTAACAATAGAGGGGAAAAAAAAGAACAGAACAGCAAAAATTGTTATCTGCTAAAAAGGAACTGCAATAGCAAAATCTCCTGATAAGAACCTACACAAGGATTTAGCCACAGCAAGAGAACTGTGCTCAGATACAAATGCAGTAACTAGGAATATGGTTGTAGCTTGTTCATTTCTAATCCTAGCTGTAAGTTAGAGTCAGATGGTGAAAGCAGTCATTTCATGAAATATCTGAAAATTTCACTTATTTCATGAAATGACCAGCATTATGGCTGTTCTACTACACTCTTAGACTGTTTCACTCCACCATTAAATTAAATGGCTGGTGTTATTGTGAAAGTCACATTGGTGTGATTTTTATCACTTATATTTAGACACCTGAACTTAGATGTACAGGTCAATTTGGCCTCTCACAGTCATTGAAGAAAAGGTGGTATGTCCAGCTGATAAATTAGCTGATGCAAACTTAGCTGGTTTTAGATTAAACAAACCATCCTTTGCATATACTGCTCTCTTTCACTTAATTATTAAAGAAGTCAAATGTGATAGGTTTGAACAAAGATGCTTATCCTTTGGTTGATCCTTGTGACTCCTACTCATTGTGTTGCTTAATAGTATAAATGTTCACAACTGCTGTGAAAAGTACTTCTGTTATGACACACTTTTTACACTCTGCTCTTTGCCACAGGACATATGATTGCACTGGATCCATTTGCTCCCTCCTTGTAGCTTACATTTCCCCTTCCCTGTGCACCATGTGGGCTACAGGATAGAATTAGTATTATATTCAGACGTGTTTTTTTTTTCATTTTGTTTTGATCAGAACAAATAGCATGACACATCTTTCTTTACCCAGTCTGGGACATTTATTAAAGCTCTCCACAGTTATGGCTTTCCTACAGTCCCTAGACTTAAAAATTTGCCCCTGTTGTGACAGTCAAATTCTAGTGACATATGAGCATGTTAAATGCCTTTACTGCCTTGAAGAAATTCTGTCTCATATTCCTAGTAAATGCAGCATTTGTTGGTCCTTCCCCTTGCAGGCCAGAAAAGACTAAGAGCCTGTCTTTCTAACTGCTTCCCTGGGAAGTGAAAAGTTCTATCTTCAGACAGCCATGATGAAGTGGTACCATTCACAGTGAAGACAATATTAGTTGAAGTATGGATGTGGTGAGTGTCCATGAAGTTATATGACAGGTTCACTCTTTCCTAACGAGAATCTGAGAGGAGCCAAGGGATTCTGCACATCAAATTAGGAACTGTCCAATACGGTTCTGATAGAACAGAGAGACTGGAAACTACAACTCAAAACAAGTTTCCTGGCTGTGACTGCATAGCAGGGGAGATGCAATTCTGGGGTTTTCTGGGCCCTAGGAGAAAGGCAAAGCAGACACCTGCACTACAAAAGAGAGCATGATTCTCCAAGAGACTTAATGGATACTGAAACTGTTAAAAAAGCAGTCCTTATCCCAGGGAAAAGCCTCATTTAAATGGATAGGGTTGAAGTTTTGGATGAGGTCAAAGACCATCTGCCAGTTTGAGTCTTCCAGTCTAGGCTGAGAATATGGATAGAGTAAATATTTTTTCCTATTTCATCTGCATATGAAACTCAGAGCATGGCACAAGGCACTGGCCTTCACATCTGTTCACATAACTGGGTGCTCCAAATTCCATAGAAGGAGGCCTTTTTAGTATGTACTCCTGTATGTTCTTTTGGCTGTGGGATGTTATGCTTAAGAACAGTCTAGTAGATAATCAGAATTCTGTTGTTGAGATCTACTGCCCTTCCTGCATAAAACTTTACTGTAGAGAGTGGTTTCCTGGGGGAAGAGGAAAACCCTGGAATTATGCCCTGGGAAACCCCTTTCTAAACAAGAGGCTTCTTCACATGCTCCCTCAGTTCAAGCATGCAAATTGTTGCTAAAATGTTCCTAGTTCTTTGTGTTACCATAGGTTGATTTTTGGTGCAGAAATTTTAATATTCCTAATTATTCTTCCCTATTCAACCCTTCCCTCAGACCCTGCCTTAACGCCTCCCCACACCAGAGTGTATAAGTACCCCTGTCTGCTCCTGGCCCTTGTACTGCATTTTTTCAGTTTACTCCAAATATACTGTACAGCCTCTTGGTTTTTTTGCACTATTAAAATTCCATTTCTGGACAATTGGATCAAATCCGCCTCTCTCTATCAAGTCGCCATCGGGGCAGAGTTCCAAGGAAACTCAAAGGGTTGTGATCATCCGGGCTCAGATGCCCAGAAGTTTCACTTTACCACAAATTCATACTCCACAAGAGAGCAGGGAAGAGTTACAATGGCATAACGACAGACAAAGTGAGACATGTCACAAGTTTTAAATGGAAACTGGCCAGAGAGACCCAGAAAGTACTTGTCACAGAGGGAAGATATTTCTCACTTACCATACTTCACACTGTTTTATCAGATACAGGTAGTTATCATGAATATGTGCAGCTACCTCAGAACAGTTTTGAGCTGGTAAAACGCATATTTATGTCAGCAAATATTATGCAAGCAGTGAAGCTTGACCCACTGAGCCCACTGCCCAACTCAAAGTCATCTGACAGAAGTAAAGTAATTCTGAGACAAAATACTTTATGCTTTTTCCTGGTCATGGTCCCATAAATCCTAGTGGTTTCTCCCTTCCACATCAAAAATGTAAAAAGAAATTGCCTTCTGATTTGTGTCCATATTTTTCTTTTACACTCTGCCTTGAGAGATAAATGATCATTTGAAACATCCTTTACAGACTTCATGGCTATCAAACTGTAGAGAGACTTATCTTGAACTGTTGTAAAACTAGACATTCAGAAAAGCTGAAATGTTAGACAAGAAATGGGAATGAAATCCCAGACAAGAAACACAAATTATCTTCCTAGGGTTGCTGCTAAGTGAGAAACATTTGTGATTGGGCTTGTTTTTGTTGTTTTCATATGTCATCTAGATATTTCAAAAAAATATTTATCTTTCAAGTTTGTTTCTTAGACTTGAGTTTTCTTGATTTTTTTTTTAACGACTCAAGTAGGTTATTTACAAATTAGTTCATTTAAGAATTAAACTGTAACTCACAGAATTTGTTTTTTCATTTTTTATAGGTAAAAATTTAAAGTTTTCTGAGAAGCAGATTCATTGTGTTTGGGGTTTTTTTAAATCAAAATTTTTGGGTTTTTTATATTATTTATTAGGACTTTAATTTTGTTTTTATATGCACAGATTTTGAACATATGAGTTTATGTTTATTTCTATAGTTATGGTTTTCAGTAAAGTATATACAATTAGAGTTTTGAGTCAGTATCCATGAGGTCAGAAAACCTGACTTCTGAAGTCCAGCTTCACATATTTAAGATCAGAGAATCATAGAGTAATTTCAGTAGTGAAGAACTCCTGAAGAGTCAGGATGGCTCAAAGCTGGGCCAATTTAAAAGTTACGCCATTTGACATAGGCCCTCATTCAGCCAAGTGTTGCGTGTCTGCAGGAATTGGTATTTCACGTCTTGTCTGGGCCTCTGCCTTAGTGTTTGACTGTGACGATGTCTGGAATCACCAGTTCAAATAGAAAGTTTGTATCCTTAGGTTTGGTGGGTCTGAACCTCAGGCTGAAGCGTAGATTGGCGTGGAAGAAGAAAGAGTGACTCTCACGTGGGTTGAAGATAGATGTTTATTGCTCCAGAGAGAGAGCCGGAGAGTCCCTCTGGGGTTCAGGTTTCAGCTTTTGTATCAGGAGCATGGGGAGGGGCAAGGGTAAGCCATAACCAATACCAGGTAAGGAGAGAGTGACCAAGACAGAAGGACAATACATAGGAAATATGATACATGATACAGGGTTGAGATACCACAGGCTTTGCCATTCATGTTAGCCCTTCCCACCCAGAATGTTTCAGGTTTCTGGACAGGGACACAGAATGGTTGGCACACCCACCACCAGGGAAAAACCAAAAGGGTCAGTATGGCAGGGAGTAATTTAGACTGCACTATTATTAATTAAATGCACCACAACATTTGACCAACCTGATTGTGTGATTTTTTTCCTAATTTCTAATCAGAATTTCACTCTCTGTAACCTATATCCATTGCCTCCTGTCCTTCATGTGTCTACATCCAAAATGAGCCTGGCTCCACTATCTCTCTAACTGCCTAATTCATGTTTAATCGCATTTATTTATTCTGCTTTTCTGAAGACTGAATAAGCCCAGCTGCCTCAGTTTCTCTTAGTATATCTTGTAGTCTAGACACCCACACACCTAGCACCAGGCAGCATGCGGCTGCCTGTTAGCCTGTTGGCCTAGCTTGAGTGCCTTGCAGATGTAGGGGAGATGTAGTACTCCAGGTCTGGTTTCACTAATGGTAAATGGAAGGTAATAATCACTTCCTTCAGGCTTCTGCCAATGGTCTTGTTAATGTATCCCAGTCTGTGGTCAGCCGTCACCTCTGTAGGGATGCATTGTGACTCATGTTCAACTCAGCGTCCACCAGGGCCCCCCTCCCTGCCAAGTTCTTTTGTGCACAGCCATTTCCAAGGCCAGCTGGTGGGACAATGCAGAAGCTCTTAATCTGCACAAAACCACTCTAGTCTTGACCACATTCAGTGGCCCCAGACAGCAAAGCCCAAAAAACACCCTGCAAAGGAACCGGCTGCACCTCTGTCAGCTTGATAAGCAATGCACACCCATCATAACAGGGCCAAGACAAAGCAGTGGGTAGTGTATTCCTTTAGGGTACAGCTCCTTTAAGG
This sequence comes from Sinosuthora webbiana, assembly GCA_013397395.1. Classification (NCBI taxonomy): domain Eukaryota; kingdom Metazoa; phylum Chordata; class Aves; order Passeriformes; family Sylviidae; genus Sinosuthora; species Sinosuthora webbiana. The sequence continues at coordinate 170,132 of VXBN01004841.1, read as the reverse complement.
TGAAATGAATTGGGGTTGACAATTTTCTTCATAACAATTTAAAGCTTTAATACCAAGCTTTACTCACAATGGTAGACACAGAGATCAACTGAACTACAATTGTGAGAACAAATTGTCTCAAAATAAACTGAAAATGTGGCAAAACAGTTGTGCATTTCCAGATGGTAATGAGATGCAATTATATATTTGAACTAAACAGATGTATCATATAGAAATTGTTTTGAAACTATTAGAAACTGCTCAAGAGAAGTAAGTGTGCCTGCTCGTTTGGCCCAAGTTCACAAAAAACTCAGCTATACTCAGATCTCCTCAACTGGTGTGAGAATACACCTTCGCTAGCAGGTAATTAAATAATGTTGACTGATAATTCCAAAGGCAGGTTATATCTATTGAATGAATGTGAGTATAGTCTTGCTAATTTTCCAGTAATCCAGAAGTTACATGATAACACTTTCTACAGCGAAGTGGGTGATGTCCAATACGGATACAAAACCAAAATGAATCACTGGAAATCTTTAGAACATGAAATAAGGGTCTTATTTGCATCTTGACAAAGCTTATAGTCTAAAGAAGATTTTAAACTAGGAGAAAAGATTGTCTAATCTCCACCTAAAGTCAAGACAGGGGGATGTGACCCTCTCCAGAGGGGTACTGTGATTTGCTAAATGATGGTTGCAGGATGTCTGGTGGGGTGGCAAGGGTCTTTGACAGAGCCTCTATTTGAGACATGCCGTTCACATGCAGTAATAGCAGATGGAGAAAAATCTTATCTTCTGTCTTCTGTTGCAGGCAGAAACAGGACATATTTACTATGTCTTATGACTGCATCTGGTCATGAATAAAGAATCATAGAATGGTTTGGGTTGGGAGGGACAAGTAAAGATAATCTAATCCAAAACCCTGCAGTGAGCAGGGACATCTTCATCTGGATCAGGTTGTTCAGAGCCCTCTCCAGCTTGACCTTGAATGTTTCCAGGAATGAGACATCAACCATGTCTTCGGATAACTTGTGGCAGTGTATTACCATTTGTGGTAAAAAATCTTCTTTCTTACATCTAAGCTAAATCTATAGTCTCAACTTGAGACCATGACTGCTTGTCCTCTTGCTGTAGGTCCTGCTGATAAGACTGTCCCCATCTTTCTTAAAAACTTCTTTTGAGTACTGTAAGGCTGTTATAAGCTCTGCCCAGAGCCTTCTCTTCTACAGGCTGACAAACCCCAACTTATTCAGCTTCCTCTCTTAGGAGGAACCCTCCAATCATCTTTGTGGTCTCTTCTGGACCCACTTCAATACATCCATGTTCTTCCCATGTTGGGGTTATAAATTGACAAATTATATAAAATTAAGCTTTAGGGAGAAAAACTGGTTTAATTTACAGTTTAATTTCAAGTAATACAGGAATAATTCTTATGACATTGTAATGTCCCTTTTCAGTATTGGTAGAATAAAAACTTGGTATTTGAGTCACAATATGATTTTTATATTATTATAATGTTTTATCTTAGATGCAGTCTAACAAGATTTTAATAACTTAATTAGAGGTAGAACCTCATTATTTCATTAAAGGAAAATCTTTGAAATATTAATTTTCCTAATGAAAATTTTTGGTATATTTTATACAGTTCAGAAAAAATAACTTCATCAACTCAGAAGTTGTTGATAAAATGAAATTTGCTTCTTTTTCACACCTCTGGGTTATTTATTACACTATTCTTCATTCAACATCTGGCACTTATTTTCAGTTAAAACTTTCATTGTCACAATGGTTGATTACTCATACCAATTATTGCTGTTCTTGTGGTTGTACTCTATTTGAAAGAATATGCACAGCAAGCAAATGCATTATTATCTATTATGACATTTATTATGATTATTAGTATGTGTAGGGAATATATGCAGAGTATTATTCATATGGTAGTTAGACAGTTCCACAGTCTTGGTATTTGCTATCTTTGATACCAGGCTATAACAGTTTCCCCCACTTCATATATTAGAGATAGAAGGAAATAATAATTAAAAATCTTGCCCAAGGTAAAGGAGAGAAAATGAGTTGGAGCAGGCGTTCACAGTCTTCTGGCTCTAATTGCTTCTGGAACGATATGTTTCATTATATTATTGAGACCAAAAAGAACTAAGAGTGATAGATAAAAAAAATCCCAGTGGTAGATATCTGACTTACTCCTGCAGCCATATCACCAAAATGGATTGATTTTCACATCAACAGCGTCAGTTTAGAAAATATTTGTCTGAGATCCAGGAAGGCTGAATAAATCCATAAATATAGAATATCCAGTTCTCAGAGAGGTCAGCAGGAGCTTTCTAAAAAATTATTTTGGGTTGGAAGTTTGGTGGGTTTGCTTTCTCTTTAACTAAATTTGAGTTGTTGACTCTGGGTGTAATGAAGGAGACTTGTCAGTATTGAAGATGAGGGAAAGATTGTGTAACCTGCAATGGTTTTCAGAAGATCTTCTCATATTTTCATAATAATCTGGGTTTCACATTACCACAAAGAAAGCACAGTGGGTTGATAAACTGATCTTGCTATTATATGTTAAATATTGCACTGAAATAAGGAGTACATGTAACTGGTGCCAAAACGAGGGCATATAACTCTCAGAGTGTAAGAAAGACAAGTACCTCCAGGATGTAATGAATTCCATACATTTTAGGCCTCTTGAAAGTGCTCTATCATTCTCTTCTATCAAAGACTGGAATCAGTTTAATAGCTTAAGTTAGGAGCAAAGGATCCTGCTCTCCAGGATCTACTAGTTCTGGAGCAGCTATGAAGAAGTCACCAGTGGTGAAAGGAATGAGAACTTGGCGTTGATATCTAATATATATGAAACACACTGTATCTAGTAAACTGGGATGTAATACAAGGATGTAAACAAGGAAGAAAAAGCAAGGTGTTATAAGGATGTTAGAAAATATAAAAATAGCCCATTCCTCCAAATGGAGGAATAATTAATACAGCTTTTTTCTTGTTTTCTTTTTTTGTTTTCTTTTTGTTTTTTTCTTTTTTTTCTTTTTTCTTTTTTTTTTTTCTTTTTTTTTTTTCCCGTGTTTGTGAACTTGGAACCCTGATGGCCTGATCCAAATGTTCCTTTGCTTGATGTGTAGTATAGGATCCAGAAGGACAATGGCAGGGTGACCACAATATTCATGAAAGGGATAGGGGCTATTGTGCGTACAACAATTTGTTATAGTGCTGAGACTTTTTTCTTGGTACAAATATTCTTTATTTTTTGTCCTGTAATAAATAAATCTAAACCAATAATACTTGTCTAGCTTAACCATTAAGATTTCATTTTTATTAATAATAAATTCTTGACTTCATGTATTCACTGCATTTCCCTTTAGCACATAACAAGATTTTAAACGTAATAAAAAGCTTAAAGTTTTAACAGACAAACAAGTTCCGATTTACTAGCTTTCAAACAGCAGCTTCACAAAGCAGCTAGGACAAATGGTAGTGTTTGTTTTTGTCTCATCACATTTTTATTTCTTAGTGGAATCTGCTGCGAGTGAGCAAAAAGAGTTTCTAATCAGTCAGTTACTCTGAAAAATATATTTTATTACTTTCAAAAAACCCCACTTAAATGAAGGGAATTATAAAGTCATTTTTACAGGAGTCTTTGGATAATAAATTGTCAAGTCTTAAATATCATCAGATTCTTTTATCTGAGTTTATCTTGTCAAGATGGATCAGAATGCTGTAATCAATCACTCAGTTTTAGCCATAAAATGGCTTCATCATGCATGTGTATTCTCTTCAAAATGTAGTTGTAACATTTGCACATAATAACTTATTGGGTTGCAAGGTTAGTCCAAGCCTGTGCTCAATATTATCTGACATTTTATTGGCTACTACACAAACTTTTGCCTAATACAGTCATTTTACTTAGAAATTTAATTGAAAGGTTGCCTGTAACAAAGTACTTTTTTAATGTAGGAAGAGTAATGTAAAACTGCTTGATGCATGGGAGGAAGACAGGAGACAGTAAAATGTGGGAGAAAATGAAGAAGAAAAAGAAAACATTCATTCTAATGAGAAATGGAGTTTGAAGAGGAAGTTTCATAAGGATGAATTCATTCCCTAAGGGAGCTTAGTCTGCATTTGATGCCTGGATCAGCACACCTTCCTAGATGAAAAGTATAAATCACACAGTTTTGTGATGGATGGTGTTTATTTAGAACGAGGCTTGTTAAAGAGTTGCTTAGCAGGGAATGGGCGTCTCCTTTCAAGGATCTTGATGCCGGCATTTAGAGAGAACAAAAAGGAAGGCTGGAAGGCATGGTCTTGTAGGGGAAAACCCCAGCAGAGGATGAAAAAGGGCTATCCTCAGTTTGTGACTATCTGGATTTTATCAGAGGAATATGCCAGATGCAAAGGGGCCTCTACTGGAGGTTTCAGGCAGGTGTTGGATCTAGTTTACATGAGAAACTTATACTGACCAATTTCATTTCAGAGGAATGAGACTTTACAAAAGGTGAAATAAAAGTCTGCTTAAAAGAATAATTGATGTCTAGGATGATAAGCATGCAAGAGCCAACAATCAAAACAGAAATATAATATTAACCAAACACTATGCTTTCTCATGTAGGTGTTTTTTGTTGTTTTTATTTTTTTTTCGTCACCTCCCATGTCTTAGAGGTCTATAACTCCCTTGAAGAAAACTTTATAAAGCCTTGATTATAGAAAGCTTTTTTTATTGATTCCCAGCTACAGCTCTAGGACAGAAGGGAGTCTTACTCTCTTCCTGGTTCTGAAAAATAAAACTACCACAAACAAACACACAAAAAAACCCAAAAAACCAAAACAAACAGAAACCAAACCTGTAAAAGATGCAGTGTATAAATTCGCATATAAAATATTACACGTGGTAAAGTTATATACATTGTAACTAAAACTTGGATTCTCTGAAGCAAATCAAGGGCGTCTCCAAAATTCTGAAGTCCATTTTTCAGCTGTGAAAACCACAAAATTTGCAACAGAAACAGTGAAGCTAGTCTGGAGATGGGCCATTCATCAGGGGTGGACCCCACTTCACGGCTACTCAAGACCTGATATCAATTTTGGTGGAGGATCCGGAGGGTGA
>VXBN01004841.1:135861-164840 GCA_013397395.1 Sinosuthora webbiana | reverse complement strand
GATTGGTTAATAAAAAAAAAAAAAAAAAAAAAAAAAAAAAAAAAAAAAAAAAAAAAAAAAAAAAAAAAAAAAAAAAAAAAATCCAACCAACTATTTTCTGAATCTCCCTTATATTTGACATGGAATGAATATGCTAATAGAAGTATGTGATAGCAAAGTATTTTGAAAAACAAACTAAAGAATGAATAAGCATGAAGAATATTTTTAAAGCTAGGATTGTGGCCCCTAAATTTATGTATATGCAGTTAACATAGAATAACAGCAAAACTTAAAAACAAACAACAGCAAAACTTCTAGAAGTGCTTTATCCCCATTCCTGTTTAGTAGAAACTTCCTGAATAATAATGTTCCTTCAGGAGGTGATAATTTATAAAGTAAACATTCATGAAATATAAATGTTTTATGACAGCTATTGAATGTTGATAGAGCTGTGTTGTAATCTAAGACTGGGATCCATTTTAAAAAAATAGTTTTTCTTTGGTCCATGTGTTTCTCCATCTTTTCCATTGGTTGGCTACAGGGATTGCCAGGCTCCCACTGTGCCTCTTTATATGGGAGGGAAGATGAAAACCTGGAAGCTATTGGACCTTCAGTTCCTGAAAAACTTGGCCCTTCCTCATCTAGCTACTTACTGAAGTGGCTTCCCATTTTAAATGTGTAGGATAAGAGAAACAGAAAATTTGTGGAGCCTCTGTACAGCCAGCCTCCCAGGAGCTTCCAGTGTTCGTACCTTCAGTATGGCTCTTCTGGTGGGTTTCCTGAAGACCATGGCGTTTTTTATTTTACACAAAGAATTTGAAATGTGAGGTTCTCCTTCGGTTCATAACAAAGTCAGCTATTCTGAAATATCAAAGCCCTTTGTGAATTGGAATGACCTTTCCCTGGTTAGCTCCTGCCCTTTAGCAATGGGTGTTGCTGGTTGCTCAAAATTCACATACATGGCCAGTTTTTGCAAAAAAGGCTGTGTGAGGGCAAACTTTCTCCAAAAGGTCTTTAACTTAAAAAAGTCAACCCAAGGCATGAAAAAAAGAGAACCAGTTCTGCAGGCTATTCACCTCTTGGCCTCTTTACTGAAATTGCCAACAAGCAGATGAGCTGTGATGAAGACTATTCATTTATCTCTGAAAATAATGTTGAATATCTGTCACTGCTTTGGGAAATGATTGACCTGATAATGATAGGTTTCATATCAGCAGGTCCTCGAGTGCCATTCTCAAAGTCACTATATGGGGTTTGAAAATTGACTTCTTAATGGTGACAATCCTGTGAAACAGAAAGAAAGGAATTGCATTGCAGATGAATTTTCTGATGCAATTGAATTGACTTTTCTCTACCCAGATTGATGCCCATGCACTAAGTATGTTGCCCAGAGCAAAACTTAAGGGAATTATAGTGCAATGACATTACATAGAGGCATATACCTTTAATGTCATGCATTAATTTACTCTTAAGCTTTTTCTAATGATGGTGAAATGGTTCTTACTTAAAAAAAAAAAAACAACCAAAACATACTTACAGGAGAGTTGCATTTAAATTTGTGTGTATATAGTTTAGCCTTAACAAAAAAAAAAAATCTTAATTTGCCCCTTGTTTTTTAAGGTTCATTACAGTTAATATTTCCTTCCAGAGAAGCATCTCACAAAGGTCAATAGAAACTACTGGGGATTAAGGCTGGAATTTTCAAAAGTGATTACTGCTGGCCTAAGTCTGATCTCACTGGTTTCAATGAACTACTGTTAACTTCAGATTGAATAGAGGTAGTCAAATGTCTGGAGCTTTTTGGAAATCCGGTAGGAATGATGTATCATTCAGTTGACAGTGAGAGTACAACACCCTCAAAGTGGGTTATCTCCCTCTTTCTTTTCTGTGAAATGTGGATATTAATTTCTTAGAAACATATAAATGCTATCATACCAAACAAATATGCAAATATAGAAAGAGGAAAAAAACAGAGTGAATGAAATTGAATGGCTGGGCAAAAAGGGGTTAACAAAGACAAATATAGATAAAAGTAAACAAATACAAATCCAATGAGATATTGCCTTGGAAAATTGCTACCTAATTTATTTCCTCATTAGCATTTTTGCAACTTAACTAGGCCCAATTTCCCAGTAAACAAGAAAAATGAATTGCAGATCCCAACTCTGTTTATGTTCAATTTCTATGCTTTGTTTTGTTCTCCCTGAATTAAAGAAAAAAATCTGTCTTGTTTGCTCTTGAATTAATATTATAATAAATGCAACTTTCCATGGTGTTTGCAGTTTGTCACTACTATTTATTAGATACAGTATGTTAACACCCAAAGAATAACCAACAGAGGTATTCCGTTATGATAGGCAAGACTGAGACACTACGCGTTCTCATCTTTGTCTATTTCAATGGTTCATTTTTAATGAGTAAAGCAGGGAATACTTTTAGAGGTAGGGGAGATGAATACATATAACACAAAAGTTAAGAAAATAACAATCTGATTCGTAGACTTCAAATTATTCCTACAGTTTTGGGCAGCTTTGAGGAATAGCTGCTTTTCAGCAATTTTCTAAGGAAATTGAGAATTGATGGTAAAAAGAATTGGAGAATGGTAAAAGTTCAATTTTCAATCCATGCACTCTGTTGCCAGTTGTGCAGCTGTCTGCACAGTGAGCCAAGAAAAGGAGTGGCTGCATCTTCATGCAACAGGAAGAAAGAACCCACTCAGCAACCCTAGCTGGAAAAGTAAGACTGTGTTCTGTACCTAGAATCCTAAAATCATAGAATAGCCAGGGTTAAAATGACCTTAAAGATCATCTTCTTCCAACCTTACCAGCATTCTTTCCAAGCAGGTTGCTCAGAGCCCCATCCAGCCTGGCCTTGAACACTTCCAGGGTTGGAGCATCCACAGCTTGCCTGGGCAACCTGTGCCAGTGCCTCACCACCCTCACAGGAAGGATTTCCTCCCAATACGTAAACTTGACCTCCCTCTTTTAGTCTGAAGCCATTCCCCCTCAGCCTGTCAGTACACACCCCTGTAAAAAATTCCTCTCTTTCTTTCTTCGAGGCTCTCTTGGAAGATGGAAGGCTGCAATTAGGTCACTACAAAGCCTTTTCAATTCCAGGCTGAACGATCTCTGTCCTCTCAGACTTTCCTCATAACATGTCCTGGGGTTTTTTTTGTTGTTGTTGTTGTTTTGGGTTTTTTGGGTTTTGTGTTTGTTTTGGGTTTGTTTGCTTGCTTGTTTTGGGTGGGGGTTTGTTTGTTTGTTTTAAATTCAGTCGTAGACATTTTTTCCTCTATCTGGATACTTCACTCATAGTCTAACAGATACCAACTGAAGTTTGTACAGTGAAGACAACCCTTCAACAGCTAGGACAGGATGTGAGTAGGAACCTGTTCTTAGACGGGTGCTGGAATCTATCATGTTTGCTTATGTTGTAGCTTTACATCACAATCCTCCATAGGTGAGTGCATATGTGTACATCCAAATTAGTAAATAACAGTATATTTTACAATTAAATTAGCTACATCAATTTCTGATGCACAAAATCTGTTTTTTTTAGTATCAAATCTTTGGGCTGAGACTCAGCTATGCAGCAAAAAATTCTCAATATGTAACTGCTGTTCTCTGGTAGCTGTGGATGTTGTCTAGGATAATGGGTGCCTCAGCACCTTGTGCATGACAGCATGATACTGTTCTAGAGAGAAGGTTATGGGTTAAATTGGTCTGGACTTCTGTGCATGTTTGGCTTGTTTGCTGTAGTCCAATATATATATATTCCCTCTCCTGTACAACTAATCTGTTTCTCCTCTCATGGTACATTTTTTCTCCAATCCAGTCCACTAGATTACTCTTACTGTAGGCATTGCAAAGGTATGTTTCTTGTAGAAAAAAATTAAAATTCAAGTTTCATAATCTTTTGCTGAATTGTTGCACATTAAATGTAAAGCAATTAATTTCCATAACAATGAATTTTACTAAATGTAAATGGAATCCTATTCAAAATATTTCAAAGCTTTTTTGTTGTTGTTGTTGTTGTTGTTATTATTTTGGGCTTGTTGTTTTTTTTTTGTTGTTGTTGTTTTGTTGGGTTTTTTTCCCTGTTTTTTTTGGCAGAACACAAACATTTGTCCTTCCAGTTATAGCAGGTCTGCTTACACGTGCTCATCCCCTATATGATTCATTTACACTGGCATTAGCCTTTCTAGAGACTTTCATCCAAACATGTAAAAGCACTGAAAAATATCAGGTAATGACTTATAATTGCTACTTCTGATGGACTGTGGATTGTGTATGATTAGTTTTGTTCCTCCTTACCAACCTCACATTAGGACACTTTTGTTGCCTTTTTTTTTTCAGGCTGCAAATTCTGTGGAATAGAAATTGTATCATTTGATTTGTTTTTTACAGCATCTAACATAATATGATACTAAATATATCTGTATATAATCAGTGCTGTATCAGTGTTAATAATAAATAATAAAAGCCCTGTAAGATTTTTATTCATCGCTCAGGTAAAGAAAAATTGAAATAAGTAAGTAGGCAACTGCCCTAGGCTCCTCTAAAAATCAAGGACAGAAACAACCTTCCAAACCAAAGTAGATTAAGATTCATTTTCAAGGCATGACAAAATGATGTGTTTCTCTAAAAGCACAATTAAAAGATAGACATCATCTGCTATGAGCATCCAAGGGGAAGCTTCACTGCGGACCACTCCAGATGAGTGCCTAAAATTTAGTCACATAATTTTCCAGTTCAGCAAAAAGTGAGGAACACCCACCTCCCAAAACAAATTCCTCCCAGCTCTCTGTCCTTGCTGACTCCAGAGGGAACCAAGACAGCTCAGAAATTCCCAGATATTCATGGCTCAGCTCACTTGTGTGCACTGATGTCTGCTGATCCAGGACATCCAGGCTGGGCTGGCGGATGGCAGGCAGGACCTTCCAGGTGCCTCTTATGCTGCAATATGAACTTCGTACTTAAGATCCTGTTCCAGGGAGAGCCAATGTATTCTGGTGAATAATCAAGCTCTGCCTGAAGTAGGCACGGCATTTAATCAGAGGAATCCCTCTGAGGAGTCACATAATTTTAGCAACTGGAGCTCAGAAAGTCAGCTCTTATGTAGACACTTACCCTGCAGTTAACTAAAATTAGGTGAAATGAATCCCAAATTCATAAGTTTTAAATAGCTATAGTTATATTAAATGCAAATGAGCCACTGAGCAGGGATCTGCAGTAATTCCTGATCAAAGATTCCAGAGTTGGGTTGGAAGATGATGGCTGCTAAAGTTCAGGAACAAGCTATAAGAGGAAAGTGGGGACCTCACACAGGACTTAAAATGGTGCTAGACAGACACTTCCAATAGACTTGCCTCAAATCTATCTCAAGGAAGGTATTTGGGGAGTATAAAACCTTAATGCTGGCACCAGGGTTATGTGAAGAGGGCTGGTTGATATTTTGCATATTTTGTCTTTTTAGAGAACTGCATATCAGATTTCCACCCTTGAAAATGGTTTACTAATTGTAGAAAGGAGCTCTTTGTACTTAAAAATCAGATATGTTCCTTGCACCAAAGAGCATAAGGCAGAGATCTAGATCAAGAAATACTTAAAGAGATTATTTTTAAAGAAGACTGAGAAAGACTGTCAGGCTGACAGGCTCTTGAATGTGTTCCATCCGTATGGAATAGAGTATTGAGCAGCAAAAAAATATAATTTGCATATGCAAGGGAAAAAACATAACTAAATGACATAATGAGGAGCATTAAGAAGAGGCATGGTACCATTCTGAACACTAGACTGATGCAGTCAAATGAAGTGGGAGGAAGACAGCCTTTATGTGTGCATCAGGGAAGAATGATTCTGCTTTAGGCCAGTTGCCTCTCAGCAAAGTTATGTTTTCAGTTAATACTGGATGAAAAAAAATAAATAAACACTGTTCACAAGTAATTGAAAAGGTTGGGAGTGGGTTTATTTTCTATTTTTTACCTGTAAGCAAAATTAAGATAAAAATGTTCAGTGTACACTTGCAGATATATGTTTCAGGAAATTGAAAGGAAAAAAAAAAAACAACCAAGCAAACAAATAATAAACAACAAACAACAAAATCATAAGTATTTCTGGAAAAAACAAAAATAAAATTGCAGGTCATTTTCATTCCAAAGTATTTGTGGATTTTTCTTTTAAGTTTTCAAATAAAATGTTTTTGGAGTTCCTAAGCACAAGAAATGGTGACTACCTGTAAAAGACCCACATTTGTGATTTTAACAGAAAAAGTGAGAACCCTTGACTTCCTCCTGTGTTACTCACTCTGACTGTGAATACCTTGAAAAGCAGCAATCCCTTTCAAGGAAGCCATAAAAAACTACAGGTGTAGTCATCTTTCTCATGTAAACCACTATGACACTTTCTGACTTTAGTGCAGTTAAGACAATCAACATCAGTGGAAGATTTGTCTAAACTGAATCTGAACTATTTCTGTATGGTAGTCCAAAGTTGTGACTGTCTTTCTTCGCATGTAAGATTAAACAGCTTTGTGCTAAAAAGGATCACCACAGGCTGTGACACCTAGTCCTGATCTGGAGAAGTAAATGTTTGAATGCCTGGTCTACTGGAGACATTTGTTGCTGCTGTTCAACATCAGTAAAGTAGTTGCTTGTAACTGCAAAACCAACTAAAGGATCCCCTTCTGGTTGCAGAGGAAATACACATCTATAGATGGACTTGTACAAATATTTCCAAGATGCAAAGAGCAGGAAATATGCGGTAACTACTTCACTTGGTCCCATGTACTGCTGTGACTTCTGCTATACAAATTTTAAAAAGGCAAATGAGATATGAAGTAATAAAAATAGATGCAGGGAAAAAAAAATTCACAAGCCTTAATTGCAGTTAAAAATATTTCTATCATTCCTGAGTGAAAAATTTCTGCATCACTAAGATATAATTTTAGTCATCTTATACCTACACTAACAGAACAGCAGTTCCTGACTATCTAAAGTTAGCAGAAGCCATGTTTTCCTAATCCTGGGGTTGTTTATTTCCCCCAACATATGCAGTTGAAATAATAACAAAGCAGCCTCATTCCACCTCTACAACCCAGCAGCAAATATAAATCCATCAGGGTGACAATAGGATTAAACTGTGGGCACTGCTTGCTTGTTAGTCTTCTCCCTTAAATAACTTCCATGTGAGATGGGAAATTAATGTTGCAATAAGTTGGTTCCTGTTGTGGGCTCAACAATAGAGCCAGCAATCCTCTTACCCTGGAGCATTACTTTTGCCTGTATGTCGACTGGCTAAACTGTTCAGTCACCTTTTGTCTCCATAGGAGTACAATGTGCTTGTTGATTTGCCAAGTCCCAAATCCTATATTTAATACAATGCCTTGGTGTAATTTGAAAAATAAAAGTAAGACTCTCCCTGAATATCATTAAGAAAATTGAAGCGGAGGGGAGAGAAACAGGGGCACAAGCTCACATATGGATATTTTCGCATTCACACCCCAGAAAAAGAGTCAAGCTGTGTCTTCAGGTGAAAGGAGGCATGGACAAAAGAAAACATATTAATTGGACCACCTTAGGACTAGGTCTTAAGTTATCATGGCTCAACTTCTTCCACTGCTTTTTCCTTGCTATAGTGCAAGGCCATTTATTTGCTGCAGAGCTACCTCAGATTTGAAGGCCAGAGGAGAAAGAGGACAGAGCCAAGTCTGTTCCTTTTCCTAACTAAACAGATATTCCTATACCTAAACGCAGCTGTATTGGGTTTTATTTGTTCCTAGCTGTTGAATCCAAGCCTGAGTAAATCCAACATACATAAGTCTATGACTAAGGTCTGTCTAGTCCAATTCTTCATGAGAATAAAGCCCATACCTACTGAGTAGTCTGGCGTTTCTGCCTGCACTCCTCCTGTAGATGCCTTAAGCTGGTCAGAGCATGTCAGAGCCAAAGTCACTGCCATTTAAAGCTGTTCAAAACAATGTTGTCAGAATTCCTGTCTGGTGAGGAAAATTATATCTTTCAAAATGCCTAAAAAAATTATTGCTTTCCAGCAAATTTCATGCAAGGAGGAAAACAAATGAAACACAGTGATGGTGACAAACTGTTCTGTGGCAAAAGCTTCCACATAGGATATTTCTTTTAAAATTTCAAAATAGCTTAAAAAATCATTGGTTTAGTGGATTAAAAAATCATATATAGTTTTACTCTGAATTAAATGCTCTGAATTTAGTACAGCAAAATATTTGAACTGACCGTCACCTTCCTCAATGTTTTTCATCACAGGAATTTAATTTTGAAACAAAATGTTAATTTGTTTGTTCTCAAGGCATTTTTTGTATTTTATAAATGAACAAATAAAAATCATGGATTTAGATTTTCCCATTGTACGGGGAAATCTGTGTGTCCTCTCTCCCTAGGTCTACTACCACCTCACCACTTATCTGTAGATAATTTATCTGTGCCCTCAGCTTGCCTCCCATAGGGCAAAATTAAGGCTCAGAACTTTCCCAGCACACAAAAAGAAGGAATGAGGGCATTTTCAGCTGTAAAATTGAGGGCATTATTTGTGTTCCAATGCACTCCTTGAAAACCCAGTGCCCAGGACCGTGAATCTGCTATTGCTCACACAGGTGACAAAAATTCTCCTGAATTTACAGTCAGGTTGCAGAAAGAGACAGATGAGAGAAGAGCAGGGCAGGTGGCAAGGCAGGAGCAAGGGTAAAAGAGAAAAGAGTCTCACTTCAGATGGAAAATTGTGAGCATCTGTTTCTGATTGCATGACTAGTAGATTTACACATCCTACAGCCTCCTCTGAGGCCATCCCTTCAAGTCAGACCTCATGGGACAGGAGGGTATCTTGGACTGTCTCTGCCCCATTCTAGAGGTAAATAGATGAGTACCATAATAAATTTACTTTAATGAGAGAAACAGATGCGTGCAACTTGTTATGCTGAAGGGATAAGGAATGCAAGCAGCACTGTTGAGGTTTAAACACAGTTCAGCCCTACACAGCCACTCATCCACTCCCTGGCCATGGTGGGACCAGGAGAGAATCAGAAGTGAAGAAACATGGGTTTTTCATTAAGACAGCTAATGGGTAAAGGAAAAACCACAAGAAAAAGCAAAACAAGGAATGCATCCAGCACTTCCCATCAGCAGGCAGGTGCTGATCAATTCCCAGGAAAGCAGGAGATCCATCATACACTACAATGACTTGGGAAGACAAAAACTATCACTCCAGACTCCCTGCACACTTTCTTGATGTATGCTGAGAGTGATGCCTACAATGATATCCCTGAAATCACCTGGGGTCAGCTGTCTTGCCTCTGTCCCATCCCAAGTCTCTGTGAACTCACTCACTGCTAGAGATGAGGTGAGAAGAAAAGTGCTTGATCCTGTGCAAGCTCTGCTCAGCAATAATGACATCTCTGTATTATCAACACAGTTTCAGCAAAAATTCAAAACACATCCCCGTGGTAGATATTGTGAAGGAAATTAACTTTACTCCAGAAAAAAACAGCACATGCCTGAATCTCCATCCAAAGTGCAGGAGACAATTCACAATGAGAATAAATAGAGGGCTCTTCTGGAGCAGAGGCGCATTCTCAAAGTGACTTTATAAAAGCTTTCTCCTCACTCCAGTCTTCTCCCCCACTCAGCAACCTCCTTGAGATCTCATGTATCATTGTTTTGTGCACATCGCTTTCCATGAGATGAGTTTAATAGCATTATAAAAGTCACATTGTGCACAAATTGGGAACTTCAGCACCTCGGTAACTGCTCTGATGCATGCACACTTGCAAAGTTTTCAAAGCAGAAATGTTGAAGGCACTTCAAGGCACAAAAACATCCTTGGGTAAATTACTTCCTATTAGTATGTCACATATATCTTATATATGACTCTGGTTTCATGAAGTGACAGCCGTGCTTGACAATAAAACTTTGCACTCTTTTTTATTTATATTTTTCCTGATTTTTTTTTTTTTATTTCTTCCAAGTATACGATGTCTGATGCTAAACCACTTATCTTCCTGCTACCAGTGAGACCAGCACTGCCTTCTTTGCTTACCAATAAGCTAGAGCATTTCCACCCAACACCTCTGCCTGAAATGTCAAGCAATTCTAATCACTGCTGGTTAAGTCAGACAAGAGAAGGAAGCATGGATAGTTTTAAAAGGTGGGTAGGTTGTAAGTCCTGTGACCCATTTAACATTAAAGGGGAAAAACATGAAAGAAAAGCTGAGTATCTAAAAAAGAGATGTTTCCTTGTCTGGATAAATTCCACCTTAGATCCCAGAATATCACTCATTTTTCAGTACCTTGAAGGTATACAGAAAGAACAAAAACTACCAAGCCTTTCCTCTCACCTGCAAAAAAGGAAGAAAGAGGCATAGCTTCTACCCATATGAATCCCCCAAACTGTCTG
Organism: Sinosuthora webbiana; assembly: GCA_013397395.1. Classification (NCBI taxonomy): domain Eukaryota; kingdom Metazoa; phylum Chordata; class Aves; order Passeriformes; family Sylviidae; genus Sinosuthora; species Sinosuthora webbiana. The sequence goes on along the minus strand of VXBN01004841.1, from coordinate 154,437 downwards.
CAAACCTCCCTCTTTCCAGATAGTGATTCCAGAGTGAGTAATTTGATTCTCAATTTTTTTAATGAAGAATCTGATCTCCTTTTTTTGTTGTTGTTGTGTTTTATGCTTCTACATAATGGGGCACTGAAATTGAAAAATCAGTTTAAGTTCAGGTTTACAATCTATTCACTTCCTCATTTCCAATTACAATTTTGGAATATTTTGTTGTTTGCATTTAAGGCATCATATGGAGATATTTAACACTTCATATATAGTAGGTTAAATGACAATTTTAATTGACTGTTAGGAAAGTTTAGAAATACATAAAACTAGGAAAAGATAACTCCATTTTTCTCTACTTTTCTGCCCCACACACCATTTATGCATCACTTTGAAACACAGAAGTCACATCTCCTTAACAAGTTCTGATCATTTAAATAGCCCCTGTTTAACTTCCTCTAAAGTACATTTCTGAAATTTTATGGATGAGAGAAGATGTAGTAGATATAGCTAAATTACAGAAAATAGAAGTGTATCAAACCTACATATTAATCCCCAACTAAATTTACAGTGTCCATTTAACTGAGCTAAGAACTCTCTGTTTATAACTGTAGGAAACATTTCCTAAATAGTTGTCTTTCCCATTAAATTCCTAAATGTGGTCACATCCGGCCAGAGGAAAGTATGGGAGGGAAAGCTCAGCAATTAATAAGTTATTTGAAAATTTAGTTGAAAAATCTTCCCTTTCAGACCTTCCAAAAAAAAAATCAAATTTGAATCTACCATTGAATGTTACAGTTATGTTCACTTTCAAATTTACTTTTTCTGTAAAACCCTGTAATTTAGTTTACACTAGAAAACTTGTAATAATTCATATTTATCCTAAACAAAAATAAAAACCAAACAAAAAGCAGTCACCACATCAATATCATTACAAAGGGTAACTAGGGGTATTTATTTTAGACACACATTCTCCATGTTTATATTGGCTGAAAAATATATTATTTAAATAATTGCATTTTTAATATATTAAAATGAAACAAATAACGATCATTAATACTCCTTCAAATTAAGAATTCAATTAAGAATTAATGAGTTTTGGTGTTTTTAACTAATAATTTATTTTATTTTTAATTTTTTTCTTTTATTTTTAGTTTTAAGAAGCAGACAGCTATTCAATCCCAGACTTTGACCTGTTGGAGTTTTATTTTTTCAACATTATATGACATCATAAATCATACATAAAGCAAATATCTGAAGCATAAATCTCCCATTAGACGCACTAGACAATGTAATTTCCTTCATTTAAGCTTCAAAGATTTAACCATGACTCTTTACCTGAATTTTAGTTCTGATTTAGGTAGTGGCTGTCTAAATAAATCTCCCATAAATTGTAAGGAAAATCTGAGTGTGAAGGATGTCGAAAAATAGGGAAAGAAGAAGAGGAAGAGTGAAAGAAAAAAATGAGGGAGTGAGGGAGGGATGGAGGAAGGAAGGAAGGAAGGAAGGAAGGAAGGAAGGAAGGAAGGAAGAGAATCTCAGGCTAGGCTGAATCCAGGGAGATTGCAGTGGACTATAGGGCTAAACCTCATCAGAAAAAGCTTTATTCCCAAGGGGAGTTGCATTGAAAAGGAATAATTGACTACAGAACAGAAAGAACCGATTCATATTCTTTGAAGTCAAATCAAATTCCTCATCCTGAAAGCTTCCTTTCACAGATTAAGGGCCAAGTTTTCTTCTGCATTCTGTGAAGCACAATAAATTACCCTAGTATGAGTGAGACAAAAACCTGTCTACAGGCATTTGATTCTCAGATCAAGGAAGCAGAGTATTTTTATATGCATGGATTATTCTGCTCACTATTTCACTGTATAAAATCTCTATATGACAATTCCTAATCTCTACTTTTCAGCATATTTTTTCTTATATTCTTAAAAAAGCTTTTTTGCTCATCCAATATCACCTCAACGATAGGCCACCAGGGCTAGTTAGGTCCAGGTCTTTCTTATTCCTTCTTCTGATAAGAAATTTTTTGGTTGGTTTTTTAAATTACTCTTTCATATCAAGGCAGTGTTGTCTCTAAGAGCTGTCTCTAAGACTGGCAGAAGGAATGCAGAAGTGCACTTGACACCCAGAGTGGAAAGCATTATAATTTATACAATGGCTATTTCTCGTTTCAGAAAAACTGAGGACAGTTCCTTCTTTCAGAAGAAGCCTTTGCACTAATAAGCTCAGGGTGTTTATCAGTCCCAGATTTACCTTTTCATAATTTATAAAGTGAGGCTCAAGACCCTGAGCTTGAGGTATGAAAGCAGAGTAAGGAAGAGAGGGCACAAATGTTTTCTTTCTGGGAGCAAAGGAATAGATAGGATGTTGGTGGTAACCTTTCATTGGGAGCATAAATAAGTGTATATATAGATGGGAACTATCAAAAAGCATATATATTCTTGCAATAAGGCAAAGTCTTGCCCACTTGTAACCTTGCACAATTTCCTGCACTGACATGAAGTGAGCCTCCAACAGTATGGGACCTCTGAGTGGAGAGCTCTCTGTTACAAGCATGTCAGAATCTGGGCCAACACATCTTAAGGAAATAAAGGGGAGACAGCTGTCTTGAGTAAAGCCAAAACAACATTACCAAGCTCTGGTCTTTGGGAAATTCAGTCCTTTTCCCACTGTTTGTGTGGCCTTTGATGATACAAGTTCACCTTTGGAAAAGACATTTTGCAGCAGACAGTTCAGATCGCTGTCCTTTAAATCCAGACATTACAACCAGCTGGAAGTCTGCAATGACCTCTTCCATGGCAGAGCAGAATAAATCAGTGACAAAGTGCTAGAATCATTGCAAGAACAAAAGAGGTCCCCCCTCCTGGAGCCTGTATTTTAACCTCTTTAGATGAGATTCTTGTTACCTCACATGGTCCTCTGAAAGTTAGACATCTAAGTCTAAGATAGCCATTTATGATTCCTTAAGAGTCAACAGAAAGAAACACAAACCTCCAAAAGGGCAGTTCTGCTCGTCCTAAAATAGTCTTTGGGAATGAGTCAGCAGTACTGCCCTCTGCATTACCCATATCTGTTCTTTGACTATAATGGATGGTGAGGGCAGTCCATACCTGTAAACTTCAGACACTGAATTAAATATGAGGACAACCACTTTCTTTACGATATTCCAGATTTCATTCCTGCAGAGTCAAACACAGGCATCTATGAAGTCCACATATTCAAGACTTGCCTCTTATAAGTACTTGGATAGGTAACATAATCACAATATGAATTGAGGACTGATTTGAATGGAGAAAAGACTTACGTTGGTCACCTTAGCTATTGTGGAAAAAATGTACTGCAAACATAAAGCCATAATATCAAATCTCACTTTTATGTCCACAAACACACACACACACACACAAAGAAAAGGAAACAAAGTAAATTTGGTCTCGATTTACGTAGATGGATAATAAGACTTTCAATTATTGTTGCATTATTTGTTAGTATGTGGATGAAAGATTAGGTGACAATATGCAAAATATATTTTCTGCATATTATAATATTTAGTAATGTCATTCGATTTTTTATATGTTTCATTAAATTGTTTTGTGGCTTTATTATCTACCCAGATGCACAGCTCAGAAATACAATTATTCAGATTTAGAAGCAATAAAATTTGGCATGCATTTACTTGTATTCAGAATTCCTGCACGCTAAAGAGAAATTACTGCATTCTCCCCACATAGCTCGGTTCTCATGCCTTCACTGAACCATTCATTAGAAGAAGCACATTATAGAAAATACACCATTTATGTTAAGAAACCCTCTGATAACAGATGTATTTGTACAAAGCAAATATTTCAATGTATCATAGCCTTTTGATCATGACTATAATAGAAGCAAACCTATACACATTTTCTGTAANGAATGAGTGTTATGGATTATATGTTGTAAGAAAAGACACCTGCAGACAGAGGTTGACAGTCATTTGAAAACATTATTGAATACAATAAAAAATTGTTCCATTTTATAATAAATGTTTTGGGGTTGCATTAAAAGACATGTCTCCTAGCTGAAGCAGAGGGAGCTTTTCTATAGACAAGACATTCCAGCTTTGTTTTGCCTTTGCTATGTTTCATAAATCAAGCGCTCAAATATATGACACAATGTCCTGAAGTCATCCCCTGTCCCCTGTGCAACTGAGTCTGTTCCTGATGGATAGCAGGGTAGGGAGTAAGTCAGTGGTCATGTCCTAGAAGGAAAGCTCTCATCAGTGGTGTCAGCTGTGCTCTGTGAGACTGCACACAGCACCTTGGGGCCCTGCTTGGACCTCAAGTGATGATCCAGGGCAGAAGCATCCCAGATGCTCTAGTGTGTGTTTTTTGTAAAACCATCCCAAATGCACACTGACTGTAGTACAGACCTGCTGGGCTAAAATGGGCTGTAAGTGCTTATCAATATACAAATAAGTACAGTAAGGGGAGGTGATACTGCTCAGTGTTTCTTCCACTCTACCTTCCAACAGGAACTGTAATTCCACCACTGACTAAGTGTTTTCTTTCACCAGTGTGAAAGACGTTCTTCTCACAATGTCTCCACAAGAAGAACATCCCCTGGCAGAAGAGCATTAATTAACTTCCATTTCCTGCCCAGGAGTAAATGGGAGGATGTCCAACAACATTTATCCAACCACCCTCCTCCATTCTGACAGTCCCTGACCAGTAGTTTCATACTGGATCAGGCTACACTGCCTGGTCTTTGCCCACTCTCAGTGTCAGTGCCACTGAGTCAATACTTTGTTTTTTAGGGAGTCCCCCAAGGCTGGGGGACTGACATGTGCTACACTGGAGACCCCCTGGTCTTTCTTCTTGCTATCGGGACTGTACCATATTTGGTGCTACTGCTGATGAATTATTGAAGTTTTATGTCTATCAGAGACTCAAGCTGTCTCCCATTTCTGCCCACCCATCTCAGAGGTAAACTTGTATCTTGTAAGGCTGTGTAAGAGAGGAGTCAAGGGTAATCAGCTGAGCTGCTGTGATTTAAGATTTGGATAACTGGAGGACAACATGGCCATCTCCAAGGGGCAATCCCTAACTGATGTGGGAGATCTACAGAGTATCAGAAACTGATTGTGCCTCTCTTTCTGTTATTTCCTTCAAAAACCAGACAGGCCTCCAAGCAGCAATATTGGTCTGAATATCTCTGCTTCGCAAAAGCCACCAATCTCATCCTCTTCTTTTTCTGCTGGAATTATTAAAATGTAGAATAGCATCTTATTTTTTTTTAAATTAATAACTTCTGCTTCAACATTTCTGATTAGGGTATAAAAGCTTTATTACATGAATGAAATCAGTGTAATCTTTTTTTGCCTAAATTTACACACATAATACAGACAGCTTTAGTTCTCATTTCTGCAGAGGTGTAGAATTTTTATTCTTTTATCCTAATGGATAGAATTTCAGGCAATTATGTTGTTTATATTTTAGACACCAAACTATTTTTTATGTTAATTTCAAATAACTCTATTGACTTCAACAGAGTTACAATGGATTTACATTACTATAAATGGTAGTACATGTTGGTCCTTAAATGACTATGGGGAGTTTGGATTACCCAATGGATTTGGCAAACCACACTCAATAATTTTGCTAAAAATGTCTTTATTCCTGGGGCCATTTAATATTTATGCACTTATTTCAAGCTTGTTTCTAAAGAGTACAATGATTTATTATGAGCCAACACTTGCACAATAAGCTATAATAAAACAGCTATTTAGGTTTGCTTATGTTTACCACAAAATCAGTTCAAAGCATCTGAGAATTTTCCTTGGTTAAAATAAAGTATGTCCAATATAATGAAGAAATCTTACTTGATATAACTCATAAGCTTGCAAGACAGGCAGCAAAGTGCCCTGGTTTGACAGGACAGAGATGTCAGTGGATATTCATTGCCCACCACATTTTCCCCTCTTATGGCTTCCCTGTTCCTCTTCTCCCTCCAAATACACTATCTTTTGAGACTGGGGATAAGTTCTACCATTAGTGAAGAAGCAGCAATCTCTTTCTGTGTTTCTTGGCAAACAGCTGAGTTATTTTACTTGAGGGGTAATGTTCTGCAAGTTTCAAAACTATAAGACAAACACATGGCTGTCATTTATGTATGGTTTCCAATTTGTACATTATAATCTTTCCATTATTATTTTGAAAAAGTATCTGAATATCTTTCAGCTTCTTCAAACCATGAATCACCTCTTTCGACATCTCTACAGTTTCCTTGGACAGGTACATTGTCTCAAGGGAGAAGAAGCCTTGCTCTTCATGCATAATTTGACCCTACACTGAGGTCATTGAAAATTCTCCCACTTACACTGGATAACTGAGTAAGGGCTAAATGAGACACTGAACAGGGTCAGGGTCAGTGAACAGAAAGGTTTATAAGCTTTATTTTATTTTAATTTATTTTATTTTATTTTAATTTACCTTATTTTAAAGACTCAGAATGTAAATTCTAAAGACTCAGAAAAATATCATATTGATGACTGACGCTTAAACCAAAGGCAAAAATCTGAGATCCCAGATTTTGAATCTCTTTCCCTTCTGTCAAACGGTGCTTTTTAGTAACCAGAGATGGCTTTGATTTAATTTTTCATTATGTTCTATCCACCATATTTTGTTGTCCATCAAACAAGAAACATTAGTCATCACTCTGACAACGACACAAAAAAAAATAAAGGCTAAAATAGAGGTCTGATACATATCAACTGCTGTTATTCTTATTGCAAGTCAAGAGGATACAATTTCCACAAATTTGCTTAGACTCACAAGGTCTCATGCTCAGAGATGCAAAGGATTTTCAAATCCACATCAAAGCACAAGTCCTGTCACTGCCACAAGAGGAGAAATATTGCCCAAATCGTCAGCACCTGCATTATACATACCCACTTCCTTCCCTTTGATGACATCAACAAGCTCAAAATGGGTTCAGCTCTCAGAAAGCAGTGTTGTGGTCCAGTCATTGTTGTTTGGGCCAGAGAGAAATTGTGGGGAGAAACTCTCCACCTTCAGGCTATGCAGTAAGGTCACCAACAAGCAGTTAAAAGTAATTTATTGCATCATCCTCTCTTCCAAGCTTTCTGCTTTCCACCATGTCCCACAAGCAAAAGATTTTTTTATTTAGCAGAAATGCTTGCTGTGTGGCAATTGTCACATCCTTGGAAATAAAAAAATAAATAAGAAAATAAATAAATAAATACATACGTACATACATACATAAACAAAACAAAACAAAAACACAACAACAACAACAAAACAACCTAGAAGACTGGAACAATTTTGCAAATCCATGAAGAAAGAGAGATAAATTCTCAGGACACAGGTGAATTTTGTGGCCATTGCAACTGTCAGAAAATAGAGTTTCTTGTTACAAAGGAGGCTAAAAGAAAATCTGATACCGTCTTTGTCCCAAGAGACTGCTCAAGTGAGTGAAGGACAACTGGGAACACTGTGAAGAAGGAAATATCTCCCACTTACCAGTGTTTCTAAACTTAACAAAACTAAAATGTGTCCTAATCATCCTTAAAAATAGGACAGAAAATGGGGAAAAGGAAGGTTAGGGTTAATGCAAAATACTTCCTGCTTAATAGGATAGAACTTTAGCATGTGCTTCTACAAATGCCATAGATCTCTGCAAATTCAGGAGGCATCATTTCCATACTCTTAATGTTTAGGTTGGTTTCAACTCCTGGCCCAAGTCCCTACAAGCAAGCCACACTGTGAACATCAGGGAGCTAAACTAGTTGTGATGGCTCTGTCGTGGGACTCACTAGAACTTCAAAATGGATGGATTTGGGCAGCCTCAAACAATTGTGAGCATGAAAACAAATACATAATTTAATTTGATGTGTTTAACTCAATTGCGTAAGTCATCACTAGTCACTCTGTGGCAAAAGAAAGGGAAATTGCCCAGCTGAGCAATACAGAAAACTGACCACTAGTCTGATTATCCAAACCAGTGACAAGCAGAGAAGCCACCTGGATGTTAATGTGATCAAGTCTCTGCAGACAGAACACATTCATTTACAAGGGCCCAGCCATAAGTTGCTGTAAGTGCAAAAGGCAGCATGTACTTATTTAATTAGAGGTAACTACTTTCCATTTTGGCCATAAACAATGTGTACCCATCTCATGACTTCCTATTGTCATGCTGAAAATACTTTTTTTTTTGTTTTAATATGATTTGTGAGATAAAACTAAACTCTGCAGACAGCTATAACTTCAGTCCCTCTCTCTAGAACATCAGCAGGAAGTGTGAAGGAACACAGAGCAGAGGTTTCCTCTGAGCTTATTCTTGATTTAACACAACCAAATGCCTTAAAAAAATTATACTGTACTTGTTAAACAACTACTCTGAAAGAGAAGGTGCACATCTTGGAAGGTAAAACATAGTACCCCAGTTCTACTGAGACACCACCAAATATATGCCACAAATATAAGTCCACTCCAAGTCAAAACAATCTAATGTCACGGACTCAGGGAGAAAAAAAGAAAAGGCTCTCTGGAGCACATCTGACATAGGTCTGGTTATGCTGACAGAGAAAATAAAGTACTTGTTTTAGAATATTATTCTAACTTCCCTGAGAGCTTACTAGGAGACATTATAGCTAAACAGGTAATCAGACATGCAAAATCTATTTTTGCTAAATATAGTACACCTGCGATCAAAAAGTCTGACAGTGGGCTACAGTTTTGTAATTTAGTGATGGGAATTAGCTATATTAAGCAGTAAAGAGTCTCCAAGCATCCATCCTATGGTTTAATGAAGTTGTCTTCTTAGAACCATAAAATCATATAATTGTTTATATTAAAAGAAACACTTTTAAGAACATGGAGTCCAATCATTAACCCAGCACTGTCACGTCCACCACAAAACCATGTCCCTAAGAGCCACATCTACATGTCTTTTAAATAGCTACAGGTATGATGACTCAATCACATCCCTGGGCAGCCTGTTCCAAATCTTGACAACCCTTTCCATTAAGAACTTTTTCCTAATATCCAGTCTGCATCTTCCATGACACAACTTAAGGCAGTTTCTTCTTGTGTTGTTGCTGTGGCTTAGAAGAGACTAAACCCCACTTCATTTTAGATACTTTCAGAGAGCAATAAGGTCTCCTTTTCTCCAAACTAAACAACCCAGTTCTTTCAGCTGCTCCACATCAGATTTATACTCTAGATCCTTCCCCAGCACTGTTGCCCTTTCCTGGACATTCCAGCATCTCGTTATCTTTCTTTTTGTGAGGAGCCCAGGCTATTAAGCAGGACAGTCTGCCCTCCAGAAGTCCAAAGTATCAGTGTTGCTGACCCCATCCTGCTTACTTCTCCAAGAATCAAAAACTCTATTTTTCCATTATTACTATGCCCGGGGCAGCCTCTGACCATCATATCACTTACCAGCTGCGGCTGCCTGACCAACTGAGCGGCCTTCTATGATGCGTGACTACATCAGTGGACAAGGGAAGGGATATAGATGTCATTGATCTGGACTTCTATAAAGCCTTTGATACGGTGGCCCTCAACATCCTTCTCTCCAAACTGAGACGGATTCAGCAAGGGAACTACTAGATGGACAAATAATTGGTTTAATGGTTATCCCATTGCCCTGAGATGAGCTCAAAGCTTTGGCCCAGTCCCAGAGATTTGACAACACAAGTGTAAGTGAAACATGGTGAGATTGAGGTGCCCTGTTACAGGGGGGGTTAAAGGTGCTTCACGGGGGAGAGGCAGGGTGGGAGAGCTGGAGGGGTGGCACTGTTTGTAATGGAAGGGCTGGAATGTGTGGAGCTCACAGCTGTCAATGGCACAGCTGACAGCTCTGGGTTAGAGTGGCAGCTTGCTGCAGACCTCCCAGCCATGATGATATCCATAGGATCCCTGGGACATTGAACAGGATCAGGTGCAAGGTGTCTTTCTACTCTGCTCTGGTGAGACCCCACCTGGAGTACCGCCTCTGGCTCTGAGTAAGCAGGGTTAGTGGGATGTGTCCCAGCTTATGGCAGGGGTTTGGAAATAAGGTGTTTTTAAGGCCCCTTCCAACCCATTCTGTGATCACATTATTACCAACCAGTCCTAGTTGTTATCTGCCCTGGCCTTCCCCTTGATCCTTACCCATAAATTATCAGCTATAATTAACCTTTAGACAACCAAAACACTCCCTAACACACATGGCTACCCCACAATCTCTCCTTCTTTGCCTTCTGATGAGGTTAAAACCATCTGTTGCAGCACACCAGTGATTCAAGAAGCCAAACCTTGTTTCTTCCTGTTTACTCCCTCATTATTACCTGCAGCTGGAAGGATAGAGGAGAACACTTCTTGTGCTCCTGATCCCTTAACCACTCATCCCAAGGCCCTTAAGTCTCTCCTGGTGGCTGTAGAACTTCTTGTAATTTTATGAGCACCCACCTGGGAAATCAATAGTGAATAATGATCCCAGGGCCCTACCAGAGAACGTCCTCCCCTTCATGTTGATTACTGGGCCCAAGTGCAGCAGCAGTGTTCGCTAAGGAATGGGGCTGGTCGGCAGTCATAGACACACCTGCTGTTCTGGGCAGGAATTCGTCCCTGTGTCCCTCTGTCCCTTCAGTCAGCGTGTTCAGTCAGGTGGGGAGAGGACAGGGATGTGTGTCCTGTCCGTCTGTCTGTCTGTCAGGCCTGTGTCAGGGAAGTCTGGGTGAAATACCAGTCTGTCTCACATTCCCTAACACTCCTCAAACTACTCCTCTCCTTCTGGAGTGTTGTCACTAGACAAAGGAGCTTCTCTGCCTGGGTGACCTCCCACTGGCATAAGAGCAGTGCCCACCCTGCAGCTGGGTGTGCTCCAGAGCTCTGCCTGGGTGGCTGCCTCAGTCTCGGTGAGTGTGGAGCTCACAGAAGTCATGCCTTTCTGCCCTGTGGACACCACTGCTCCCTAACAGAGCTGGCAGGGGTTCAGAGACCTTCCTACATGCCTTTCTCCAGGAACTGACACCCAAACTGCCAGGCTATGCCCTGAGGGCTGTGTTGTGCCCTGTTTTCCCACCTTACTGGTGTCACTCCTGGTTGCTAGAGCTCCCTATAAGTTCTTACTTCACAGGTGCAGGGGCTTGGCCACCATTGCCATTGACCCCACTTGGCTTCTGTCGTCCAAAGCCACATGATCTGTGGGCTTCCAGCAGCTCTCCCATCTCCTCCCGAGCTTCCCTCAGGTCAGGAAACTGCTGTGCACTGCACCAGGGTGTTCTGCTGCCAGTCCTGCTGAGACCACAGCTGCTCACCTCAGCAACCTCAGGAAGACCAAGCAGAAGATGTGCTGACAAAGGGGATAGAGGCAAAATAAAAGGGACATTTTTTGCCAAAGAAACCATCACAGAAGCACCAAGCAGGAAAGAAAGAAAACCCAAAAAGATAGGTATCCCAGGACAGTTGCATCTGGTACTTCAGAGCAGCAATGGCACATTTTAAAGGAGTCAGTCCTGGCAAAAATAGCCTGAGTGAACAAGCATATTTTGTAAGTACTGATGAAAGTCCCAATACTACTGATATCTCAGGACAAACTCAGTAATTTAGGAAACTACAGAGGCCTAATTTAATTTAAAATTGTTAATGAAGTAAATATGATGGTTACAGATATTTGTGACAGGGTGTCATTTGCCTACATTTTATAAAGTTGGTTTTGTTTGTTTTTTTCTTCCTCTTGCCTAGGACAGTAAAGCAGCACAAATGTTGGGAATTGTGCCTTTCAATGGAAAACACAGGAACTGATTTATACCACCTTAGACACTTAAAATCAGGATCAAAATTTAAGTGAGTAAAACAAGATCTGTTTCCGTCTAGTGGAGAAAAACAGACACCTTCATAGGATGCTTTTCCACATCTCAAGCCAGGAATCTAAACTGGGAAAAGTTTGGTTTTTTTTTTCCCTCTCTCTCTGTGTCTCTATCTCCCCATGGGCTACACAGGGAACACAGATGGGAAGTCAGGCTTAAGTGTCTTACTGTGTGACATTTAGAATCAGGGGCACTGAATCCTGTGCTCAGCCTCAAGGATGATGCTTGACTAACAGTATCCCTAGGAGACAGCTGTTTTCCATGACCTTTTCAGTGACCTTAGGCCAGGCCTTCAATAAGAAAGCTTTTTATCACTTCACCAAGGACTCCTACATGCTACAGGAGTCGGTTCTATCACCCTTTTGCGACATTGGATCGATTTCCCTGAGAGTCTCTACTACAGCTAGTTTCAAGGTCCCAAGTTAATTTTCTTGGTATTTTCATTTCCACACCCCTTGGAGTCCTCCTTTGCAGCAAACCAAAACCCAGGGAACAAACCCAGGGACAGGACATCTGCATTTCCCTTGGGTTTCATCTGTTCCCTCATGCATGGGGCTATTGGCTACAACTCTGTGCATATAAGATCAGGTTGCTTTGCATAGTGTCTAGCTCAGCATTACCACTCCGGTCTGCAGCTTTCTGTGTCCTCCGAAATGCTAACACCAGGGCACTCTCAAAAGGCGACTGGGTAGCTGCTGGGGCTGGAAGTAATGCCTGGGCTTCTGCATCCCATTTTGAATCAGGCCCATGGTAGATAGCAAACAAGCATTGCTACCATCTGATGGTTGCTTGGGGAAGTGAGTTTAGATGCGGCAAATATTCATCTCTGAAAAAATCCACACCACTCCCCATTGCATCAAGGAGCACCGTGCTGGCAGCTTCCTGGCTTGCAACAGGAAAGATTCCCAGACTTACATTTTATTTCTAGCTCCTCTCACATGACTCTGAGGAAAACAGGCAGGGTAGATGAGTAGAACTGAAAACTGAAGTCTTTTATATGATTAAATACTCACCTGAAGGACAGAGGTACATTTTAAACTCAGTCAGATATTTTACTCCCAGGGAGTTTAAAAAAATTATATTAAAAAGTTGTTTTATTAACAGAGGGAAATGTTCATTATTTTCATAATACATCTTCATTGGGGGGAGGAGGAAAAGCACTAAGAGAGTACTTTTGTTTCTTTTAAAAAGCTTTCTTTAAAAACTTGCTTTCCTCTTCAGTGTATGGGTAGATTAAGGGATTCCTTTACAGTTCATTGTTTCGATAGCATGTCCAATATGCTGGGAAACTGAGCCACTGAGATATTAAAGTTTAAAATCACAGATTCTCTATGAAAATGGCCAGTACCTGACCTTACAGTGTAGTTCACTTTACACTCCCTTTCACATGTTCAAAATCCAGCTGTAGTGAATTAATCTGTCACTGAAGACTCAGCATTTTCATCAGTTAGGGTAATTGCCCTTCTTGCATATATTGTGTGGCCACAATGGTTTCTGCCCACAGCACAGTATCCATCCTCAGATCCTTCCTGCCTTCTTGTCCCACATCCCATGCATTTTTAATTAAATGCATCAACTGTCCAGTCCATTTTTATTTTCCCTCCTTTCCTCCTCAACAGTACCTAATTCCAATTTACTTTTTACTCCTTCTCCTCTCTTTTTCCTGCCATGTAAATTTCTTGTCCTGAGCTGTTTCCAACATTCTCAAGCCAGGTTTCTCTTTCTCATATGCGCAGTAAGCAATTTCTCATCTTCTCCAAGCAAAATTCACTTGATGAGAGGAGAAAGGATGTGCACCAGGGAAAGCGCAGGAGAGTCATTGCATTCTGGTACTGAAATGCTGAGTTTCACAGCCCACCACCCAAACTGCAGTTGGAGCTGAAATTGAATTTAGCAGCTGAAATTTTAGATATCTCGAAGAGCTCAAGGAGCTTTTCAATTTTAGAGGCCTGTACATTAGTCATGTCCTAGTCACAGCAAGCAACCATCTGAGATCTTGAATCTTTACTACAAATTATCAGAGCTTAAGTAACAAAATATTACGGGAAATCTGTAGAGAGGCTAAGCAATATATTTTTCTCTAGCCTTGTTATCTGAAAAAACAAACAAAGAAACCTAGTGATTTTTGACTTTTTGAGGGTTGTATTGGCTAAATTTGTTTTGGTTTGGTTTTTTGGGGGGTTTTTGGGGTGGATTATGAGGTTTCTGGTTGGTCTTCATTGCTGCTTGTTTTACTTTTGCTTGGTTGCCTTTGTTTTGGCTTGGTTTTGTTTGTTTGTTTTTTTGTTCTTGTTTTGTTTTGTTTTTTAGTTTTGGTTTGGTTTGTTTGTTTGTTTTATTTGGTTTTTTTGTTCTCTCTAAGAAGACATGCAAGTACCCAAGATGGTAAGCTGTAAGGAACTGGATTTAGGGCCAAACAAAGGGTAGTGCCATGAACCTTAGGAAGAAACATGAAAACCAGAGTTGCTTATCTGAGAGAAAATGTCCTATATTTTCAAGGTGACAAGACCCAACAGCATCTCATGAATCCCTTATCTGAACTATTATCTGCTTTACAAAGTGCCAAACTCTCCACTTAAGGAATAATTACAGTTGCAAATTGCCATCGTTTGCATAGTTTACAAATCAGACCGTTTAAAAATCCTACTTTTTGAAAGCACTGAGTCTTCCACATTGCCCACAAAATAGACAAATACACGAATCATGTAAGTTATCAAGAAATGGACATTTAAAATGGTGCTACTATAGGAAACCAATTTATTTATTTCTCATTTATTTATTTATTTATTCTCAATTTATTTATTTTATTTATTTATTTCTCATCCTTCTCATCATTCATTTTGAATGATCTCATTCAAAATCATTAGGTACCTGACTTTGGTACCTAAATATACCCTGCAAAATAAGAAATGCCTACAGTATAAATTCTTTGTAAAATTAATATTTATGGGAAATCTCATTTGAGGTAAACTGGCATATATTTTTTATACACATTATGATTTGTTCCTGGGGCAAATGCATTTGTTTATGAGTTAAACAGTAAAAAGGCTTTTGTGTACCTAGATCTTTGTGCATGATCTGAAGAGTGTCAGTTTTTCAGAGTTTGTTACAGAGCAGCTGTTCTTTCCATAATGGTCCTTATGGATCTTAGCATTTTTTTAATACCATTAGGCAGCTTTAAATTCTTTTCTCCAATGAGGTCTGGAAATCTCCTTCTCCATCTTAAAGTGAGAGAAAACTTAGACAAGAGAAAGCTTAATGATTTACCCACAGTCATGCAGGTAGCAATAAGGGAGCTGAACAGGGTTTTCTGTGTAATATGCAATGAGGACAATATTTGCTCTCACTCCATAAGTCCTAGAAATAATTTACTTTCCCAGTGGCAGGGCTCAGCATTTTTCAGGGGTGTCCTCACTTACTGGGTGGTATAGCTTGGAGTCCTAGATGGAAAAACTGCAGTCACTGTGCTGAAACCAACAGTTCTTACACAGACTAAAGCACAGCCTCTGAAATCCTTGCAACTGCTAGTAACAGAGCTACAGAGCTCTGTTAGAGCTACAGTGACATATCACCTTCTTTAAATTACTTTCAGAGGGCAAAGGGTGAGATGCAGGGTTACAGACAATCAAGACGAAATAGAAAATAATTTCTATTTGCATTGATGTGTGAGACAAGAATTAACACCACCAAAAAAAAAAAAAAAATCTTAATGCAAAAAGAAAAGAATGGAATATTATGGACATAAATATGGTGATACATGATGAAGTTACACCTGTCCTCCAAAAGAAAAGTTGAGGGAACTGGAGTAGTTTGTCCAAAAACATGGGAGGCAAAGTAATGGTTCTTTGGTTCAAAAGCTGCCAAGGCAAGTGTGATGATTAATTTTTCAGAGGCACCATGAACAGGAAAAGGAGGCATGGACTTAAATTACAGCAAAGATTTAAAGTAGACACCAGTAATATGTTCTCCTGATGTGGAATACTTAAATAACTGAGTAAACTGTTTGGGAATCTTGCAACATCTCCATTTCTGGAGGTTTTTTAAAACGTAGTGGAGACCTGTCAGGCCTCAAACAGGCAGAAAATCAGCCTTAGAAGGAAAAAGGAACAGATTATTTCATGATTCTACATCCTAAACTGAGTTACCTTCCATGTGTTACTAATCAGAGTTGACTTTTGTTTCTTCTTAAACAGAAATTTTCTGTAATATACAGAACCAGGAGACAAGCATATGATCTAGTAAACTGAAGACCTATTTGGAAAATATTCATGAGATTTCAAGGCTAGGATATTTGAGGCAAAAATAGAACCATTCTCTTCAATGATTTATATGATTGCTTTAGAGAGACAGGGTAGAACATGCACAGTGATGTAGTGAGTGAAAACAAAAGTAATTGTTAACATGTTGCATTTTGAAGAGTAGCAGCACCATTTGCCCTCCTGAATTTTGTATCAGTATTTCCATGAGATCTCCTGATCGGTGCAGATGTGACTTTGGTGGGCCTGGGAAAGGCATGACCTCAGTTATTCCCTTGACCTAGAAATGTCAGGGTTAATCTGTTCTTCCAATTTATATCTAGGTTGCCTGCCCTCCTTCCCTCATGGTGTTTCAAGACAAACACTAAGCAACCATTCAAAACTCTCAACTGCTGTCTTATCCTCTATTTGACAAATTCATGAGTTTTTATAAATGTAAGTCTTACTTTGATTTTTGCCTGCTGCATCAAGCCCCTCAGATTAAGGGTTACTATTTCATAAGACCAAAATAGCTTCATGGGGCTATGTCTCCAGCAGCAGAGCACAAAAAAAAATGGTAACACTCTTCCACTTGCTTAATATTAGAAATAAAATTGCCTGGGCAATTTTCACTGTAAGATTACTATGAAATAAGAGGTAATACAATTAGATTCCTCACTCTACCTAAACCAGTCAAAAAGGTTGTGGGGTTTTTTTTGGTGTTTTGGGTTTTTTTTTTTTGTTTTGTTTGTTTTTTGTGTGTTTTGTTTTGTTTTTTTTTTGTGTTTTGTTTGTTTGTTTTTTGTGTGTTTTGTTTTGTTTTTTTTTTGTGTTTTGTTTGTTTGTTTTTTGTGTGTTTTGTTTTGTTTTTTTTTTGTGTTTTGTTTGTTTGTTTTTTGTGTGTTTTGTTTTGTTTTTTTTTTGTGTTTTGTTTGTTTGTTTTTTGTGTGTTTTGTTTTGTTTTTTTTTTGTGTTTTGTTTGTTTGTTTTTTGTGTGTTTTGTTTTGTTTTTTTTTTGTGTTTTGTTTGTTTGTTTTTTGTGTGTTTTGTTTTGTTTTTTTTTTGTGTTTTGTTTGTTTGTTTTTTGTGTGTTTTGTTTTGTTTTTTGGGTTTTTTTTACCTTAAACTACTGGTAAGAGCTTTCACCTAAGTAGCTTCTCTGTTATCTGTACTGTAATTTGGTATTATCCCAAATGAGAACAGATGTCTCATAGAATCATAGCATGGTGTTTTGAAAACAATTAGAACCATCTGAATATTCAGATAACTAGTAGTTGAATTTCCTCAGTGTAGGTGAACAGAGGGGATGTCTGAGAAGTCTGAAACTTTGCTAAAGGGCCTTCAGCTTTTTGGAAGGAACACAAGACCTGCAGTAATATGTGTGAACACCTCTACCATAGCTCCCAGCAACTTTACAAATGACCATAAAATCCTGGTTTCAAGTACGGGACTGAAACATGTCTTCTGTCAAATATTGTTTCCACTGGTTTGAAAATCAAGTCTGGAAGAACATAAATTCTGCTGGTTCTGTCCCCCAGAATTTCACTTTTTTTTCTTTTTTTTCTTTTTTTTTTTTTTTTTAAGCCTATTCTCTCTATAACTTTCTGAGACTCAGAATAGGCCAAAAATGCACCTATTTGAATGTTTCAAATATTTCTTGGTAAGGGCTAGAAAGGAATGAAATATTGAGGGATGTTTAGTTGCTTTGTTGTACATGGCAAATCTTGGTGCCATTTGTGATGCTGCAGCACTCAGCCCGATGTCTTTGCTATATTTTTGTTCAGAGGTCATTTAACTGAATTGGCCCTTTACCCTTCCTTATCTTCATCTGAATTTTCTCTCTTGCCCTACATGAGTCCTGTAGTAAAATCCAGAACCTCAGATGGATCAGTAACTCTGGAAACCCTGTCTCAGCCTGCCCCACTGCTCTCAGACATCTGTCTTTGGCTGAAAGTTCTCGACCTTTGAGTACCATCTCATCTCATTCTACAGTCTTTTAACTCATCAAACATTATTTATTCATTTCACTGTTGTGGTAAGGTTCAGCCTAGAGAAGAACTTCACTGAGCTGTATGCACAATGTAGGAGAGTTTCTGTTGCTGAAAATTTTATAGTCAAAAGAAACAAATAGTCAGGGAAACAATGTATTTTTGTCATATTTTTTCTGAGGTTGAGTGGGAACATCAAACTATTGACTTCTGTTCACACAAGAAATCTCTGATGTTTTAAAATACTCTGCTTCCCTTCCTAGACTACAAAATCACCTTCCATTTCATCAAGATTTTGTATAATGCAAATGTGAGAAGACAGTCATATTTTAGAAGTTCCGATTCATTCCCAACCTTCATCTTTAAACAGATTTATTTGTTGGGTGGCTTGGTGGGTTTGTTTGGGTTTTGGGGTTGCTTTTTTTTTGTTGTTTGTTTGGTTTTGGTTTTGTTGTTGTTGTTTTGTTTTTGGTTTTGTTGTTGTTTTGTTGTTGTTGGTTTTTTTTGTTGGTTTTTTTTT
>VXBN01004841.1:119909-130862 GCA_013397395.1 Sinosuthora webbiana | reverse complement strand
CTCCCCCACCCTTTAGCAATAAATACTTCCTCACCCATAAGATTTCTCCAAGGTTTTCTTCAAGCTCATGTGACTGAGATATTTTGGGTTTGGGTTTTGGTGGTTGATTTGTGTGGGTTTTTCCTGCATCTCCTGTTGGTCTAATATAACTTCCTCTGTTTCCAGTGTTACAGGGAAGACCACAAAACTGGAGTCCAAATACCACATACATTCAGAGGGATGTTTTTTTCTAGGCTGGGGGCGGTGGCCATAGGATTAAGGTCAGGAGATGAACAGTGATATTCCAAGTGTGAGTATTTGACCTGAAGAAAGATAATGATTTTATATTGTTTCCTTGAAAAGGGGTGGGGAGGGGGGGCGGAACTGAGATAAAGGAGGAATAAAGCTATTTCCATTTTAGAGCTCATGAAACATAAAACAAAGTGGCCCACAGCCACCTCAGAGATCAGAACCAAGGAGTCAGTCCAAGTCATCAGACTCCAGGTGTGAGAAAGCAGACAATATTGCGTTGTCCTTTTACTGAGACTGTTTCCCTGGCATCTCTCACCAGAGCTAAACACATGAGGAGAAGAATAACAAAGACTCTAAGTGAAGGGAAATAATGAAGACTTGTGAGGTTTTGTTCAGTTGCCGCAATCTCACATGTTTATTAATAGAAGGTCACCATGTGTAAATATATAATTTTGGCTGGATATGGGCAGCATCTCTTTAATTATCTGAAGAAAGAGGGTATTCATTATGTAGATAGTAAAGGAACATCATTCAGCAGAAAAGCAACAGAAAATTTCAAGCAAAGAAAGGCATGAACTGCTATTTTTCCCTGTCTCTTGCTTGTCATTATGAGTCATTTCTACAGAGTCTCTCTGTTTATGTGTGTGTATATATTTTTACACACAAAACCATAATATCTGTATGATTTATATAAAATCATGTGTGTGCCTCCTTGGTAACTCTAAAGGCAGCCAGGAGCGGGAAATCCTGGGGGAAAAAAAAATTAAATGAATGCAGAACTGACCTGGCTCAGTGTGCAGTGACTGAGGGTGAAGTAGAATTTGGTTTCACAAATTGAACTTCTTTTCATAGCCAATGTGTCCTAAAGTGCTTTACATACAGTACAATGAGGGTGATGCCAGGAGTAGAGGCAAACATAGAAGTCATTGTAGGCACAAAAATAGCTCACATGTAGCCTTCTATATTAGAATCTGTTTCAGCAGGAGAGTGGTCTTGGGAACCTTATTAACTCTATATTCATCTGTTTCCTAATTGCCAGGGGATGTTGAACTTCTCCTTAGACAACCTCTGAGAGGATGGCTTGAAGAGCATCACAGTTTCCATTCTCTTTAAAAACCCCTGCTATTATGACTTCCAAGTACTCACATTTCACAGCACAGTTATGACTGTATTGGTCTTTTCTTTCTTTTCTTCCGTCTTGGACCTTGTCTGATTGAGTGCGTGTGATTGAGGATATCAGACTGTTATTCAATCAGAAGACTGGATAAGGGCCAACAGCAGCATTACACTCAGCCCCTTCCATTCACTGTATGCATTGAGTCGTATTGCAAAGAAGTGTTTCATCATTGCTAAGATTCCCAGGCATCTCAGTCCACCATCATGCAAATTATCTCCCAGGAAATTATTGAGTCCAGGGGAACTGCTATTTGTCACATGGTATTTATGTACCATAGTCACCTTTCTTGTATGCATTCATGGATCACTTATGAACTTGGAAATGAAATTCATTGAGTTAGTGACTAGTTGTGAGTCTTTCCGTGTCACACTCTGTGTTTATTGAATGGATAAAAGCATCTCAACAGCCAGTTTTGATTAGTCAAGAAATAAATGTCATCCAGAGGTTCAGGTGGAGGTACACCTCCTGTTTTCTGGGGTCTTGTGTGGATAAAAATCTAAATTCATCACTTTTGACAAAAAACAGAGTGGCTCTTTGTTACCGAGTCCCTTACTCGGTTCCAGTGGGAAGCTGGATGTCAGCATAGATAGATGATGGCCCTACTGTGAGCAGCATTAGAGTCAGGAACAAAATTCTGTCCTTATCATTCCTATCCTTCCCTTCAGCACAATGCAAACTTGTGTCAGAACTTTGGGAAGTCTACTGAGTGCTTTAGGGTTCAGTGTAAGCCAACGTATTTAAAGACTATGTCCAAACTGAATAGCAAATACTTATTTTGGTCATTTTATTAAATCACCATTGTTCTAAGTCGCTGATCGCTCAAATCAGGGGGAACTGACAAACCATACAATAGTTCCCATCCAGACTGCATGTCTTACATTTCTTTCCATGGAAGCCATGGCACAGGAGCCTTGATTCAGTCTTGAAACTCATCCTGATATGAGCCCAGGAACTCAAAAACATGGTTGGGTCTACAAGCTGTTCTGTACTCAGTTAAGTTTGGAGACTAATACTACTCAGCCTGACTCAGCTCACATGTAAATCAGTTTATAACAGTGTCTTCCAGTTTACACAATCTTAAGTGCAAGAAGAACTACTAATGTCCCAACAGTAATTATAACCACTGAAAGCTCTATATGGATAAATGTGCTGGAATACTAAGGTAAATATTAGGGTCCACACTGAGATTGTTCAGCTGATGTATTGATTTATCAGAAGGCACATTTCTCTCCCAAGCCCACCTGACATTCTTGAGTTCTATTTTAGAATCTATGATTTTCAAACCTTCAATATGTTCTGTGGCAAATATTGCAAAATCAATGAGGTATGATGACTGGGGATGATTTGGTATTTAATCTGCTGCTGACCAAGTTGACTGCTTTGAAAGAAAGGAAAGGGAATATGGCAGCCAAAAGAGATCTTTGAAATGTATGCTTATGCATTTGATGCATGTATTTGAGAGGTAATAATAAAGATTTTTTTGCAACTTTCAATGCTTAGAAACACTTGAGATGAGTTTTAGTGCTTTGAAATTGAAGGGAATGATGAGGGCTAGAGTGTCTTTGAGTGCTTAGGCAGAAGTTTTACCTCTCAGTTCTTATTTTCATTTTAAAAAGTAGAATAGAGGACTTGAACAATGTCAAGGTTTCTTATTTAATTGTTTGGCAAGGGAGAATAGATCCTGACCTGATATGGACTAAGATATTTTATACCGATCATTAAAACAGAACTCAAATTTGCATGAACGAGCTCTTCCTTTTAGATGAAAAAGTTGTGTTTGTTCTGGGATGGGCTGTGAAATCTGATGTAAATTTTCTGTAGAGGTTGGGAGAGGTAAAGATAGTGGGAACTGATGTCCTTTTGGTAGCCACGCTTGCTCCCTTGGGAAGCAAACTTCCTGCAGAATACAGTCACCAAAATTGTATCCTGCATCTTCAGTTAAGCACAAAATACTGCTGGTTCTGAAACCTAGACCAGTCCACTTTATGTAATGGAAACTCACACACTACCAGCAAGGCTCTTGTCATAATTTGACCCCTTCAAGTGACTGTGGAAGGTAACCAAGCTTTCAGGTTCTAACAGCTTGATTTGACCAAATGTCAGTAGGACAGCTTCCCCAGGCCTGAGGATCATGGGCTATATGGAGTTACAGAAATTCAACTGATTCAGCTGAATCAGTGTGGATGCAAAATCACCCAGAGATAGACACCCCTTTGCTAAAAATGTTCCATTTTATAACTGAATCCCAAAGACAATGAATCTGTTGTTATGTACAGGGTTGTGATCTTATTACATGTTTATCAGCCATATAAAAATCTTCAGAGTAGCCAGTTTCCCCATGGCCTGATCCCAACACATCAAGGGAGCAGAATTCTCTCACATGCGTACTAAGAAAGCCTCTCTCCTCACTGATTTCATGGACAAGAGCAATAATGCACATGGCTGGCATTTGCTGGATGTCTCTGACAAAATTCTAGTATAACCTTCCCCTAATGTCCCATTCTGTGGAATCTTGGTTCTGCTCAAGTTGCACTGCAAGCAAGCAGACACCATGCTCTCCTTTAGCCAGTTAGCTGGACACTTCCTGCAGTTAAAAGCAAGAAGAAATTTCCTTTCCTCTGCACAGACTGGGAAGAAGACCAGGCCTTTTCTATTCAAAATCAATTGCCTCTGGAAAGCAAAGTCTGATTCTGTCAGCCTGGGACCTAGCAGGGCTCTCTTGCTGTCTCTTCTTAGTGCTTCTCTGGCTACTTGCCAGCAGAAGCATGAACCAACATATAGAAGAAGAACTGCAAGACAGAAACTCTCCCATTTTGCCTTTGAGTCTCCGGCTGATCCTACTTTGGATACCTGTGCTTCATTTGACTTCTCCATGTGCTCAAGATGACTTGCTGTTTATTCTGATGACAGACCTTCCAACCAGTCCAGTGGGTGGAATTTAAACTTATATTTAAATTTGCCCCATTACTTCACACAAAAAAGCTGGCTTCCAACCATGTGTGAAGCTAGTGCTGGCATACCCTAAATTTCAATGTCAAAATATGTAAATACATGTACAAACTTCTCTGCTCATCTTATGCCCTTTTTTGGTGTAGATAAATTCACAAAGATCATGATATCTTTCCACTCATTCCATTATTTCCTGTCACAACGTAATAGATAGTAGTGATAGAAGGTTTCCATGAGGAGTCACTGTAGATAGAGCTGGAACATTTTGTTCAGACTCTTAAATTACTTCAGAGCTGCAGAATTATGGCAAGTTTCAGGGCCCTGTACTCCGTTATGGACTCTGGAAGTGCCTATGTGTTTTCTGCCATTTCTCCCCATGCATGACCTCTTTGGCTTTATGTTTTTACCCCTCCAGGCTCTTGCATCTCATTTTCTTAAGTATTTGTTCAGACCTCCCTCAGAAAGGTCTCAGTAGCCTTACCTACCCAGTTCTTTTTTTGATAAACTCTTCATTTTTTATCCCAACAAATATCCTCACCAAGACTTTGCTAGTTCTTCCAGGAAATGTAGTTGTTTTACCTTCTCCTACCTGCATTGTGACTTAGAATTTTCCCTTCATCCCTGAATTTCCTTTCAATTGTCCCTCTTCTACCTCCCTTTCCCAGTCTCTCTTTTGAACTTCTCTAGGTATTTTTCTCATCTGCTGCCTCCTAGAGATCTGGCATTTCTGCTTTCTGAATTCTAATCTACCATTCCCTCTTCAGCTAAAGGTCTGGAGAGATGAACAGCTCTCCATAACACCTATCTTTTACCATCAACTGTGGACATATCTGAGACTCCTATATTAAATGGATACATGCAGAAAACACAAGTGATAAAAAATTCTCTGTTCTAATTTCAGGCCCAGTACAACCCACAAGCTGGAAATACAGGAAAAGACCTCCTCACCCACCTGTTTTAGTCAACGGAACAAACAGAGTCTGAATCTTTGTATTATGCTGTCACTTGTACTATAACTATTGCTTTTAGATCATGGGGAGGTACATGCAACACAGTTTTCCTGAGATGCCAGAAGGCTGGCTGAGAGAAAAACAGCTTCCAGGTGGAAAAGTCATTCTGAAGTGACCAAGACCCTACACTTTACTAGAGAATGCACACTTGCGTGTGCACGCAGCAGCCAGAAAATCTCTTCTATTTGTTCCATAAGCCTATTAATGTGGGCTTGACACCATAGCTAACTAGAACCATGAGTATTCTCTCCCACTGTTGTTGAAGCCATGGACAATTCAAACATCCCTTCTTATTTCCTTTACTGTCTCTACCTGTGTGTCTGGCCTTCAGAGGCAGCTCACTGTACAGGCGATTTACTGTTCTGGACAGAAACAGACAAAAAAGAAATAATCAATAGGAGTTTAAAGAGATATAAGAACAGATCTACATTTTATTACAGTCATAAATTCTAGGACAGATTTATAAATTTGACCATTAAGGAAAGTGAGCATATTTGCAACACCAGTAACAAATAATGCAGGTAGAGATATCATCTATCAGACAGCAAAGAACTGATATATTTGTAGACATGTAGACAAACAGATAGGAAGGGAGTGAAATAGGCAGAGAGACTGGCAGCGTAAGGAAAAAAAAATCTTTCAGGTCTCTAGGAAAGTGTAGCAGAAAACTGATGAGGAGTATTTTTGCACGTTTGGATGTAGAGTACCCTTCTTCTCTGTTGTCCTGGGTTGTAATGTAGGGTGTGCACAAAGTATTCTATCACCATCCTAACGAACTGTGAATCCAACTGTTGGAGCAGCGCTCTTCCCGGACCTCTACCCTCAGGGCTAATCTTCTGCTAATGGCCCATCAGATGCCTTGCCCGTGACTCATAGATAACACCCTCTGCAGTTATCTCTGTTTAACGAGCCATCACGAACTGCCTGCATGACTCATCATCCCATTGTAAGATGCTCCGCCCAGAGGGAAGAACCAAGCATTCCAGCCTGGATATAAGCTCAGGGTTTGGGACAGTACGTGGGAGCTTACCCACTGGATTCCTAGAGGACTCGAGCTACCAGACCTTTCTACGGGATCACTGCTTCAGGAAGACCACCTCGTCTGGACTGTTTCCATCACCTTGATCAGGTTGTATTCTGACTCTGTCAGTCGTCTTTTGTATTTCTTTGCATTTATTTTATTTTACCTTTTTCTTTCTTTTCTTCCTATTAAATTGTTTTTTTCTGACTTGGAGCCTCTCACTTGTTTTTCCTTTCAAACCACTACATCTGTCTGCAGTATTCCACATATGTGCACATGTGGATACACTCCTACATGGGCTCACAGCCCCCCAGAAAACATACACACACATATGCTGTCAGCACTTGGTCATCTGCCATGCATCTAAGTTAGAATGAGGTACGTGAAATCAGCAACATTATTGCTGGACCCTGACTGTCATTCCCTCTGGGCACTTAGAGAATAAAATAGGAGCAAGAATGGGTTTTATAAAACAAGTGTTTGCTCATGCAAATAAATACAGCATTGAGACTGTGCCTAGAACATGTGTCATTCAAAGCAAGGCTGGGCATAGCTTCAGAAGTAAAACATGCCACAGAATGTCAGGGTGTTCTGAATCTGAGCTCTGACTTTGCCATTTTTTTCCCCTGAGGCTGTAAAGGTCCATGTGAAAAGGGACCAGTGATTTGGGATACTAACGTCACACACCTAATCTCCACGCTTCATTCTCTCTAAAGTTCAGCAAGCAGCTGGGTGCCTAAATATGAGTTAGCTGCTGAAAGTCTTTTTTCAGAGTTAGGCCTGATTTTTGAGAAGACACACTGACTGTGGCTCCAGAAGGACAACACTCTCCAAAAGCTATCTTATAATCCATCTTTAACCTTGTTAAATTGAGTGAAAGTCCCCAAATCCTAAACTGGATATTAAAAAAAAAAAAGTGGTGTTTGTTTGTTTTTGTTGTTTTTGTTTTGTTTATTTTTGTGTTTTTTTTTTCCTTGCACACAAGCCCTAATTAAAAGGAAATTATTCTGGTTGCAAAGACAAGCACTTAAATATTAAGAGCTCCCAGAATTGAGGTTACTTGCACAACCTGGATTTTCCTTTGTTGTACAGATGCATTCTAATTCAGACTTTAATTACATGATCATTCACAGAGTAGATGGCATGTGTACTGCTGTTTGTTGACTGTAGAGGACTGAGAGAATCTCCCTCACATTTCAAGTACACAGAGGAGTGGACTTTCAGGGGCAAGTATTCTTTCAGGCAAGACCTCCTGTTCTTACAACTCATCCCCATCTCAGATCCACCCCTTTCACTCTGCATTCCCTTTCCCTGTTTTGGTCCTGTATCCAGTTTCGCTTTTTGTCTCTTTCTCAATTTTTCTCTTCTATCTTGCCTCAGTCTTTAAGTGTCTTGCCCCTGAGTTTACCAGCCTCAGAAATCTCAGATCCTCTGTGCTTTACCAGAATTATTTTCTGTTTTTTTTTTTACATTGTGTTTTGTGTATTAACCCCTCACTTTTCCCTGGTTTTGTACTACAGATGGCTGCCCCTTAGATTTATCTCCCGTCCCATTTCTCTCCATTTTCACAGATTCTTCCTACTGAGAAGCAGACTGCTGTGTCTCAACACAACCTTTTCTCCAAAGCTCTCTGTGGCTAACTGGGTCAATACAAATAAATAACCAGAGAATTCTTCAACCCTGGGTCCAAATGGCATGGCACCAACTATCCATATGGCTAAATGCTGTTTTCCATAAAAAAAACCCACATTATCCTGTCTGTAGTGCCTATTGAAAACACCACATTGGTCTGTGATGACTTCCAAGCTGCACCCAGAAGGTGCCTGGGAGGCTGGTAAGGACCAAAGACTGTGCTGAGATTAAGGAAATTAATACTTTTCTTAAACTTTTACTCTGAACTTGGTCGTCCATTTCCTGATACACATACTATCTTTGAATCTGAATCTCAGTCTGTTCTCCATTTGAGTCCATTTTGAATCCAACCCAATGATACTCCAACCTCCTTGTCTTTCCAGATTACCTGAATTTCCCCCAGCTGTTTCTTTTCTGCTCTAGTCTCACTGTTGGATCTCCCTGTCAGACCCTGAGAGCAAAAGGAAGACACATTGCCTTCTTTTGTCTTAGGTATCCAGACTCCAATTTTTCCTGCCTTGTCCTGGCCCTGAGCTGCAATGACAGGAATAACTCTCTCTCTACTGTAGCAAACCCGGTGAGAGACAAGTCACTGGGGAATCTGGTTTTGGAAATCTGCTTCTCTAGTGAGCATCTGAGAACTGCCATTTTCCCCAGGCTTTTAATTGGCCGCTTTGGGGCAGATTTTCCCAGAGATAGCAAAAAAACTTGAGAAAGAGCTTCACCTCCTGACAGCTCTTAGTATCATGCTGTAAACCATGGGGACAGGAGAGCTTTACAAAGCATCTCATTTGACTCAGTTCAATCCGCCCAGTTCTCCTACAGGTTGTTCTCAGGGACAGACAAATAGTTACAGACAAAATTTTTTAAGAAATAATTAAAGAATCTGAGCTGCATGCTGGTGCCCAGCTTGGAGTTTCAGCCAAAACATGTGCAGTTTATCAAAGCTGAACAGGATTTTGTTAGACGGAGGCAACCTTTTTGATTGGTGGTGCTACCAGATCCTATCTCCCTTCCTCACAGGGGCGCTGTAAGCATTAATTTGTTAATGACTGTACAATGATTTGATGATGAAAAGGACCATATTAACATGAAACATTATTGTCCCTACAAGACAGGGATTGCCTGCTTTCATTACTCATTATGTACAGGGACATACCTATTATGAAAAGGGATGTGGACATAATAAACTTGATATTCTTTTCAAAGGACTAATCCTGCACGTTTATGGTGTGTGCAGCTCAGGCAACAGGAATATTCTGGAGAGCTCTGTTTACAGGGCAGAATCCATTGTGTGGAATTTAATGATGTGCATGTATGTGTCTGCACAAATCCTGTGTCTAAACATACCTTCAAACACATGCATGCACACTCTCTTCTACTTTTCTATCCTCTATTAACCATGGTTTTTTTTCAGCCCTCCCTTTGCCACCTCAAACTCACCAGCACTACTTTACTAACAAAATGGCTCCGTAAACAAACTCTATTTTTATTTTATAACAGCAATGCCTTTTGTTGCCTATATTTATTGACTACAATCCTGTGCTAAGTTCCTTTGGATACAAATAATTTTTCATTTCTCTCTCCTCAATCAACCTGCTTGATTCTAACTAAGGCAGAGAACAAACAACAACAAACCAACAAAAAAAAAAAAAAAAAACCAAACAAACAAAAACACTAACCACCAACCCACACTGAGTTATGCATTAATTCAGGGGCCAATCTTGCAAATGTTCACATGGCTAATCCTTCCTCAGATGAATAATCCCTCTGACCACAGCAGAGTGATTAACAGCAACGCAGATTAAAGGTTTTCAGAATCGGGCCCATCCCCTGATGCTTCAGTTCTCACCCGAAGTTTAGTAGATGGTGGTCCCTCTTCTTTTGTTACATGTTATTAGGGGCCCACATGCAGCTCTCAATTATTTCGTTTGATTACATAGCTAATATACCCTGATCCTGTCAGCACTCCCCACAAAGCCTAACAAGCTGAAGTAAACAAGTCCAGCTGAGTTAGAAGACTTGGCAGGATTGGGCCCTTTAATAGCAGCTGTGAGCTGTATCCGATTTGTAATCAGAATGTCCTTTATATTAACAGCCTCATGTTTCATTTAGAAAAAATCTTAATAAAAAAATCTAGCAGAAAATCTGTGAGTATATGAGCTGGTATAGCTAACTAGATCTAAAGGAGAAATTGCTATTTAAAAGCAAAAGTCCCATGAATTTTTATTTCTTTGGAGCAAATCTTGCCTCCTATTTAGTTTATCTATTTAAAAATAAAATTCACATATATTTTTTATTTATTTGGAACAAAACCTGCCTGCAATTCTTTTTACCTCATACAACAACTGATGGTTTTGTGTGCTATGGGTCCAGGGGTTTGAAGTTCAGCAGAAGAATCCCCCTCCAGCAACCTTTCAGCCTATTCCTGCCTTTCTTCTTACTTGCTCGTTTCCTGGAGAATGAAGACAGTCAGGACTGATGTATCGCTGTGTCCCCCTTGCCTGCACCACACGGTGTTCATTAAAAACTTGCTGCTAGCAAGGGCCTGATCCAGCCCTCTTGGAAGTCATTGGAAAGCTGTCTATTGACGTCATGCAGACGAGGAGCATACTAATGCATGCAAGTACCTTTACTAATGCGGCCAGTCCTGTTAACAACACCGAAGTTGTTCACAGGATTAACAGCAATCAATCAAGCCCTTTGAAAGGCACATTAAAAGCCAAAGCCTGGTCTGCAAGCCCTTTCTCACAGGATGTTTGTATATACCTGTGGCTGGTCCTGCTGCATCCTTCTGCTCCCGGCCTGGTGGGGTGCCTTTTTCCAGCCTTGCTGATTTGGGGTAACATTTCTTCTGAGGAGGTAAAAACTGATGGCCATCTACCCCCAAAATAAATGGTGCTTGTGTTCTAAAAAAAAAAAAAAAAAAAAAA
>VXBN01004841.1:78263-113883 GCA_013397395.1 Sinosuthora webbiana | reverse complement strand
TTTTTTTTTTTTTTTTTTTTTTTTTTTTTTTTTTTTTTTTTGTAGTGGGAGGTTACGGTGATTTGTTGATGAGATTTTTATTCTTTTGTTATGTTTTATGTTAAACCTGAGATTAATCATTCTGTGCGCTAACTTCAATTTCTATTTCAAAGATTTGAGTTGTCTCTCNGAGAGAGAGAGAGAGAGAGAGAGGAGAGAGAGGGATCATTTATCTTGCTTGGATGTGTTTAACACATATCCCTGAATTAAGCAAGATACTAACTTCATTTCCTTCATTTCATTTCTGTTGTAAAGCTGCAACCTAGGAAAAAAGCCAGGTGGGGAATCTTGTCACCTCATCAAATCAAATTGCATGAGTTCATCTCAAAATAAACAGTCATTTTTAACCTGCTATAAGTTTTGGACTTTGGAAAGAAAATTTATGATGATGATTTTTATTTTGCGGGCTAGGTTTTGCGAAAAGCTTCAATAGACACTGAGTTGCCAGCATTTCAGAGATCAGTTTTATTTAGTACATCCGAGAAGAGTTTGAACTCCTTTCTAGCGATGCCGCTGATTTATTAGCTAATCCTGATAAAAATGTGCCTCTGGCTACTTGGAAAAAAATTACTTTCTTGCCAGTAGTGATTAATTATTATTAAGTCAAAAAGCATGATGGGGCTTTGAAGTATGAGGGTTGTGTTTTGCTTTTTTTACTATTATTTTACTCACTTTATTTCATTTTTAATCTATTTTTTTCTCTTTTTCTTTCTCTAAATGCAGTCATGTGAAGCATTGTATTCACTCAGATGTCCTTATTTTGGCTTTGCTTTGCAGGCGTAGGTGAAGAATTGCATAAAGATAGTCCAACTTGGCTCACAGGGGTAGGTTGGCAATACAAAACCCCAAGATGCTTTCCATAAGAGATGCATAATGCTTATACATTAATTGATCCATCACTCTCAGTTGATTTCATTCCTAATTCAGGGGATGAGGCTGTGGCAGTGGTACACCCTGAAGGGTTAACAGTAGGCTGTAGTTTATTTAAGTGTGCGGAGAGCAAACCTTGGGTGTAGAGGGGGAGAAGGTGGGATTGTTCTAGGAGGAGGGAAGAGAGAGGAATTAGCTTAAAGTGAAAAAACAGCAACTGGAGTAGTTTCAGGTGTAAATCCATTGAAATGAGATCAAAGGGTGTGTATTCTTGAAATATTATGAACACATCCTATTGCGATACCCCTGTAAAGCAAGAGGAAATCGAAAATTAAGAATCTAAAGTGCATTACTATGCCCTCCTCCAAGAAAAACTATCACAAAAGGAGAGTGAAGTCCCAGGTTTTCTCACCAGCAGCTCTGGCTGATACCAGTACAGACACCAGGAAAGAGGCAGAGGATTATGATTCTCCTGCAGATATGCGAAGAGAGAAAGGATACGGGGGAAGCTGCATGTGGGAGAAGGTGGGAAAGGGTTGCCAGATCCCTGAGAAAATAAGCTTTCATGGCATGAGTGTAGCTGCTCTATATTTCCCCCATCCTCGCTTCTCTCCACATGGGGCAGGAACAGGTTCCTGCCCTGGTACTTTGCTGTAGGGTTGGGAAGAGGCTGTGTGCTGAGATCCACGGGTAGAAACCTACCGGGGCTGAGCTGACCCACCCACACGCTCATACATACTCACACACACATGCACTGAGTTAACTAATCACATTTTAACAATTTAGGAAGACATTCATTCATAACTTCCCCCTATCTTATCTAGCTGTGGAGTATGCTTAAAGGCTGAGTTACTGGGAGATATAAAGGTTAGTGCTCTCAGGATAGCCATATTATAATGCATTATCTTTGAAGTCATTTAAGGCCAATTTAAGTGGTATTTAGTATAATATTTATGAATTAATGTAATCTAAATATAGGACTGTCCCCATAGGTTTAAACAGTCTTTTCTATTGAAGCTTGCTTGTACCCGAGGCCTGGGAAATGTTTTAATTTAAAACACACAGGTCTCCATATTATTCTATTTAGGAAGTCAGAAGAAATCAGCATTCCACACTTAACTGAGATTTACTGAAACACATGCGGGCAAATGCACTTAAAATGTGGAGATAGTGTGCACTAGGAAAGCAGGAGTCTTGCATAGACTTGAGACCAACAACACTCTTTCAACCTTTATTTAGGGATGGAAAAAACACAAACACCCTGAAACCCACTGCTGCAGTCCCGTGGTTGGGGTGTTTTTCCTACCTGACCCAAACCTCACTCTCTAAGCATTCAATGCAGGTAGAAAAATGCAGTATGAAAATAATAGTTTAGTTCTTTTACAGCATTACCTTCTTAAAAGTATAAATAATTTTGAAATTTAAGACACCTCTGGGGTAGGGAAACAAGGCTTCCATTCATTATATTCTGTTTGATTACAAAGACAGATGACAGAAAAATTAAAACCTTGTTAAGTTTTAGGATGTTTATGAAGGTTTTGGATATGTCAGAAATTCAAAGACTCAATGAAAATGAGCATTCAGTGAAGATGATGTGTATGTTTATTTGCAGAAGTGTATAGTTTTGTGTGTGTATACATACAGAAAAAGAGATGTGTACACATTCATGTGTACAGCCTTTGGGAAATGGAAATTTTAGTTGAAAAGAAGCACAACGCAATACAGGTGCTGAATAAACTCCTCCATAATTGAAACATAAGACTTGCCTGGCTGAAAGCAACACATACAGCATTTAGTATGGTAGTAAACCAAACAAGTTTTAGGGAGGTAAACGCACAAATAAACTGGAATAAAACAGAGGAGACTTAAGACCTAGGTCTAAAGAACAACCCCTTAAAACAGTCACAATGCAATTGGGTAACTTGAAGGAAGAGAGGAAAAAAGCAACCCTCTGTTCATTAAAATCTCCTGTACATATGAGTGTCTATGTGTTTTGATAATGTCAAACAGATAGCCCAGATTGGTCCATAAATTAGAAGGCCATATGTTAACTCTTCTTTTTCAGGGGTCTGGACGTGGATTCTGGTTTCTAAAAGCAGCTGCAGCCAGTTATGATGCTGTTGTTACGGTTGTGTCAGCATTTCTAATACAAACTCTAATTTTCTGGGATCTCTTGCTTGCCTGTCAAGTTTTGCACTGAAAGCTGTTCCTCAGCTAGTCCCACTACCATATGAACTAATCATCCTTACAAGATGGATTTGTTTAAAAGTTACATTATTGCAGAAAAAAAGAAAGAAATTAAAGTTTGTGTGTCCACAGCTTTTGTTTCTTCTCTTACATTTCGCCAGGTTAGACTTACATTTCTTACACTTTTACAGATTATGATTGCTTCTGTCCCTCAATATCTACATACACTGGTGCCTTTGGGCATTTTATGGAATAAAAAGCATACTTTTTTTTTTCTTTAAAAGAAACCTAATTAGGAACAACCAAATTTCATAGTGTTTATTTGTCCCTACTAAGGTTTTTAATTAAGGGGTGAATCAAAAACTTACTAATTTCTGCAAGAAACAATAGGAACAGGGGGCAGCTTGGTTCAGTTTTATGTCTTTTTTTTCCAGTATCGAGTCAGAAAACATCGGAAATTCCAGCACTGAAGTAGAGGGAAAAATTGAGGATCCTTGTCACCTTGCATGAAAAGTGTGGTTCATCTGGTCCTGCATCCCGCATCTGCTAGTGGCCAGTGCCACCGGCAGGGCTTTCTTTAGCAGAGGATTCAAATTGCATAGCATAATAAAAGCCAGGCAGCTGATGGCATAGTCTTTTGGAGGAGATTGTCAGAAAGCTCCTGGAAATTTTGTCTAGGTAAAGAGTGAGTGAGATTGCGAAAAATGTCTTGTGTTCAACTGAAAAGCGGATTGTACCTGTCAGGGAGGGCAGGCAGAGAACTCTCTGTTCGTGGTGGTCAAGAGCAAGGGACGGAAGAGTTCGAGTGATCAAGGAGGGTCTCCTCCAGCCTTAAGAGCTGGAAGTATGCAGCCACATTTTTCAGCAAGACATCAGGGTGTTTTTTTATCATGCATACCCTGTGTGTATGCATACCAGCCGCATTGACCGACAGACCATAACGACACTAAAGGAGCTGTTACTGTCCCTCCTGTCAATCAAGTGTGAACCGAGGCGGGTTTATGCGACAGGCAGTAATGGCTCCAGGGGAGAAAAAGTGGGGGAGATGATCCAGGCTGTTGGACCGCTTACCTGCATTTAAAATAGTGAGAAAGCATCAGATGCCCAAAGACCCATGCAGGCGTTGGATATAGCCTCATAGTAATATTACAAAAAGCAGGGGCTGCAGAGCTCAACGTGACCTGTCCATCAAACCACTGCGTGGTTTCTGCCCCATAGGAGTTTGCACTAAGCAAGTGAGGTGTTAAGGAAACGAAGTTGAATCCTGACTTTAACAAATAGCTGGTGCTTCATTAATCCCTGCACCACTTTTACTTCAGGAGCAGAGGCCTGTTACCTGCTTGGTGGGCAGAA
Organism: Sinosuthora webbiana; assembly: GCA_013397395.1. NCBI lineage: Eukaryota > Metazoa > Chordata > Aves > Passeriformes > Sylviidae > Sinosuthora > Sinosuthora webbiana. The sequence goes on along the minus strand of VXBN01004841.1, from coordinate 109,434 downwards.
CACAGTGAGACTTCTGCTATCGCTTAGGTAGCTTCACATTTAGAAATCCTACTGCAGGTTTGCACCTAGTATTTCATATTCCCTTTAAAATTCTGGATTATGGGTTTACATAGCAACCTCAACACTTGCAGGTAATGCTACTAATTTTTGCGCTTGCTTGCTTGTCCCTTAATTTAGCTTTATTTCTGTAAGTGAAACTAAAACTAAAACAAAGCTAAAGAACTGACAAAAGCCTGATCTCTGCCACATTTCTCACTCACTTAAATGCTCCACTGATGCTTGTATGACTGTTTCTGGGGTTTCTCATGATGGACTGACCCTTATGCATTAAAATATGCTGCAGAAAAAGGGAAAAATATTAACCATGGCGAGTAAAACTTACAGTTTTCTTCCACCATTGCTCCATTTACTGAGCTGGGGTACATGTTACAAGGGTCTCTCTTTCCCTCTACCTCCCAGGAAGCCATTGTCACATTTTGGGGATCTCAGGATCTACTGAGTCACTTTGTCTGTGTTCCATCTCCTGGTGTGGTCTGGAGTCAGGATGTCATCACAGAGATTGCATTTGTTTGCTTTTGTCACTGTGAGCCACAGCCTGAATGCACATGCAGGTGAATGCAGCTTTTAATGTGCATTCATTATATCCAACTGACATCCCCTTGAAGGAAGAGAGGGCTTATTATTGTCCCTCCTTAAAATAAAGATGGATGAGAGCTCTAAACCTCTCAAATAAAGTGCCTGACCATACGTAGTAGCTAAAAATAAATCATATACGGCCATCTATTCCATGTAAATGAATGACAAGACATATAGATATAGACATTGTGTTAAGTTTGTCAAGCAGAAGCAGCCAAAAATATTGATCAAAGCAAGGGGGAAAAATTGATAATGAACTGGACTCGAAGAAGACTTTAATTGACTGTGACTTCTGTGAACCAGCTTTGGACAGTATATGTAAACTGACCACGATGTAACTTTATTGCAATGCACTCTCCTGTAATTAATTGTCACCTTTGTTAAGACTGGCTACAGATCAAAGGTTTAAAGATACTTAACAGGTTCTTAGTAACAAACCCTTCAGATGCATTAGAAATATCCGACAGCTCAGCCAATGAGGCATGCAGATTTCAATCTACCTCACCCTTATCTGTTTATTTCTCCCTCCTTTGTTGAACATGGAAAATCATTGTCTAACATTAACTATTTAATAGATGACTTCATTGGCAATTTTGATGCCTCCTGGGGTATATAGTTGTGGTGATGGGCACCTTCACTCTAAGGTCTTTCAAAGTATTTTGTCAACGGAAAGTTGTTTGTGCTTTGGTAGACCAAGGTGTAGTGCAGACACAGTTTGCAGTGCAGCCTATTCTTACTCCTTTACATGGCTAAGGTGTTTAATTTCCTTATTTAAATCCAGAAAACATAAAAAGAACATAAAACCCCCCAAAAAATACAGAAAAAGTGCAGCTGAGAATGAACTTCTATGGGAAATCTGCATACGCAGTGAGATAGAAGTGTGCCTGACGTTTGTATATCACACACATACAACTATTTATTTTATGTGCATGTTAATGAAAACATGCATTCAGTACAGACAGGATAATATAGATTTCTAAATAATTCCTTTCTAAAAGACAGTACAGAGAGCATATTTTTACGTGAAAGTTGCGGGTGACTTAAGAGGGTATTCCTAGAATTATATGCAGAGTTTAATATGATACGTAACCATTTTCCTATTATACTATTTTAATGATACAGTCACACTTAATTAATTCATCTCTGGTTTATTTGTACATTTTATCTGAGCCTCCAAAATATTTTAGAGGCTACCAGGCTGCCTTCCCAGTGCACCGGGGCAGATAACTCTGGACATGAAGCTTCTTCAATCAGAATAAAAACGGAGCTTTGCAGAGTGAGTTGGTCTGATGAGATCTGACTGCATATTTGGCCTGTTTCTAATTCAAATGCCTACGTATGTACTACACAGGGACTGTGTATGCATGCATGTATCGAAAGGGCAGACTTACATTTGCACATAGTTCCTCTCCTTTCCAGTCCCTAAGGATAGATTTACATCACATAATATGCATCACTCACTGCAAACGCACACAATATCTTTGTCGGACTCGGTAGCTTCTTGCAGGTAGATGTATAAAGAAGCATCAGCCTAATAATATCCCTATAAAACAGCGCTTCCTTCCTAGGATCGGGAGGGATGAAGGTTGTCAGAAGATCAAAAGATATATCACAGTGTGCTTGTAGAAATCCCCTGATTATGTTTCCTCTCTATAATTCTCTAATTCACTATTTGATCAATTGTAAAAGGGCCAATGCTTTAGTAGGGAAAAAAAGTATTAGGTTACTAGATGCTTCAGGGTGAGTGAAAATCACACCTAAAATTATATGTAGCAATACAGTAATGAACTTGTCAATACTTCTTTAAGGAATCTGACAGCCTTATGCAAGAGATTCAGTTCTGTGAGCAAAGGTCACAATATAGGTAATGCTTATTAAGACTATCGATAGCGTAGTTGACCAATCTAACCAGAGACTGCATAATGTACCTCCTGTTAACAGGTGGGGAGGAGAACTATGAAGAATTTACAGAATTGCCCACATGTAATATTAATAATATTGATTGATTCTAATAATATAATAAGGTAAAAATGCACTTCTTTGAAATGGTACATGGAGAAAGCAGGGGGAGAGTGAGATACCTTTGCCGAGCAGATTGAATTGGTTTCCACCTCTCTGAAAGTTAACCTAGAGAAAATTCAGTTTTCTTGCCTAGGCTCCATTTCCTGCTCATTATTTCACCCAATGCAGACAGAAACCAGATTTGCTTTTCTCTAGGATCAGGTCTTGGCCCGGCAGGTGCACAACAGCCAGGGACCTGAGAAACTTCTTGCCGCGAGGAGCATTTTGATCAACAACTTCAGCCCCAGTCAAAATAGGATTAATCCTAGAGATTTCTTTTTCAACATAGAATTGCAATGAAGGTGTTTTGTGGGTTTTTTTTTCCCCACACCTTTATCAGCATTTAAGGGATGGGTGGAAAAACATGGTTGAAATAACGTATGTTATTCACTGTGTAAAATCTATAATTGATAAGAAAGGACTTTGCAGAGCAGCTACAAACCTACCCCAAAGTCTGCTGAAGTCCAGAAAAAACCTCTACCTTGCCTGCAGCTGTGTTTGGATTGGGCCCGAAGTTACGGGCAGTTCTGCAAGATGCTGCTGGTTGAAGCAGGAGCGGCCGCTCACACGCAATGTGACTGACTTAAGGTTGTTACTCACCTAAACCCAGACACACAGCCGTGACTCCATCCGAATTTCCTAACTACTGCCTCTGCAACAGTAGGCTGCCTTATCTAGGTAAGCCAGTTAACTCCTTCTGCTTTACCATTCAGCTTCAACCATTCTCTTTCAAGTGTCCAAATGGTAGATTCAAGAAGGTTTGTAGGTCATTATGCCTTTTTTTTCATTTTACAAGGCAAGTATTTTTCTTTTGTGAACATTTAATTGCTTTTAAATGTGATTTATTTGATCGTATTCCATCTTCAATAATACATGGATGAGGATGCAATTTTTCACCCTCTTTTATAAAGATATATTGTTATTCAATTATGCATTTCTGTGGGATTTACTCTGTTTTGTTCATTCACAGGGAGCTCGGTTATTTTTTTACTTTGCTTTCCTTCTTCCTATCTTCTTTTTATTATTATTTATATGGATTTTTTTTTTTTTTTTAGAAAAAAGAATCTCATTCAAGATACTGGCAATAAAATAGAAAAGTGGCAGTGCAAATGAGGAATGGGCAAGACAACCAACAAAAATCCTTTGGCAAAATTATTTAAAAGCATACCATTGCCTCATGTTTATTTGCAAGAGGGGATACGACCAATTTTGATACCAAAAAAAAGGAGTATCTTAGAAATTATTTAACTCCAAGTTTAGGAATTGAAAGAGAAGGGAAAAAAAGAAGCTAGTCAACTTGCAGGAACACTGGCAGAAAAGACACCTAAAGGCCTTGCAGGAGGCACGGATGCCAGGGTGGTGCTAGTTTCTACATTCTGCGAGGGATTTGGAAAAGTTAACAGCAAATTAAACAAACAAATAAAAAAACAAGAAACACACTCATTGCCATTCCTTCTGAATTATTTGTAGTGGCAAATACACCTCAGAGCTGCTCCATTTAAATTGCTGCCTGTGCCTGCAGCTTCATTCAAAGGCAGGGCATTATCTGGTGGGTGAGGGCATGTGGTGAGGACGCCTAGGTTCTAATCACAGCGTGGATAATTACTCACCAACACTCTCTGATGGAGTCACTTAAGCTCGGTGCCTTCAGGCCTGAACTGAAACCTGTTGAATCAATGGAAAGATTCCTATTGGCTCTAGTGAGCTATTGATCTTTAATTTCCCCAACTTCAATATTAGGCCAGCTGGATTTTTTTTTTTTTTTTTTTTTTTTTTTTTTTTTTTTTTTTTTTTTTTTTTTTTTTTTTTTTAATTCTTTTCTTTATGAGGGAGAAGGTAATGGAATAAATTTGACATTTACTTTTTTTCTGTGTAAAGGTTTTAGTATATCTCTGATGGTAAATGTATTACATCAGAGCCCCTTTCAGCATAGATCTGAAAAACATGCTTTCAAAAAACACTCAGTGGGGGCATGGAAAATTATCTTTGCTCATTTCACTTGTAAATGCATATTTGTCCCTGCTTTGCTAAGAAAGGGTCAATGGCAATTTTGCCAGTTTTCTTTGTGTAAGTAGGATTCAGCCTTTGTAATTTCTCTGTCTACAGGAATGTCATCATTCACTGATTCAGGATCTTGATTTTTTTTTTCCCCTTCTTTTAGTGAATCACATACATACTCTTCATTGTTATGGCAACTGAGGGAGCTGCAAAGCAAGGATTTGATGAAGGGCTACATCCCACCTTCTTTGAGGGCCTGATCCAAACCTTTGCAACACAGGTTGGATCAAGCTGAAGGTATCTGTCTTCACCGGGTCAGTAAAAAGAGCAAGTTCCCTCCAGACAAGTGTACTCCTGCCCTCAGTACAGGCAGATGGAATTGGCAGTCGTCGCCCATTTGCCGAGCACCGACCCAACAGTCTCTGAAGTCAATAGTTAGACTCTGACCCAGCCTCACAAACAACAGAGAGACACTGTGTGAATCCTTAAGCAGTCATGTGAATATCCCTGACTTTGGCAGAGCAAGGTAGTCCAGAAAGGAATTTTCACGGATGCTACCCAAGCTATAGGTTGTGGGGAATAAACAACATCCCAGAGTCCTTAGGTGTCCAGCCACAAAAGATTTAATTTAGTAATATTTTCATCAGAGAGGAGGATTTCAGATGATTGCCTACAGCAAAGATCTGACAAACAAATGAATCAGGCTTCTTATGGTTTTTCTTTAATTATTTTAGCTGTAGTTTTGGTTTGTTCATCAATAGCAATGTACACGGGATTCCTTTTTTTTTGTTTGGGGTCTTTTTTGGTATTTCATCCCATCTGTGCTCATGTGTTTTATGAAATAAATGAAGAAGTTGGAGTGTGCATGTAGTTATGTGTGTGTATAGAGTCGATTATCTAACCCCTAGTCTATTTGAAATCATCACAGTGCACTCAAGTCAATGATATTCTGTCAAAGGTGGAGAGGAAGCCTGTGTGCAGTGTGAGTGTGTGAACGCGATGCTGTTTGATTGCCTGAAATCCAACTAAGTCTCAGTTTCAAAGGCCTGGGGGCAGCAGAGAAAGTATTTGTTTGTTTAAATATTTATATATTTACTCAGCTTTACTGACAGTGTTTGCAGATGGGGGAAAAAAAGAAAAAAAATGAAGAAGGAATGTTGTGTTCCTGTTTGGAGGGGAACGTGTGTTGTATTACCCTCAATCTGTTCTCCCATACAACATATAGCTGCTTTGTGCTGTTCAATGGTCATTTGTTACTGACCGGCTCATTGAAAAAGGCCAGAGAGGTGCTGGTAGAATTAGATTTCATGAGTTTATTCATAAAAGGATTTGCACAATATGTGTGTCATTCCCCTGTCTTTTCCTCTGCACCGATCCAGGGATAGGACTTCTGGCAGCAGTTTCTTAATTCAAAAAGAAATAGCTGAGCCACGAGCAAACCAGGTGACCCTCCTGTGACAAAAGATACAGGTCCGATTGCTGGGTGAGCAGATCACTTCCCTAGCTCAGGCCTCTATCTTTGGCTTCTGCCTTTGCTGTTCAAGTGCAGCACCCAGGCTTTCACTCACTGGGATTTCATCCAAGACCAGCTCTTCATCCTGGCTTCCCAGCCTTCCTTGTAGGTACAGGTGTGGGTGTGTGGACCACAAGCTTAGATCCACTCCCGTATCATGCCCCTTCCCCTGGAGGTGCCACTCCAGGCTCACTGCCTATTCCCATTTGTCAGCTTACCATGCTCATGAGTCATTTATTTTCCACAGCCAAGCTACAGATCATTTTCCCCAGTTCTTGCAATCGCTGTTCACACTCCTCTTCCCTTGGTTCAGCTTTTCCCTTGCAGAAAACACTTCACCAGTTCATGTCGCGAGTCACCACCTCAGACCATGCTAGCTCTCTCTCCTCTCTTATCTCATGTCCTTCCCTAGCAGGTTTGGGGAAATGGAAGCCATGCTGTCCATATTTTCAGAAAGCAAAACAGCCATGGGTAGTAGCAGAAAGACCTACACTCACAAAATATGCAGAAACACAAATACACAGACACGCTTCTGAATGTAAACTACCAAGAGAGTAGACAGAAAAACATTATTTTTCTTTTTCTTTTTCCCTTTTGGGGTTTGAAGCTCAATGTCCTCTTTCAAAGATAAAAAAAAAGTGCAGTAAGCCTTTAATTTCACCAGGACAGTTGCACCTCTTTTGTTTTTTTTAACTTTGCTTGTTTCATTGAATCAGCAACTGGTTTTTCACACCTGAACAAAGATTCTGCATATGTTTTCCTCCGAATTCTAAAAATTGTGATCTTATTCTTAACTATTCCTGGTAGTCCATTCTGGGACTACACTTCAGCTTCTTTCAAAAATATTTTTTTCCTGCTGTTTTGAAACATAACTACCAGAACCTCATTTCTAGAACCCCTCTCTAGCAATACCAAATTAATGCAAGAAAGAAAAATAAGCATTTGCTGTGGTGTCGCATCAAAGTCTTCTTCATTCAGAGGTACGTAGGAAGGGATTAGGAACCTATTTCTAGCCCAGTCCTCTTACTAACCTTCTGTATTCTACCTGATCCCGTTCCTAGACCTTGTTCTTCCTTAGTTTGCTATGTGTAAAGAGGAATTTATGATATTCAGCTTTGCAAAGAGCTTTGTGTGTATTTAAGGCAGATGTCATGCTGTAGCTTTAGCGGTGATGGTCTAAGGTTATAAATGAGACCACATTTGTAAGGAGAGGTAATATCTTTTATTAGTCCAGCTGATATAGCTGGGAAAAAAAATATATAGACTTCCTTGTGTGCCTGAAAGCTTGTCTATTTTTTTCCAACTGAATCACTTGGTCTAATAAAAGATATTACCTCTTCCAGCAAGACTTGTCTCATTTGAGGTGTAAAGCATGTAGGCTAGTAATTTAGGCCTGTTTTTTGTCTGTCTTGAGGGATTAGACTTTTCCTCACCTAGGTGGACAAGTGAAAAAGCACCCTGGGTTGGTGTCCCTGTCTCTCACTTTCTGTGATCAGCGGCGGTGGCCATCTCACAGGCATTGAGAGGTGCAGAGAAACTCTGACAGCCCCTGTTTTCTGATCCTGGAGATGTCCTTCCTTTTTTGCTGCTCTGCTCCCTTCCAAAGCACTACATGCCCTCTCCTCACCCCTGCAACTGTGATTTATTTATAAAATTGCTGCATTTATGTGTGTGTGCGTATGTGTGTGGGACACCACACAAACATCCCCAAGCTGCCGAGCAGGCTGATGGGCATTTTCTAATGTATTTAGCAAGTAATAATGCAAACCACAGGCAAAAAGTACAAGGAGAACAGGTAAAATGCTGAGGCCAGGAAAGACTTTGGAAGAAAGGGATATTTTTTTCCACAGCTATGAATAAATTGCAGCCCCCTCCATGTCTGGGAGAAGCATTTTGGTGGGGATTTTTTTCTGTTTGTTTGATTTTATAAAGTGTTGCTGAAAATACTGAGCAGCAGAAAAGAATCCAGAAGCATATAGCAGGTTCTCAGACACAGCAAAATCTGACTCGTACACATAAGGCAGCAGTAGTCAGAGGACAGCTATTACTTATGCTTGGCTTTACTACCAGAGAAAGCATCGGATCATCTATTCAGATCAGGATAGTCAGCTATGCCAAAGGTTTAATCAAATATTAAACATGGTCGTTAGACATGCAGGAGTTATGCTCCTTTTCAAGAAAGCACTCTAAGAGAGGAAAGTTTTCTCCTGTCTCTCTCTGATGGAGACCTTTTGCGGCTGGAGGGATCCTTTTTTCAGACAGGGATCCACATGGGTGTATTTCTGCATAAATAGGTGTGCATGTGGGTCTCCAAATGTGCGTCCCTTACCCTGTCAAGTAGAGACAGAGTTCATTTTTCCCAACAAGTTCATATTTTTCTTCCTCAGATCATTTCCTGTATGCTGTTAAATATCCACCATGTCCACTTCTCTGTCCATCTCTCCCTCTCCAAACATGTTTTCTCTCTTGCACTCCCTCTCATCATCTCTTCAACAGACTTAAAAAAGTACATGCTTGTAGATATGTGTATGTGTGTATTTGCAAACCCATTCAGGTAAATGTGGGTATCCGACTACTTATTGATAAATAATACACTTACAAAGCCACATCTGCCTCCTTCTTCTGTACACTTGGGCTGTATTCACACCCTCCAGCTCTTGTTTATTCTGACTGAGGACAGTCAAAGGTAGAACATTTTGCAAGGAGTTATGGTTTACAATGTTACCTCTCCCTTCTATTATTCATTCTCTCTGATTTTTATCTAATCTCTCTTTGATTGTCCTGTTGCAGCTTAAAAGACAAAGTGAATTTTTATTACATCATCAATATGATCTCCAGCTAATCAGCATCTGTGTGCATTACCTTGCCCCCTTTGGCTTTTCATGTGTGTCCATAAATAATAAGAATAAGGGCCGGTTTTTGTGTGAGTGTGTGTGTCTCTGTGTTAGTATCAGAAAGAGAGTCATAGCTGCACTTTTTCATTTCAGCCAGCTTGTTTTAGCAACATTGGACCCAGCTTTCTGCAGATTGTCTTGACTATTGCCCAGATTAATTTCCTGGTGCTTAATGCTTAAATCATGGGGCAAAAAAAAAAAAAAAAAAAAACAAACAAAAAAAAAAAAAAAAAAACAAACAAAAAAAAAAAAAAAAAAACAAAAAACCACAAAAAAACACCAAAAAAACAACAACTATATGAATCCATACACATCTTCATGCAGCAACTGAACTTATTGTATACATATTTCTGTTGCATGACAGGGAACATGCCTAGGGCCAGTGGAGTGTGAGGTAGCCAATGTATCCTCCTATCCAGGCATTTAACCTCTAAATTTTTAGTGAACACTTGCCACTCTTTATTGGATACATAGCATGTCTTTGAACAGGAAGCTCGGAGGCCAGATTTTTGCCTTCTGATTGCTGATATTTTTCCACAGCTTGCTGTGTAGCTCTTAGCCTGCCACTCAGGTCCACAAATTTTGCAGAGTTGAGCTCCCATACATTTTTTTCTCCTCCTTTTCCAGCTCTGGAAGAACAATGAGAATAATACCTCCCCATAAAGTAAGACTCGTGCTGTACTTTGAAATTCTTATCCTCTGTACAGATGCACTGCGAATTTTAAACAGAACCACTCTGCTATCTCTTTAAAATACCCTGATTTGGCAGAGCAAGACAGTAGAAGTGCCTTTCTGTTAAGCGGGCAGATTTCAGATTGGCTTCCCAGTGGCTTAGGGTGATACTCACATCCGATACACAAACTGTAACGCTTCTGTCCTGCTCTGAAGTGCCAGGATCCAGTCCTTTCCAAGTTTTCCAAGACTCCGCACAAACACCGTGAGAGGGTTCAATTAGATATGACAAAACCTTCAAATTAAAAAGGCACATACACTTATGGAAAAATATCAGACTGATATATTGGAGAGCAGCGAATCCTTTGGGAAAGAGTATGGCTCTGTTCCAGATGTAATGTAGTTATGGTATAGAGCTGCCCATCCAGCAAAGTGTGTGCTTAATTCATATTGTGGAAAGCCTCCCAGAACGCAATAGGTTCTTAAAGTTGAGCAGGTGCTTAAATGCTTTGCTGGATCTGTGAAAATCTGTAGTTCAGATGAAATAATTAAGCGTAGGGGTGTTACAGAAGCCAAGTGAAAAGCATAATTCTGTGACTCAGAAATAACACTCCTTCGTATCTGTGACAGAACAGTGAAATAATGAAAGAAGAACTGTGTACCTTGAACACTTTGGAGGGTGGATCATGCTGAGACCACCTCTATATTTCAAAATATTTCCTTTCTGAATTCCTTCGTCATGGACAAATTCTGATTAAATTTGGCTTGGGAATGGGATTTGCTTTGAGCAAACAGAAACACAGAGCATTTTCAGTTCTCATCTTCTGTTTTCTTTTTTATAGCAAATCCTTTTCCCTGGCCCCTCCAGTTCCACGCCCTGTTTTGACAAACCAGCTCATTTATCAGATGGGAAAAGAAGATGGGGGAATAGGAATATTTTTGGTTACTTCTCTTTTGCATGATATAATCCCCCTCTCCACTTAGCACCTCCGTAAATAGGAGCTCCAATCTGAAACTGGTCACAGTTTATCGAACTCAGGATGAGACCAGATTGGGTCCTGAGTCTCTGTCAGCCATGTAATAAAGAAAACAGAGTTTTATACTTCGGACAGATCAATCTGACACTTCATGTAAAGTCTTCTCATTTTTCTGGATGTTTATCCTTTATTCTTTTCTCTTTTTTTTTTTTTTTTTAATTTAATTTTGAATGTTTAATTTCATGTGTACTACCATGTCTCTCCTTATTGTTTCACTATTCATTTATGCTCCCTTGCATGTTTTTACACCCTTTCTTGCCTGGCTTCCTCAAACCCAGCGGCTAAATCCCTTGGGAAGGTATGAAACCATGATAATTGCTGGATAAAAATCTACCTTGAATGATGAAGAACATCCCCCATTTGGAACTGGAAGCCATGAAAAAGAACACATCACTTATCTGAATTTGCTGTTCATTCAAGCACTGTTTATGGAGATTTACAGTTCCTTGTCTGTGCAAAGAGCTCTATTGCATGGTGTCTGCTGGAGGATTTTAGGTGGCAGTATTAGCTGCGGTATTAAAAATGCATCAGAAGGCATGGAGTGGGAGATTAGTTGGATAGAAGGACCCATGAATGAAGGGTTAATTGCATTCAAAGAGGCCATCATATGGAGCAGAAGAGGCAATAGGTTTCTTTTCTTCAAAATTTACTAAATAGCTGGAAACAGGGTTTAATGAATTTTAATGGGATCTTTCTGAATCCTATGCATATTGCATCTGCTGACTGTAGGAAGTCAAAGTATTGTTGAAAGGGAGGGTATTGCCCTACTTTAGGTTTCACAGTTCTATATTTAAAAAAAATACTCTGCAACAAGCACTTTATTCAATATATATTTTTCTCCTTATTTAATTCCTGCCCCTCCTTCCACTGCAAGTGGAAAAGACTTTCGGAATTTGTGAGCCCTCAATACCATAGATTATTCTACTGTTATGTAACACGTGCTTTACATTTATTGAGCTAACTTGTGCTGTCAAGATAAAGGAGGTCTTAGTATTTTCCTTGCCTATGAACCATTGATGAAGACATGGTGATGAATTCTCCTCTTGGTTATATCAGTGTAAATCTAGAGGAACTGATTCTTGTGAATTTCTTCCAGGACCACTGTGGTATAAATGAGACCAAGATTTGGCCCAGTCTGGTGGGAGAAATAAAGAAGGGAAAGAGTTGGAGTTCTCTTTCTCCCTTCTGAGTGTGTATAGGCTGGGCTGGGATCTCACATCGTAAAACACATTTCCATGGAAGCTCCAGCAGAGGTAACAGAAAAGCCTATCTATTTGACTTTGATGCAACACAAACCAGATACCCACTCATGCTTTAGAGAGAGCGAGTATAAAGGAAGCTTTTTCTGATGGGAAACCAAGGCAGGGCATGCAGTGAGTTTTTCTCACAGCAGCTGTGTGAATCCAGCACGTATTTTTTACGTCTGTCTTCACTATGTTGAGGTTCCCCATTGCCTTGGTAACTTGAATTTTCTCTGTCACTCATCCTCAAAATGCCAGGCACCCTCTCAGGCAGCTGATAGGATAAGGCTGCCCTACTTTTTTATTAACCTGGGGCCCAGTTCTTCTTTGGGGTGCAGAGAGAATTGCTGAGACCCTCAGAAATGAAGCTTTGAGGTTCCCTCGAAGCCAGCAGGAACCAACAGGGCTTGACATCTTACAGGATTGTGTCTAGGTCTGTGGAAGGAGAAAACTGCACTGTTATAATTGCAGCAGCATGATCAGGATGACAAAATTCTCTGTTAGAGGTGTCGTAATACCTATATAGAAATGGTCACATTCCCATATAAGTACACAGATGTACACACAAATATAGAAACTGTGAAAGGAAAGCAAAAGCATGCTGGCATTAGGCATTTTTAAACCAATATGACTGTGGCCATTCCACTGGGATAGTATTTTCTTTGACCAGTTGTTGTTACACTGGCTCTGCAGATCCAGAGGGTGTCCCAACACAGGAACCAGGGCTTCCTAAGAGCAGAGACAACCTTAGATCTAGATTTGGAGTGAGACTATCCAGACTGAGAACAGCAGGAAGACTTTGCACCCACAGTTCTTTAAAAAAGAAAGCCAGGTATTTAAACACTCTTCTGCAGGACTCCAGACAGCACTTCTTCCCAGTACGATGTTGGTGTTGCTTTCCCCGCTTTTCTCCCATTCCTCCCTCATGTGTTTCAGATATTTCTCTGCTTAGAAACAGGCAACGTGATGCCTGCTTTAATGGCACAGATAAGTTAGCCATGCAACTCGGAGCACCAGCCCTAAACCACCTATCCTCCTCCCTTTGATCTGGAATCAAAACAAAAGACGCCGGCATCAAAACGATCCTTTGCCAGGTAACGGTTACTTTGTGTGCGTTGCCTTAATTCAGCTGTGAGGAGCTCTCATCTTTGTATCGTGCCCAGATCTGTGCTCGTCTTAATACTTTATCAATGTGCCAGCAAGCTGCTTCTATCGTGGATACAGCTGTGCAGAAGCTGTCAGCGTTTTTAAGTAAAGCATTAAACAATACTTCGGGAGACAGCAAATTGTTATTTCCTTACCCCTCCTCCAATTATTCTCTCTTCCCCTCCCTCGCCAAGCCCAAATGATGAAGCCCTTATTTTTATGTCAGCTTCGTGCTCAAATTATACAACCCAAATTCATTTTCCTTCCCCACCCTCTTCCCTCCCCCCCCCGATGGGACATTCTCTCTCTAGGGGGTGGAGAAAGAGAGTCCTTCTGAGGAGCTGCAGACTAAATGAACCTCATGAGCAAGCTGGCTGTTTTGGTGGCTCATTACCTGTCCGTTCCAGATGAGCTGCTGGAGTGAACCCAGAAAAGCCACCCACAACACCCAGGTCCTTCTACAGGTACAGCCTGTGTTTTACATCCCTTTCTAGACTTTTAACACACGGTGTTGTTGAGAGCTTGGAGTTAGGAGACATAGTTGTTTTGGGGTTTTTTCCTAGCTCAGCTGTTGGTTTATTCTGTAGACGCTGAGCAAGTAATTTCTAAATTTCTAGAGAAAAATTAAAACTGTCTGTCACTTATTTTAGTGCCTTCTTGTTTTGTGTGCTTGTTATGTACATGCTTTGGGGAAGGAGGGTCCCTAGCACAATTGGTGTTTCAATCTGGACACTGTAAATTCAAGACTGATTTAAAAATTTCAATATACTTGACTTGTTGGCATTTCCTTTCTTATCCTTGCTTTACAAAACTGAATAAATAAAATTTCCACATAAAGAACTTTGAGATTTTCCAAAAGGTTAGCAATTGACAGTCACTTGAAATATCAGGGATCAGACCTTGTTGGACTTGCACATACTGTGTAAACAGATATTTCCTAACAGAAATACTTTGCCAGATTCTTGGTTAAGGGAATCCAGCTTGTTTTGGTGCACAATAATCAAGCCACCCCGTTTTTTTCTCCAGTTTTTTTCCCCTCTTCTCCAGAGAGGGGCAGTTCTGAGGCACCAGTACCTGAGAACAAAGTTTACTCCTAGTTTGTCACCTTCAGCACTGATCCTCTCCTAATAAGTCAGGTCGAATTTGATACAGGCAGGACCAAGGTCAGGCTCGCTTGACTCCAGCTGTCTCTTCCACACACCAGATACAATGCTGCCACTTTGTGGTTCCTTCCTCTCTGTTCTGCTGCACACAGTCACCCAGCGCTCTCATCCTGCCAGAGAGCATCCCAGTTTCTCTCCAGGGAAGACTAATGACACTCCAGTCACACTGCCTGGTCGCAGGTGCTGTCCAGCCCCACCTGCCTCCAAAAGAGGCTGAGACCAAAAAGAAAAAAAAAAAAAAAAAGCCCCTCTGCCAGTGGTGGTCTATTGTAAGCCCCTTGTGCACTCCCATAGCTTGTCTCATGTGGCAGCTAGTGCTTCCAGATAAGACCCTCTGAGTTGGAAGAGAGGGTATAAGGGTGCCAAACTTCTTTTCTCAGACAGACACCAACTGTTTTTACCCTCTTCTCAGATCCTTACAGAGGTGGCTTATGATTTTTGTGCAAGAAAAATGTACTCAGGCCACTCTTTGGCTAAACATATTTTCTCTTTATTGTCTGTCAGGTTCTTGATACTCTTTATTTTTTTCTTCTATTGCCTTTTTCTTATTTCCTTCCTTCCTTTGAGGAAAAGAAAAACACATACACACAAAAACACAGCAGGACAGGAAATTAAACCTTTGCACAAAGATGATTTGGTAAGATGCTGGCTTTTCACTGATTGTTTTGCACTGATTATTTTTTTATAGGGAAGAAAGAAAAGAGTGAGAGCAAAAGGATGTGACAGAGAGAGTAACTAAGTAGAGGAAAAAAGTCCTTTAATTTATTTGGAGAGCTCAGACATTGGTTGTTGCTTTTTCTCTATACACATGAGAAAACCAAAAGAGCTTTAAACCTGCCAGCAAAACTCACATGAATGAAACGCCAGGTGGAACTGCTCCCATTTTCCTGGATATGATAAGGATAATGGCTTCCTCCTGGCGAGATTCTCCCCACATCATCCTGGTTAAGCAAGTCTTAGTTGTATTGCAACACCACTAGGCATTCCGAGGTTCCTTTTAATTTAAATGAATCCATTGCTTTGTACTGAAAGGTTGTTTTAAAATAAGGCCATAGCAGCTCCTTGAAATCCCTCTTGGTCTTTTATGAGGATATGAACATTACAGCCAGGAAGCACTGGATGTCTCTGGCTCCCTGCTCATCCTCAGTGCTCCCCAGACAGCATGGTTTGCCTCCACGCAGTGAATCCTCAGAAAGTATTTGCCCCATGGAGATAACTGAAATCGAAAGAGCAAGAGGGAACTGCTCTTTCCACAAGTTTAGGAATTTGCGCTTCAAAAGAAGTGGAGATATATCAAGCATAGTCACTATTTCTGAGAAAGATGTGCCCCGATAGGAAGATACCAATGTTTGTCCATGGAAGTGTCTTACACTTCCTGGAAACATGTTCATATGCAATAAGAAACAGCTGTGATGAAGTCCCAGGAAACCCCAGCCTTCAACTGCAGGCTGGGAATTTCCCCACACGTCCTGCACAGGGTGGAGTAGCCTAAGGGAGTGAGAACAGAGAAAACTCTCCTGCCCCATCTGTCCCAGGTGGCTATCATCAAAGAATACACCTGCAGTCCTTGTGCTGCACAAACACTGCCACACGCAGATACACTGTGATGTTGTCTGCCACAAGGTTTAAACAGCTTCTTATTCACGCTCTACAAACCCAGAAAACATTGTGTTCTCTGTGGTTGCTTTGTTCTGTGTTCCTACTGGCATGAAGGACCACGCACAGCCTGCTCTTACTGAGGGAGAGGGACAGCTTTAGGGTGCTGAGTGCTGTTATTAGAAAAAAAAACCAAAACCCGATGAGGTGCAGACAGAGGTGGCATAAAGGAGTGGTTTAGTAATCAGAGGAGTGGAAACTGTGACTCTCACCCCAGGAGACGTGGTTAAAATTGGGATACTTGTAAATCTGACCAAAACAAGGGGAATGTGTGTCTGTTCCAGGGCAGCATTTATGAGGATGTTTTGCTGTTTCAAGACCTAAGTGCTTTTTTATGTAGCCTTTGTCTGGGGCAAAGTTCTGTCACTGAGTTTCCTGGACTGCAAAGTAAGCAAGGTAATAATCCCAAGTCTAGGAGGGGAGGATGCAAAGCCTAGTTCACGCTTGTAAAATAATTGAGATGTTTTGAGGAAGGGTCACTAGAAGAGCTGAATAATTGAAAAGGCCACAGGAGATCAATGCACAGCAAAATATATGGTGTTTGCTGATAATTTTTAAAGCACAAGAGAACATTAACAAATAGACTATAATAAAAAGGTCCTTAGAATTTTTTTCCTTTCAGTTGAACTCTCAGTATGTGTTGGGCATTTGGGCTGGAGGTTTTTTTGGCAGCTGTGATCATATTTGTATCATATTTCTTCAGCAACAGCTGAGATAAAGAATGCACTGTGCTAGATGCTGTACAGGCAGTTACACAGCTGCCATATTCCAAATAGACACAAATAAGCACACATCCAGTAGGAGAAAAGAACTACCAGATCGTGATCAAACATGTTGGGTTCCTAACCCAGACTTGCATTGAGATTAAGACTCAGATCCTTAAAGACACTTAGAGCCCAACTCCCATTGAAATCAATGGGTGTTAGATACCTATATAGCTTTATGGATCCAAGCATAAATAACTTACCCAAGGGCAGAGCAGCAATCTACAGCTGGGTTAGAAATTAAACACAGATTATACAAGTCTGATTTCTTAATCACAAAATCATCTGTCCTCTCTGTATTTTGTACAATAAATCCCCAGCATTCACATCACAACATGGATACACAATGTCTACCCCATCAAATCACTGGAAACCTACCCCATCAAATCACTGGAAACCTGCAGTTACAAAAATGGTTTTCATCAACACAAACCCAGCTACAGACACACACCAGTACATTTCTTCAGTGCTTGGGGTTCGCTTCTGCTCTTCTTTACACCATAGAAGCTTCCATGATCTTCAGAGTTTCCTCCCTAGGTTTTACACCCAGGTGACAGAGAATCCAACCCCAGCACTACAAGTTCAAACATTTTTCACTGGCCTCTAGGGAGGGGATGGATCAGACAAACTGAACTTTCTGAAAAGATCAATATGGAACATCTTTTTCAATTACTCTCCAAGGCACTAAGCCTGTGAAGTTGGTTATGATGCATTTATAAATCTTTCCAGGAGGGGTTGTCTGACATTCTCCTCTTTCACCTTTGCTCCCCGCAAATAATTCCCTCTTGCCTGGGGTAGGCTGGCAGGGCAGTCCTACTCAGGGAAGAATCAGGCTTGAGTTTCTCAGAACAAGGACAGACAGGGACCATATTCATCTCCCTTTCCCAGACACTAAAATTCACATAATTAGAGAGGCAGCTACAGAACAACAGGAGGGGCCAGGACCAAACATTCCAAAAGCCACTGCAAAGTCACTGGGACCAGAAGAGGTTGCACAAGCTGAATGTGTGTGTCACACTCTCCGAAAAGATCATAGCCCTAATGGACTACTAGTTTGGATGCAATTATATAGCAGAATGGGGTGGGGGAGCCCTTATGCCAATACAGCTCCTTTGATTCACGGAACAGGTTTAAAGCCTATCTAAAAAATTATGCTGAAGGTGTTGATTTAAGTTCATCTCCTACAAGCCTGCTGGCTCTGATACTGCAGGGCTGAAGTGAGGATTTGGAGTACACAGGGAGAGTTTTCTAGAGAACCATGAGTCACTACACTGTGGCTATGCTTTTCTGTGCATTTACCTGCCAGGACAACAGGAAACCTGCCAGTTAAAAGAGCATCAGGGTCACTTGAGATGCAATCTGTGTCCCTAATTCTCCCTCTCCAAAACCCCTTGCTTAAGATGAGGCTGTCTGAAGTTTTATTTTGTGTTCTGTCTTGGTGTCTGGTTAGGACCTTCTCTAGAGGCATTAGCTGAAAGGCAGTAATAGGCTTGGGCAGCCAGGGCTGCAAGTGTTTAATTCATATAAGCTATTTAGACGTTACATCAACAAAGCTGCAGGATTAACGCATATTAATTCTCATCTTTCAAATCCAACTGCAGACCAAGCCTAAAGACACCACTGCTGGCCAAGCTGCCTACACTACTTTGTGGGTGTATTTTCTTAGAGGGCGTGGTGAAACAGCTTTTGGGGGACACATGGGATGAGTCTGTGTCTCCTCTTAGGGTGCAATAAAATCCACAGGATGGTGTATAGGCAGGAAAGAGATGCAGGGCAGTTCAGACTCCTCTCTGCATTAAATGCACCCTCCTGCTGCATGTGGCATGGTTGCACCTTGGGATAGCCTTGACTCTGGGCAAGAGTCTGTCCCCTCTGCTGGGGCTGAGAGCCCCACTGCTGGGTGCTGCACAGATGGGGGACAAACAGAACCCCCAGCCTCAAGGTGCTGGGAAGCCAGGCAGGGGACAGGAGACAGCAGATGGATACTGGAAGACAGGGGATGTGTGAGTTGGTGCTGAGAGGTTTTTCAGCAATGTGACTGGCAGCCATCCCACCAATCCAGCCACTTTGGGTTCCCAGACAAGAGCCAAGGGTGAGAAGGGATTCAGCAGCAGCTGAGGGGGTTTTGGTCTTGGCTTATTAACCCAGCAAATGTGACAGCCATTCAGGGATGTCTCCCACTAGGTCCTTTCTTGTCTTTCCAGCTCTTCTTTACCCCAGCTTGAGAAGTGCTGGGGGGAGCTATGTCCTTGGGTCTTGTTTGCTCTGACAGCAGTGTTTGGGTGATTCCCGGCCTGAAAGGGCCTGTATTGCTGATGCATATTCACATAGTAGACCCCTCTGCAGCCTTTCACCCCTCCCTTTAAGGAGCCAGGAGTTGCAGATGTGGGCAGGGAAAACAGGGGAGCTGGTGGTGTGTGAGAAAGGCTGCATGAACGGCTGGGAAAACTACTTTCCTCCATTTCTTTCCTTTGAGATGACCAAACCCTCAGCAGCTACAAGGGTCAAGCTCTTGATTTCTCATCCACTGGTGAGGGTGAAACTTGTGAGGGTAGCCAGAAGGGACATTTCGGCACCAGTGTGACATCTTTTGCCCACCAAGCCTGTGGAAGCCATGGCAGGCCAGAAGATGCCCTCACTGCTGCTGTTTGGGAATAACACTGTGGTGCAGCAGCAGGGAAAATGCCTCAGGAGCAGCTGCAGGTTAGGGGAAATAAAACTGTCCATAACCTGATCCCAACTGCAGGATCAGGCTTCAGTGAGGTCGAAAAGGACCTGCCATCCTCAGTGACAGCATTTGGTGTAAGTGCCAGCCTTATTTTAACCCAGTTGATGCTGTTAATGAGAGGATGTAAAGGCACTGAGGAAAATTTGCATGCAGTGACTGCGCAAGGATTGAATCTTTCTGAGTGAAATTTCTAGTGTGAGACAGTCTTGGTAGATGTTATGAAGAATTAATATTTATAGACCATCTTAGCTCTTAGCTGGGAATTTCTACACAGAGGTACATTTGCATTCTTGGAAAATAACTTTTTATGAACTTTTTTTTTTCTTTATCACTAAATAGAAATTACTTGTTGATATACAGCATATAATTTGAACGGGTGATTACTGTCACATTTACAGATAATTGAGCAAAGTGCATATAATAGATGTATTTTTACATTGTAGTGGTTACATTATCTAGAAAAAACAGAAATGCACATGACTACATTAAAGATTTAGGTCTCTATTCCGCACCATTTAAGTCAAAGGGAGTTTGTCACTGATTTTAATGGAAGTTAGGGGTTTATAAGCCAAAGTAATGCAGCTGCTAAGGAATAAATATTGACATAAGTGGGTCAATATATTGGTGTCTTTTAAGTGCTAAAACTGTACTTTGAGATACCTATTGCTTTTTTTTTTTTTTTTTTTTTTTTTTTTTTTTTTTTTTTTTTTTTTTTTCATATTCATTGTAGCTGCAGTGCAGCCATCCTGCTGCTAAAAAGCAGGACATGGTGGGTACCAGTATTCATTGTGTAGTAGTGACACCTTCAGGTTACTACCAAAACCAGTCCCCTCTTTGCAAAGCACTGCACACACGTGTGGAGAAAAAAACATTTAGTGAGAGATTTGGTGACTTGACCAAGGACATAGGGCACATTAGTGATGGAGGTTGCAGTGAAAGCCAGGGACTGCAGCTCCAGGGAGAAATCAGAACTGCACACACTTAATCAAGTCTTGCTTGGGAGGTTTGGGATATTTTTCACCAGTGCAGATAAAGAAAAAAAAATAAAAAAATAAGAAGAAAAAAGAAGTTTAAGTTAAGCTCAGAAGTTACTTTTTTATTTTTTTATGAAATAAAAACTTCAGGTATTTTATTTTTTAACACGTTTACATCGGGTCATCTTCTATACTTTTCATAAAATACAATAACAAAACCAGGTCACACCCATTTAGGAAAAAAAGTTGTTCCCACAGATAAACTTTTTTTTAAGATAATAATTTAAAAAATATATTGAATTTATCCTTTTTACTTCCTGCTTGAAGCAATTTGCCAAATTCCCTCCAAATCTGCGAACAGATTTCTTTCTTGCTAAGCTATTTTTCCCCTACAAATATCAGCTGACAAAAAAAACTCTGCAAGTCTAGTTATCAAGCTAACAGTCTGCTCTCAGTCTCTCCAAACTAAGCAAACAGTATACAAAATAGAAAAGAAATTAGGAAAGAGCCAAAGAGACCAGAACAAAAGCAAAGAGGATTTATTTTCTTAAAGCATCAGCCTGGAGTACAGGGATATTACTCCAAGATGCACAAGAACCACTAGAAACAGCCACCTCCATATGAACAGAGAGAGTGCTGTACTCTGCCTCCATCTAATACGTGAGATTTATAAGTGCTTCAGCTCCCCAGAGGCACTCAGGCATATTGCTATATATAGGACTGTTCCCAGATTACAGAATGCCTTCCCTTGACTGTAGCATTTTGAGTCCACAGGGATTTTATATATATATATATATATATTTTTTTTTTCTTCTTCTTTTTATTTTCTTTTAAAACCAGCTCACTCCAAGCTGCTTCCCATTGTTTGCTCCACCACCATTTTTAATCACTACATGGAAATGGGTTCAATGTCCGGTTCAAAAGCAATCCTAGGCAAATATAGACAAACAGCCTCTCCCAGGAAGTGACAATATTTGTGCGGCACATAATGTGGACAATAGATTTGTTTTCTGAACGAGTTAGCTGGAAAATCAGTTAGGGCTCTGCCTCACATTGAGCTGCACCTCCACTGAGGCCAGGACAGGGGGCTGTGGATGCTGGGCTCAGGGCTGTGGAGGTCCAGAGGGTAGCTGGAACCACCCATAGATTGGGGTATGATGCTTGCATTCACTCCATACCAGATCCATGGAGGATGTTGTTCTATCCCAGCTCATACTCAGGCTTTTTAGCTCAGGAAATCTTTGCTTTAATCTGAAACCCATCACCCTCACAGGAACAGAGAAGAGGGGAATTAGACATGGTTTTGGGGAAGACATGGACAGATCCTGCAAGGGTGCTGAGTTCCCTCTGTGCAGAGCTGGATCTCCTTCTTTAGGTTTTCCTCTCCTTCACTCTGAAACTGGTGTGTGATTTCATACATCTCTGCTTCTGCAATCACTGGCCCCTCCTCCTTTTCTTAGATTTTTTTTGTGCTTTCCTTCCTGTCATTATTTTTGTCCAACAGCTATTTGTTCAGTAATCTCCCCCAAGAGATTAGCACACTAATAGGCAGTCAACAAAACAAGAAAGAAGGAAAGACACAGTACTTAAAGGATGAATACTTGGGAGAGAGCATCAGTCTTTTGATGTCCTGATTCCAGTCGGGTTTATTTGCTATATATATGTCTATAATAACTATACATCTTCGTACAGCTGTCCTACTGCTGAAATGGAGATTTCTGACTGCCTCACAAACCTTGTGAATCTCCTTTGCTTGCAGAGCAGAGGGAAACAATGGCATTCCCAGTACCCAAAGGGCTACCCTGGCACAGAGCAACTCACGTATTTAGGGCAGCAGGACAGCTCAGCTGCAGAGTCAGTCCACCCCCATTGCACACGTTTTCCTGCCCTCTGTAGTAGCAGCCCATATCAAGGAAATATCTCCACACCTTTCACTTTAACCCCGTGGTCGCTCCCATTCCCATTTGAGGGGTCTGTGCCTCCTGATGATGCAGAACCAGGGTTCCATCTCCAAACATGGATGCTGGATTTCACTCAGTCATGGCTTACTAGAAAAATATCATCCGATCTTTAGTGACCCTGCTGTGCTGAGTGGATAACAGCCAGGCATTTAATATAGATGCAGAAAAAGGCAGGGGCACTCTGGAGGGAAAAGATGGCTGCAACTGCATCACGCTTTGCAGCATGGTCTGACAAAAGCTGCAAGTACACTTTTCAAAGAAAGCTTTGGGTTTTCAGGCATGTTCCATCTTTGATTGTTCTTGCTTTATTTTTTTCTCAGACAAATTCTTCTTTTAAACTGGCAGTGAAGACTTACTTAGGACTGCATTAGGGGCTCTTGAAAACACCCTGGAAATTGATACCACACACTTGGGCGATTTTATTTTTTTTAACAGATTGGTAGGCATTCATTTAATTTCCCCCTTGTGATTTTATACAGAGCACTTTTTCAGGCAGATCTTTTTTTGCACCCCTCCAAAGCAGTCAATGAAACCGTTTGCATGCATACAATTAAGCACAAGGGAGGGGGTGAAAGCAGGAAAAAGCTACAGCTACAACAGCCAATAATTTAATCTGAAAAATATCCTTCAATCAGATAATATTCTGAAGCAACAAGTCCTGTTGAACAGATTTCAAAAATTCATGAATACCTCTAACAATAATTTTATATACCAACAAATTTAGGAACATATGAAAGCTAATATTTTTAAATCTAGAATAATATCATACATTCTGCCCCCAGTTTGCTCCTGATACTGCCCATTTGAGGGTGGTAGGAGTTTTATTATTTACTTTGTTCAGCATATGATGAAGTAGTTGATGGCTTGCAGCCTTCCTCAAGTCAAATGGATTGCACAGGTGTAGCAGAATTTGCCCCCATATTTCTGATAATGTGAAACATAACCACCCCCTGCAGTTAACACACTCCAATACCCAGAAATCATAGAGGGACAATAGAGGGACCTGTATCTGGAGAATAAAAGTGAAAGAAGTTGGATCAGCAGGAATAAATCTCAAATCTTCACAGTAATATAGCTATCTTAAGTATCCAACATACTAGGCCTCCTCCCAAAAGGTCAGAGCAACAGAGTTATACCCTGTGGTTCCTGGTGTACACAGAAGAGGGAGTTACTCTTAGAGTTTGGAAGGCCATGAACTTGTTACTTTTGATTTCAAAGAAAATAAATTGATGTTTGACAGTTAATAGGGTTTCATTTTCAGCTCTTATGAATTCAGAAAAATGGAAGAGATCATCCAAAATTATGATGCTGGACTGAAAATCTCTAGAAAAAATACATTCAATCATTTTAGTTCAAAACAGTGCATTCTGTTTTGCAGTATTTCAATTATAAGATTCAGCTTTTCTCAGTTAACACACAGACTGAAAAATGTATATTAAAAAAAAAAAAAAAAAGTTGACATATATTCTCACACATTCTGGAGCTAGTTGTGAGGAAGTAGAGCAAAGCACACCAGACTTGGAGGGACTAGAAGAGATAGCAACACCAAAAAAAGAATAGGAATGTTTTTCTTTGAGTATGCACATGATGCATTTAGTTATTTTCAGGGTCAGATCTCAAAGTTATTATTTAAATTTTACTTTGCTGGCTATTCATTCCCATTCATCTCCTGGAGTCCAGTGAACACAGGTATCAGCTTTGTAAACAAAGTTGACACCTTTGTGGTTTGCTTAGAAAACCTTTTCAACATAAAGGATATAATGGGAAAAAGAAATAGAAAGAAAAGAAAGAGAAAACAAAGAACGGGTCAAGTGTGTGCAAGACCTCCCTCAGACATTCACCCAGGCTATCACCATTTTCAGCCCAAGGAACTTCCAAAGCCTGATGCTGCTCACTTCTTTCTGTAGTGAACCACAATGGGCTATTTTCACCCCTGTGCTGCTCCAACCCGCAGGCCTTGAAGGCCTTCTACCACAGGTGCATGAGGTGTTCCATCTGTGTTGGTGCATCAGGACAGAAGGGAGAAGAAAAGTAATTCAGACGGCACAATAAAGGTTTTAGCAAAGTCTTATGGAAGCACCCAAGAGAAAATACCAGTCCAGAGACCTGCCTGGAGTAGACAAGGTTTGCTTTTTAGGACTGGCATTTTAGGAATATATATCACTAATATAAAAAAAAAGAGTGATCACATAATTCTTTGGAGAAGCAGTACATCTGGAACCAGATCAAATGCCTGCAATAAAAGCTGAATACAAGTAAAATTTACTTGCATTTAATGTTTCACTCTAAGTTTCAGGGTCAGCTAGATTAGAATTTAAGTCCGTCCAACATTTTAGTTGAGCCTGAAGTTTGAGAAAAACAGGATGGACTTTTGTTTTTTTCAACATTATCATGTAAATGGAACAGTGGTGAGCCTTTCACTTTGAACCTATCAGTGCTCAAAAAAACTTGAAAAAGTGTGACTTGAGAGAGCAGAAAAGAATTTATTTTGTTCGTGTTTTTATCATGCTTTTACAATATTTCCCAAATGAAAGGTTAGGGTATTAAAAGTGGTGACCAATTTACCACCACTTCTGTAACAAGATCTTTAGACCATCCAACATCCTACAATGAAAGATCAATTTCTATCATCACCTCACACAAAATGCTGGTGTAAATTCCCACTTTGTGCCTCTGAACAATGCAATAACATCCTCTTGCTTTTTGTGTTTTCTGGCCCAGGCCAGTTTTGGATTTCTGTTAAAACCACTCTGTATTCCAAAACCAAGCCCCTGTCTCCCCTCATCTCAGGTAGATATTTGCATCCTTTAAATGATCTTGTTTATTCTATGTGTTGGAATACAGTTATCTGAATATTAATTATGGTTTTAGTGAAGTTCATCGGTTGAGTGCAGGAATTGAGAATTCTTCCTTCAGTTGCAGCCACCTGCTTAGATTTCTGTGTTTATCTGCTTCACTGAGTTTAAATCAGTTTCTGTAAGTGAAAGTCTGTTGCTTTGAGCAGATGTTAATGCTCAGAAATAGTGTACAGTCTGCCATTAGCATATGTAGCATAACTCTAATAAATAGAGGCATGTACCACCCTTGAAGGTGATTCTGATTTCAATAGAGAAATCTTCCCCCCGCCACCCTGCCAGCCCCTTTCCTTAGGGATGCCTCTGGCATATACAGCTGTTAAAAGTGAGGGATCTTCCTCCCACCCCTGGGAAGACCTTAGCAAATGGTCCATTCTGTTTATGCTACATTCGGATGATTAATGATATTGTATAGTGTAACTAAATTGTACTGCTATTATCATCAGGTCACTGCTGACAATTAGATATATCATCTCTGGGGTTCATATACAGATAACAATTTTAACTATGTGGATAAGTAAAGGTTTGATGGTGTCCTAATGTTAATGTAAATATTACCACATATTGGAAATCAGTAATGCACCACACGCGGGGATCGCGTTACACAGCAGTGGCTGCTGGGGAGCTGGAGCTGGTGAGATGGTCACAACAGTGTTTTTTTCCTTTATCCTTGTTAGTTTTTTTTTCCCCTTCCCCAAGGATTTGGAACAATCCATCTGTAAAACATGACAGCCATTTAGGCTCTAAGGGACCCAGCAGCTTTCAAGCAAAGCTGTAATCAGACTGATTTGGTATGTCTTGGGTTTTGGGAGGGGGGGAATTTCAGTTATCTCAGTGCTCTCTTGGCTCCCTGCTAAATGCAGGGCTTAGAGCTCCAGTACTAAAGCAGAGTCACTGGAAGAAAAGTTGTTGTTTGAGCATGGTCAGCTTAACCATGAGAATGAGAAAATCTGAGAAAATCAGGTCCTCAAAGTGTCTTCATGTTTTGTCTCGAGAACAGATCAGTGCTCCTAATCCTGACAGCTGCAAGTAACCATTTGAGAGAGAGGCTGTATTAAGTCAAGATGAAAAATATGAGAAAGGACTTATTGCAGAAATGCAACATTGCAGCTCCTGGCTAAAGTTGAAATTATATTGAAAAGGTTTGGAGGAGGAAGAATTCAAATTGAGCAAAGCCTCTGCCCCTTTTACTATTCATCCATCAATAACTGGCACATGTCATGTTAGGGCACAGACTAGAAATTAATTTTCTCGCTAATATTAAGAAACTTTATTGCACCAACCCTTATCTTCATAAATCCTGATATATACCAAGAGCAAAGAACACGGAAGTCACTGCAATAATATCAGCAGAAAAGTGGAGCATGATAAAAATCAGCTTTACAGGCCTTGCATTTCCATGAGTCTAATTCCCATTTCATAGGGAGGAAAAACATAGCAATCTGCACTCAAAAAGAGAAAAGAATCACTGGGTCAGAGCCCCCAACTGATTTATACTCACAATTTCCTTCTGAGATAGCAGCAGCGGATGTGAAAAGCAAAGACTACCAATAATTCTGTTCTCCTTCCGGCATGAGAAGGGAAAGATTTTCCTAAACTCAAGAAATTACTGGAGTCAGATTCATTGGACAGTGGTTATTTTTAAGTGGCTTGAGCTACCCACTTCCATCATTTCAGGTGGGTGATCTATCCCATTTTCCACAGAGGAAGGCATTAAAAATGAATATGTTTTTGCACAGAAATAAAGATACAAGCTGAGGTCACACATCAGTGATTACTGCATACCTTTTCTGCTAATTAAATAATGGGGTCTAAATTAAAGTAAAAGCAAAATACAAAACCAAAGAAGAAACAATTAAAAATACTAGACAGTGGTTGCTCACCTTCTTAGAGAGCTGAATCCATGCTGCAGGAGCAGGTCTCTTGGTAAATTTTTACAGATGACCAGAAATTGACAAAACAAAAAACCCAAACAAAACCAAAGCAGATCCCAGAGCACCCAGGGATGTGCAATAGGAAAAGAGAGATGGTGGCAAGTGGATATTAGCTTCCAACTAATCAACACAGATCAGAGCCTCATTTCACTTGACATTCTGCACCTCTTGGGAAAGGGTTTAATTTTCAAGACAATGTTTGGGTCACTGGGCAGAGATACCCAAATTCTATGGGTCTCAGAATAAAAAAGCAAATTTCTCCCTCTTCTCCAAGAACACCTCTGCTGTAAAATCAGTCCACTCAACAATTTAGGAGAGCAAAAATAAGGAATGAATAATATAACTTCATTTTTATTCCATTGATGTTCCCTTGTTCAATATTTGCACTTATTGATCCACAACTAAGGGAGAAGGCCAGAAACAGTGAAGGATAAAGGCAAGCCCCAAAAGCACTGCTGTTCTAGAAGCTGGAGGGCAGAGGAGAGACAAAGAGCAGCAAGAGAAAGGGAGAACAGAGAAAGGAAGAGAGAATTAGAAACAGAGAAAACAAGATTAAGTTTCACCTGACTTATTGGATGTATACTTGGAAAGCAAAAGGCAGAGAGAGGAAGGGCAAGGGGAGAGAACATGAACTGCAGCAAGTTCTGTCCTGAGGCTCCATGCGATGGTTTTGTCAGAGACTCTCTGAGGCTGGTGCCACTTCACATGATGTGTAGCTTTAATGAAACAAGGAGGGGGGCAGGCAGGAGGGAAGGGAAAAAGAAAAAGTGACTGAGACTCACTGTCTCTTGCTCGGTCTCTGTTTCAGAGACCTATTGGCTATAATTCTTGCAGGGCAAATAACAAGCGTTCCCCATCCAAATGTAAGCACATTGGCACTTAATCCTATTTTATAAAGGTTATAGTTTTACATAAATCACTCGCTCTAAATGCACTTTAGTCATCCTCCTCATGTTAAGTTTCCCTTTAAGCCTAACTAGGCAAGGAGGATTTCTCCCACTGGCCCCCTGGACATGACGCCACCAAGATTGAACTATGCTCTCCATCTTTAATATCCCTGGAGGGATTCATCTATAGTGATGTCAGGGGGTAAGCATATTCCCTTGCCAGGGCGAGGGAATTAAATCCATCCTTCCCCTGTCTCACTCAGGTCCAGCACAGCTAAAAACAAGTTTTTTGGAGACCAGAGAAAACTGGTGACGTTTATCTTTTGATGTCTTGCTCTCCATGCAGGTTCCCTTATGTCTACTAAAGGATGAGCTTAGTAGCCTTTTCTTCAGTGATTTCATTGTCAGTCATCCCATTAATGAAGTTTGTAACAGTCACTGAGACCTCTCCTTTCTATCATGTCATGTTGAATTCGCCCAGTGATTTTTCAGGGTTACACTGGAAGGACAGACTGACAGACAGAGCCAGCCCTAGGTAGGCAGACAGCATATTTCTTGAAAAATACATATTTCACTAAGAAATCAGGCTAAAAGTACCACTGACATAATTGCTGCAAGTCATCTTTTACGTGTTCTCACACAGATTCATCCCTGATGAAGAAGGCACACTCAAGGTCCTGCACATTTTCCTAATGAGTTCTGTGTTTGTTTCATAGCAGGTTACACAGGCTGTTGAATCATCAAGCACTCAAGGAACTTCACGAGCTTTGACCAAGTACAATGATTAGAAACCTCAGAGCAGAAATGCACTACTCCAGCTGCTGCCTTTATTTTTTTAAGTTAAAAGTTAGTTAGTCTAGCAGGATGAAGTATCCTCCCATGGACACAGAGTTCATGTGGCCAAAACAGAACTTGAGTTCTTTCAGCCAGCATAGTCGAGGAATCTCTGTGGTCTCTTACTAAGGTACCTTTGATCTAAATCTTTCCTCTCTACACAGATACCCATTTTCATAGCATTTCTTACAGTTTAGACACTCAGATTTTTGACCAAGTCAAGTTTTCTGAGGTTGAATAGATTTTCAGAAATCACTGGAGTGGAGTAGGGGAGAGTCAGAGACAGTAACGTTATCATCAGTAGCCTTGTCTTCTGAAAACTAATTGAAAAACACACCCTCTTTACAATCAGAGAAGGTAGGTAAGTAACATTAGCTGGCAGGAATGCCCCTCAAACTGTCTTGATCCCTCTTCACAGATCAGTTTCTGTTAATCTGCAAGGACACCCTGAATTTCTTCTGAGGAATCCAGAAACTTTTCCAGTTTTCCACTAGCACAGACTTTACCTAGCCTTTGTATTTAAGAAATTATTCACGAGATCCAGCTTTGAATGAGTGTCTCTGTCTAGCATTAGAAAAGAAGCTGAACAGGAAGCAGCTCTTTTGTTCTTTCTGGTCTTACATCAAGCAAGAGACAGTTTATGTGACTTCCAGTCAACTGATGCAAAACCACGAGTCATTGAACTAAATTCCCAGTGTCTGATTCAGAACACGACTGTAAATAGATGATGCTCCACTGAAATCGTCGTTGTTTAACTCTCCCCACCGCCTCTTTGGCTCTTCACAGCAACTCTGATTCTAGCTCCAAATTAACATTAACAGCACATAATCCATCTTAACAGAAAACTAAGGACAGATAGGAGATGAAAAGCTTGAACTCCTCTGCAGAGAGCAATCTCACACCTGTGAAATCCTTAAGCCCTCTATGTCAGCCTCAGCTTAAATGACTGTAGAAGCCTAAACAGGAATGAATTTCACCCACAAACAACATGAAGAAAAATTCTACTTGCCAGTCAGTGACGATTCATGCATTAGCAAATTCACAGGAAGTTCAAAGCTGCCTAGTTCTGTCACCAGCTTTGCACAGCTGGGAGAAACTCCATTTCCTTGCAATAGTAATGACATTCTACTACAAGAGTAAGAATAAATTTGTTTTCTATCAGACAACCAATAGAAATAATTCATAAGTTTGCCTTATGCAATATGGTTGCATTTGGAAAGCTCAGCTGCAATCAGTGCCCCACAGTGCAAGGTGCTGTTCATTCTTTAACAAAAACACAAGCCAAGAGAAACAGAAGAGAGGATGTCACATACTCAAGGCCGTGCAGCAACTCAGCAGCCAAAGGAAAAAATGAACTTAAGTTTTTTGACCACCAGCCCAGTGCTCCTTATGCTGCACCATTCTCTGTGCCATCAGTGAGGTCAGAGAGGGTTTTATATTTACGCACTTTACACTCTCATCATGCAAAAGCACCTCACAGCCTAAATTCTTGTTATGCCCCTAGAAAGTAAAAGCTGCTTTTGTTCCCAGTAACGTAAGAGAAATTGAGATATAAGAAAAAGCTGAAGCTACAGCCATAAATAAATAAATAAATAAATATGTCTAGACCATAATTTGTGGTGCTTATGTCCCAACCTCAAAGGCCCTTCTCAGTTTCTACTCAACCCCAAAAGCACCTATTCCATCAGCATAGATACTCCTTCTCTAACGAATCCATATCTTGGAACAGGTCCCAGATCTGAGGTCTCCTCTGAGTCTCATAAATGCCCTTACCAGAGCATCGTTTTCTCAAATCTCTGGTCAAGAATTAAGACACAAGAAGCAGCAAAACATTTTTATCTCCTGCTATTGCAGCATCCAAAGCATCACCTTGATTTTTCCTGGTGCACACTGTTTGTTTTGGGAACAGTAGTACTGTCACATCAAATGACTGTCAGGAGCTTGGTGGGGCACTCACTCACTGTACTGGTCCAGAGAGCCACTTCCAGCACCAGCATCCCCCAGTTGTGCTCAGCACACCCAGAGCAGCTGCCTGCTCTCCTCTGTGCCTGAGATCCCCAACCAAAACCTCTCTCACTCTCCATACAAATACACAAGAAAAATGTTTAACTGAAATATTTAAAGCACTGATTTTTCTGAGGATTTTCTGTTAAAATCTCCTTTGCACTAAAAACCAGGCTGGGTCATGGAAACACAAAGCTTCTAGTTTCTCTAACA
>VXBN01004841.1:68054-78209 GCA_013397395.1 Sinosuthora webbiana | reverse complement strand
AAAAAAAAAAAAACAAAAAAAAAACAACATTGCTTCTTTATTGCTTCTTTACAGAGAAAAACAGGCTGGGGCCAAGGACAAAGAATCAAGTTGCTGTTTTCCAAAACATTGATTTGAACCTGCCTTGCACTTAAAGTAATACAGAAAGACAATAAATCCTAAGAAAGAATCAGCAAAAAACCCACAAGATATCAAAACATATGGAGTTCTATAGTAAATCTAAATTGCTCAAATTAAGGTCTTCCTGCATCCTAGGAAGGACTTTTCTCCTCCAGGGGGATGCCAGAGTCACCAAGGTTAGCTTCTCCCCCTCCTGCAAACATCATTGGAAAGTATCACAGCTGGAAGGCTGACGTAGATTTGAGACAGACACACACGCTGGACTGCTCATGCAAGAGACCCCACGCAGTTACAGTGACAGTCACACCTGCTCCATCTCTGCATATGCAAGCCCCAGACTGCACCTGATCCACGTGGAACTGCTTCCATTTTCTGCTCCCCTGTTTAGCTGCACAGAGCCACAAGGCAGGGCAGAGTAGCACATATGCTGTTCAAAAAACAAAGCAACAGAAACACAATGTCATCAGTGAAAAGCAGGAGATTCTTCAGCAGTACCGAAAAGTGAGTGATAAGAGTCTTCTTTTTTTAAAAAACATCAAAACAACACTTGTTCTCTCAGCTGCCACCACAGCATCTGTGAACGGGGCATATCAATTTTAGGCAGTCAAAGAATAAAAACAAGGTTTAGAAGACACTGTCCATATGCTGTCAACAGATATTTCATGTCTGTGCTCCTTAACACTAAACACCTTCACAGGTCTCTTCATTCTGTTACATAATTTCTCTAGTGCAGGTATACCAAACTTTTGAGTCAAAACTTTTTTTTTTTCTTTTTTTTTTTTTTTCTTTTACCTCTCCCTTATTTCATTCTCCTGCCAACCCCACTTTATTTCTGGGAAAGTGAAAGACAGGCAATTGATGTCTTAGCATTTTCTACTGTTTCCCCTAAAGCCCACAATATTAGTTCCTGAACATTTCTCTTATTCCTAGTAGGACTATCTAGAGAAGGTGCAACAATAGAGGATTTAGGACAAAAAGGGGTTCTTTCACATAGTTTGGAGAGTAGATAGACTTTTTTTGCTCAGAAATGAAGGTGGACTTTGGCAGGTTTCTCTGCAAAGCTCTGCTCTGTTCCTGACAGCTCTCCTGAAGTGATTTCACGTGGAGGCAGGAGCTCCTTGTAAGATCAGACCTGATTCCCACTCACTGCATTTGTCATGAAGGTTCCCAGCTGGTACAAATTCACATTACTTTGCCAAAGTCAATAAAGCTACAGCTCAGGAGTTGGCTGTAAAGTAATTTTCTTTTTTCTGAACTTTTTCTTTAACTTTTTCCTTTTGAGAGCTATTCTGTGTGAATTAATGGTCCATCCAAAGTGAGGGTGATGCAAACTTGCATCTAAAATGTTATTTACATAGCAGACCTGTTGTTGAAATCCCTTTGAAGGTAGACACCTAACTCTGGTTTTGAATTAAGCTCTTAGTCACTAAAAAGGAAATACTTCCTTATTTCTTCATTTATGAGTATAAACTTATTTGCTACCCACCTAGAATTTGTTGTCTAATTCTTTTCTTTCAGGAAGAATGGGAATGGAACTTGATGAGTTAGGATATTAACTCTTTAACGGCTAAGGAATGTATAAGCTCTGAAATTCACTTTCAACAGAAGCAAACACAATATCAGAGAAGTCAGCAAGTGGGAAAAGTATTTGCTATTCTGCAGGCAGTTGTGTTTAAAAAAGCTTAGTTCTGGAGTATCCCCTTCTTGCTCACAATCCTTTGACTCTCTCTACATAAGTATTTATGAGAGGTTTTGGAAAACTGTTCCAAAAATTCTTACAGCAAGCCCTCCTTATGAACTTAGCTGACTTGCTTGCCCTTTGAGTCTTTCTTAGTTTTGTCACTACTGAAGTATCTATATATATTTCACAGGGGAAATTATCAAAGCCTAATTAGGAAAAAAACCAAAATTACACAAAACCAGAAAAAAACTCAAAACCTTTCCAATAATTTATTTTATTAGATATAATAGCAAACATAGCAAATGCTCCAGAGAACAATTAAAAATAGTCTTTCTAATATTTATTAATTGTTTATATTTAATTTCCCCTGAAGAGACTTGGAAAAGTAATTTATTCAAAAAGCAGGAGGACACAAGTCCAGGACTGCACCAGAAGCATCATGTACAAACCTCAGTGTTCTCTCCTTTTATCATTTCCTTCCCGCAAGCTGCATCTTTTCAAGGTTACCCTTCTGTGAGAGCACTTTTTAGTCTACTTCTTGGAGTGGTTACTTCTTAACACAAGGGGCAGAAGCACTGCAAAGACCCTAAAGAGTCTATTTTGCAGTAGGTAGTAGATCGATAAATCTCTTTGTTTCAGGTTGCGAGTATCCTTATTTCTTGTTTGTGAGCTTTGAGTTGGACTGTGTGTCTCAAACAAAACTAGTTATGCCTCCCCACCCCCCACTTCTTAAAGCTTAGTAGTTATATTTTTCTTTCCTGATTTTTGTTCTCCTGAAAATTGTTCCAAGAAGCTTCCCTAAAAAATCATCTCTAAGCAGACTTCAGACACAGAGGGGGTTTTTTTGTTGTTGTTTTGTTTTCTGAAAGCTATGGATAGACCCATTCTTGCACAGATCCTTGGAAGTAATTCTCATTAATACAATATGTTAAATCCCAGTCTCGAGAAGACTTTGATGTGTAGGCTTAGGAGATGTTCAGGATGGGATCTATCCATTAAGAAGGGCTTGCTTGGGACAATGAATTTGTGTATTAGGGCCTAGAGCTGTTAGTTTAAACACAAGTAATAAGATGAGGTTATTCCTGGATGTAAGGCTAAATATAGCACCACCTTTGCCAGCTTATGCTTCAGCCTCTGCAACTGTCTTACTCCTAAATCCCTATGCCACATTCCTGCACAGTTCTCAGATGCTGTTTTATCCCTCTAGGATGTTAATAAGCCTCACTGGCAAGGAAGAGAGCATTAGTCTTTGATGGGTAGGTAGATTAAATATGCACGCATAATAGTAAATATTTATTTAGGTACCTGAGCTATTCTGATTAATGGCTGCATTTTTCTTTTAAGCGATTTGAGTACTTTTTAATGGCAATTAATTAGTATTTATGGCATGATTATTTAATTTATTTCACTCTTCTGCTGCTAGTACTATCAGGGAAGCTGGAAACTCCAGGTTTTTTACAGTTTTTTCAGGTTGGTAAATATTAGAGTTTGCTTCTGTCTTCTGTGTGCCTGGGGATGCACAAACCAGCATGGCTCTGCTCTATTTCCTGGCACTTATTTACCAGCAGCAGAACTACCATCCAGGGAAATAGGACTCTGATCATGCAAGCACTTCATGAAGTTTTTTAACTTTAAGTATACAAATAAACTTGTTGTGGTCAGCAGTGGCACCAGGATTACATGCATAAGTTTCCAGAATTGGGACCTCTAGGTCTCTCTAGTGACATGCTTAGCTTGCAGTAATAACAGGGCAGTTCTCAAAGGACTGTGTACAGAGATACCCGGTGCCATAATCTGGCTTTGTGGGTCCGATGTAAGTAGTGGCAATATGATTTATTTTTGGCCCTGATTGTTGAAGTGCAAGAAAAATAAATGAGGGTTTCAAGAAAAAGGACACAAGAAACCCTTCTGTGTCAGGGGTGTCTACTGCAGAAGCTATGGGCAAAGAGGGCATAGCAATATGTATCTCCTTTCTTTGGCCTGTCAGGTAAGCTACAAGGATTGCAAGTATACATCTCTTGCTCCTGCCATCATTATACAGGGACCCTGGTGATTGGCCCTGGGAGGAATCCCCAGTCTTACCTCCCAAAAAAAACTACGGAATTCAAAATAACATAATTTCTTCTTTGGGTGAAGTCCTAGATGTTGTATGGGCTTTGCTGTTGATCACTTAAGCAGTTTGAGTTCTCCCTTGGCTTGATGCATGCTTTTTGGCAGTTGGATTTTTTTTATTTTTTTCAGAGACATGTGGGTTTGTAAACGAAACCAGTACTATATTAAGCCAAAACTTTGGAGTTCCCAGTCCTATTCCAGATTTGTCTGAGACAATTTCAGAGATGTAGGTCTTCTGAGCTTATCTGGGTACAGAAACTGCTGACAGCCTTGAGAAAACCTTGTCTCCCAGCAAAGAGTAAGGACAGGATCAGCACCTTGCCTGGATCAGGCAGAGTTGGATGCCACCAACAGGGATTGAGTTGATGGGAGAGGTCCTAATGAAGCAGAGGGTGAGACAATTAGTGCCAAGGGATAAATCTTACACAGACGGTTCTTATTCGTTCATCCCCTATGCTCTCCTCCCTCGACAGCCCTGAGTCAAGGCAAAGCAAACAGATGAGGGAAAATACAATTAGTTGCAGAGCCACCAGAAATCCAAACAATATTCCATCACAGGTTCTAGGCCAGCACACTAATTTATCGAGTGCACAGTGCTATTGAAAGTGGCCTGGGGTGCTAACTCGGCAATAGATCATGATAAAAAATGTAAGTGATCCGTTATCACCAGGTTAATGCACTTTACTATACAATTCTGCTAGCTCAACAGAAACATCATTACATAATGATAATGATGCTCTGTAAACAGAAGCTGGAGGAGGGGAAGGAGACCTCAGGCTCCAAGATTATGCAGAAATTCCTGGGCAAAAAGTGCTGGATTTCAAATTCCTTTAAAAATAAATATTGGAAACTGAATGGAGTCAAGTCTCAAAAAGCAAAGATGTTAAGGAATCATTAGTTCAAAGTAATGAATGCTTTTCTTTTTTTTTTTTACAGTTCATCTGCCTGATTAGGAGTGTTGATAACCATGAAATTCACCAGATATTTGCTATTGTTTCATTTCTCAAGAGCTGACAGGTCTGTTCAAATCTGGATGCACTTTGCTGATAATGTGGATGAATCAAAAAACTGTCTTCCCACCTGGCACATGGAGTTTTGCATGCCTGAAAGAGAGTCTGGAAGGAGGCAGAAGGGAGGGAGAGAAAGTGCAAGTGACACTCAGTGCCTGGGACATGGATGCAGAGACAGTGAGACAAGTGGGAGAGGCTGAACTAGGGAGGGTAATAGGAATGGGGGGAAAGGCAAAAATAAAGTACAGCAGTATTGTACTGGTGGAGAATGTGTAAAGTGAGGTGAGGGAGTACACAGGCAGTGCCCTGGGTGAAGAGTCCCAGGGAGTGAGCAGAAACAAGTGTGTGATGGAAAGAGAGCACTCTGCCTACTCTGAAGGCATAATGTGGTGAGTGACATGTGTGATACTTGTGACATAGCCACAATTCCAGTGGATGGGAATGTTAGAAATCACTTCATGAGCAGGGACCAAGAGGGAAATTCTCCCTCTTTTGAGGCCTCCCTCATTGGGTGCTGGTTGCAGGACAGAGACTTGGTCTCCCACAAGCTGCACTGCTTTACCCCCATCTTGCACTGCATCTTCTGGGTGTGCCATGTTTGTCCCTGGTGCTGTGGAAAGCTCTTGCAGTTGGTGTGCTTGCCTGGGTATTTTTAGCAGTTGCTTTACATTATAAATCCTGCTGGCTTTAACATTGCTGGGTAGACTTGGTATAATTTGCCTTTGGTTTAGCAAGAAATAGGAGCTGACTCAGGGATTAAGGTGTGTCAAGTCAACACAAATAAAAAATAATGAAGGGGAGGATTAGTCAAAGATGAATGCAACACGGAAACTGAGTGTTAATTGTGAGAAAAACTCAGGGAAAGAAAAAATTAAACCTCCTTTATTCACCTCTTACTTCTCTGAAGACACAGCCTGTCTTGGGGTCAGTATCAACAACACATCCTGTTGATGTGACTCTGCAGTTTGCAGAGGTTGCATTCCTTCCTGTGGAACTCATGGCTGTTATAGCCCAGGTTTCAAAGTAGCATCTCTTAGACTGGGAAGCTCCTGCTAGGCCTCCTACACAGCAGGCAGAGTGGCAGCCCTCAGCCACATCTCATGGCTTGCAGCTGCTGTGTAATGTGGCTCTGAGCAGAGGCTGGCTGCTGACAGGATGAATTGGGAAATGCCTGATTTGACACAGATTTTGTTCTCTGGCAGAAGGATTTCCCTTACAGGCTCCAAACAACTTAGCCATACTGGGAAATGGAAATTTCCGAAGCATTAAAACTCTTCATGCAAACCTGTTGTGGGAGGGAGGATGCTGTTGAGTAAAGCTGGTTGCTATTAAATACAGGGTCCTGTGACTTTGGTGAAAGATGAGGGTTGACTTGGCAACATTGAAAAGACAGTGGAAAAAGGGGCTGGTGTTCCCTGGCCAATCCCTACTGATTTTTTTGAAAATAAAAGACCCTGTAGACTTCAGCACCTGAACAAATTATAAAACTTCTGTCTTCCCTGAGGGTCAGGGGGCCTATTCTGTTAAAACTGCTGGGGTTCATGCTTTTGCCATATGGCAAAGGCTCAGAGTTGAATCCTTCCATGACTGTAGGGTAAACTACCTTCCATTTCACCTTCCACTATCATTCTTATTCAGCACAACTGTCCATACACACATATAGACTCTACAGTGAAGCCTCTGTCACAGACTTCTGGCTTATATGTTGCCCTGCTCACATTCTACATTTCATGGCCGGCATCAGGCTGTGACTGGAAGACAAAGGAAATGAAAATGGCTGTGTTTTTTATCTTTTTGTTTCTGTTCTACCTGTGCCCTGCCCTTGGCAGAAATAAATGAGTATAACAGACCTTGAAACAATAAATTTCATAGCCTTGGGTAGGTTTCTTATGAATTATTGTCATCATTGAGAAGCTCTTTACATTTCCTTTCAATTCTTTTTCTGCAAGAATATGCAAAGACTAATTTGGAAGGAGAGGATGGGAGCTGTTGCATGTGTACATGGACATGTATGCATTCTCTCTAAAGGCAGTGTAAAATTTGTGATTGGTTTAGATTAGTTATGCTTCAAATTCCCAATCAAAATTAGATGCCTTTTTTTTCCCAGTCACAGCAATTTCACAATACCTACCCCTCTTCCCCAAATGTTCCTGACACAGTTGTCTGGCAGCAGCCTCTGATAAGGATTGAGTGGAGGTAGGAGAAGGCTGAGGGCTCCCAAATGAATACAAGTCAGCACGGGACAGTTGGTTTGGACCTCTTCACTGCCAACGTTGTGGCCCAGAAGTGACATCCCTTCACACTGCGTGTGCAGAGTCCCACCAAGCAACAGGCTGAAAACTCAGATCTTGCTGCCAGCCTTCTGAACTTCTGTGCGTATAAAGGCATGAAGTGAATGAAGTGATATGATGGATTGGGTATCTGTGTGTTGAGATTGTACAAATATTGGGCCAAAACAGGCAGAGTAATTCTCAAAAATACTGCCTTCATCAGGCCTGGGCTTCTAAATTCTCTGTAGGACTGGGGTGGCACTGCAGAGATCTGAGGTAGACTCACAGGATTAAGGACACCTGTCACCCTGCCTATTAAGTAATTTAATCCATCTCCTGGGCTAAATAAAATTCTCTTGTTGAATCATCACCTCTCTGGTAGTATGTGTGAGCCTACGAGAAGACATTGCTAAGATTCCTAAAGAGAGTATATTTTTAAATTTCATTTTCAGTAAGGACTGCAGAGATAGAGTGTAAACACTTGATTTTTTTTCCCCACCATGATGTCACAAAGAGGAGGGATAATGCTGGTGCCAATGGAATATGAAGCCCCTATCATTGAACTTGAAGACCCAACCAATGAAAATCTCAATCATACAAAATACTTTATATCTGATCTTTCACTGTAAATGTCATATAAAGAAAGGATCTCTCTGGTATTTCAAGGAGCAGCAAAGTCTGTGATGACATGCTGGTATCAAGATTTGCATATTTATTATAGATAAGCTGTCAAAATGTATGTTGTCAATTTCACCTTATACTCAGAATTTAATGATGCACATAAAGGACAGAAAATCTTTAATATTAATATTAATATGATTTTAGATTATAAGACTTCATTGTGGATATCAATCACCTAACCCTTAAGGACATGCCACTCAAGTTGATAGAGTTTATAGAAAATTAATGTGATCCATTCTGTATGATCTATTGCAGGATGGGGGGCTCAGGGGGTGGTACCTGGAGAAGGCAGGGGGTTGGCCATCCTGAGTTTGAATTCCTTTCTTGGGTATGTTCAGCCCTTTGAGTAGATTAACTCTCCCTGACCTGGGACTCAATTGCTGTCTTTCATGTAGCTGTTGAGGAGCTGTGCAACCTGTAACCTGAGGGAGAGTTTGCAGCTTTGCTGATGGCCCCGTGTTGGGTCAGTGCCTGCATAAGGAGGTTGTATTTCATCAGCAAGAGGTGCTCTTGGCGAAATATTTCACTTCCACTTGCTACTTAATAGCTTCAAAGGGGATGGGTATTACAGCTTCCAAGAATCTAAAGGAGAAGGGAACACAGGAAAGTAGTCGAGAAGGCAAGCTACTCCTATGATTGATATCCCTATAAGAAGAGTGATGAGGTTGACAGGTTTCTTAAACTTGATAGTTCTGATATTCTGGTAAAATCACCCTGATATTTAGAGAAAGGCTTTGAAAAGCAGTTACAAGGTTTGGTATCTTCTTCCTCATGTCAGAACACGCTCATTCATTTAAGGCACTACCTAATCAACATTCTTACACTTTCTTTGCATGGGCAGAAGCTTCCAGATAGAATTCAGAGAGGAATTTGGACGTTTTGATCTTTTACTGCAGTATCTGCTGCAATAGTTCATTGGCTACAGCACTTGGCAGTTCCAGTGGAGCTCATGTGAAGGACCTTTAGGAGAACTCAAAACTTGGACCAGGCTGCAACAATTAGATCTGTTTTCTTTTGAGTGGGGGGACACAACAAGACCGTTGCACGCTCTCCATAGCAATTCTCATATGACAAGAAGAAATATTTTGTGGGTAAACAGAATTAGAATCAGTTCCAAGCTGTCACAGGTGGGGAAAAATACCTTAGCAAAGTGGTGATCCTTCTTGTGCTCAGCTCCACTGTCCTGCCCTTCCTCTGTAAGCCTTATGTTCAGACTGCAGCTGTGCTGGTTCAGGGCTTTCATCACAAGTACACACAACACATGGGCATGGCCACAGAATCTTATTTTAAATTGCTAGTGATGGTGCATCAAGTCTGGTTACCTCCCCAACCCTCATCTCCCTTGACATTGGTTCCCAGGGAGGAGAGTGTTGAGCTTGCTGATGAAACCATGCCTTCAGCTTGCTGTGGTGTTTCTGGGTAATTTTTTTCTATGGGCCAAGAGGAAGTCATCCAAGTTCAGAAATTATCTGTTTTGTTTCAGTCCCTGAAATTAAGTAGCTGATAGTACTTGTATTTGGGACTTTAGGAACCAAAATACCTGATACCCACCTTTTGTGTTACCTTCTAAGCTGTGAGTTCAGAGAGACACTCAAATTTGTGGGGAGCACCTGGGCTCTGGCACCACGGTGGGATGGGGGAGGAGGAATTGGAGACTACTATTCCCACCAGCAGAGAATCATAATGTGAAAGTTCAAGCATGAAATGAAGACAACATGAATCTGTTTCCTTTATCCACTTCATAATACCTGCAGAAAAGAGGTAGGGGAGCTCTTATATTTACTGTGTGAAAGTACCATGAAGCTCTGGCAACACAGACTGGATCGATGTAGTTAGCTACTGCTGGAGTTTATACACATACATACTCCTCTTATCTCTGAAAAAGACAGTATGCACAGGNTAAAAAAAAAAAATAAAAAAAAAAAAAAAAAAAGGTGGGAACGAGAAGGGGGGCAGAGATGGCCTGAAATCTCTAGCAGCTTTAAAAACACCTTCCTTTCATCATGGTTTTTAATGGAGCTGAGTTCCTACAGACTTTGTGTTAGCAATTTGGTTTCTGTCCCATATTCGAGTGGGGAAGGAGAGATTTCATTTCATCTTGATTGTATAAATTAATGCGTGAACACCCCGCACATGTTTTCTTATCTTAAATGTACCAAAGATTCACTAATACAACTTTCTCTTCATGCTGGAAAAATGCTGAATTGGGAGATCTTTCTCAACATATTTATGCCTCTAGAGAAACTGTGAAAATGATAAATTCCAAAATCTGTCCTATTTT
>VXBN01004841.1:26119-68049 GCA_013397395.1 Sinosuthora webbiana | reverse complement strand
TATTTTTTTTTTTTTGTCTGGTTTTTTTTTTTTTTTTTTTTTTTTTTTTTTTTTTTTTTCTTCTTTTTCTTCTTCTTTTTCTTCTTTTTCTTCTTCTTCTTCATCTTCATCTTCATCTTCTTCCCCCCTCCCCCTCTCCCCAACTCTCTTCTTCTGCATGTATATTTAGGACACTTACTCATCTGTGTAACTGTCTCCTCTATTTCCTCTAGGCCTCCTGCATAGTAGTATAAGCAATGAAATAACCATATCAGCCAAACACCTGTGCTCTTTCTTGCCTTGTGCATTTTGTCCTGGTTGTATCTGTTTATCTCCATGTCTCCAATATCTGCTTTTATCTATTAGTATGTCTTCTTTCGCATGTTTTATCCATTAATACCTCTTGTTCAGCTGCGGATAAACTCAGTAATAATTGCACTATAAAATGAAGAGTACACTACATGTCTCATATTGCTCAGGGGTCTGTTAATTGGAATTTATAAAGTTCAATAAACAGTAATCCAATAAGACTTAAACTCTGATTCATTTATCTTAGAGGTAATATCCAGGCTGCCAGCAGCAAGCTGCAAGTGGCTGAGCCAAAAGCCTTGGTCACACGTGCAGAATGGATTTGTATTTTTACCTCTCTGTAGTAGGTACCTGCAACTGTGAGTGAGTCTCCCAGCATCTGTGCCACTCCCAACAGTGAGAGATGTTTTCCCCCTCTATGGGAGATGTTGAAGAAACGTGGCAATAAGCAACTCATGCAAAGCAAAAGGAATTTTTTTTTTTTCGCCTTATGTCACAGCCTGTCTAGCAGATCCATATAGAGGTAGTGAGTTCTGTGACTCTGGACTTTTTTTTCCTTTTTTCTTCAGTTGGACACTGCTAATTTAGAGCTAATTTAAAACACTGTCCCCCCCCCCAAATCCCTTTGAATTCTGCCTTTTGAACCTTAGCCCTGTACCAGAGGCATCTGCTCTGCTCTCCTCCTTCACTCTGGCCTAAAGCAGTGCTTATGAATCACACCAGACACCACTAGCTCATTTTCAACTCACCCTGTGTTTTAACAGAGGGAGAGAGCATGAAGCAGCTCTGTGATATTTTTCAGTACCATGCAGAGAGCTCTGTGTGTACAAATAATAAGTTTTCTGCAGTTCACTGCAGTGGAAACCAGTAGTGGAGTCCTGAAGACATAGATCAGATCCCATCCCTAAAACAGTCTGGAAAAGCAACGCAGATATGGGGTGAGGCAGGATCATGTTTTGAGGTCTCTTGTTGACTAGCATGGTAGCCGATTGAATAGCCATACATTTGGCTATGCAAACAATTAAGTGTTCTATAACACAATCCCTGCAGATGTTGCACCAAATATATCTTGGTGATAATGCAACTTAAATAGCAATGTATTGACTGTAGAGACTAAACAGATAACATGATACCTGATTACTGGATCAGTTTGGGAGCAAAAAGCTGTAGGATCTGAAAGTGGTTTACATGGCCTTTTGAAGGCCATGAACAACTGTGTGTTTGCTGCTACTTAAGAAAACAAACAAACCAACACAAAAAAGTGTAAAAATAAATTGTCAAAAGAATAGACTTTCAGTCTATTTCTAGTCCTTTTTTTTATTTTTTTTTTTAATACTTTAATAAATTTGGGGCTTTAAACTGAGTTTGGTAAAGCTAAATATATTGCTTAGAAACCATCTTTGAAAATAGCAGTTCAGTATCTCAGTGTTTGCCAGGAAGCCCCACAGAAATCTTCCCATCATGCAGCAGTGGTTTTGCTCCTTATAAATAGTTGCTGTAGATATGAAAAGAGATGCCTGAATTCGGGATTACACAGCTGAGCTGAGGGTCTCACTCTTTCCTAACTCTTTTTCACCTTGAACCAAGACACCCTGTCAGCCCCTCACACGAAAAACATGACAAATACTGTTGGCTCATCTTATCAGAAGTGTCCACAGTGCTTCTGCATTTTACCTGGATGCTCAAAGAGTAGTTTGATCTTAGCTCTGTGGCATTTTTACCTCTGCTTCCAGAGGCTGGAGTGTTGCTGGAGTTTTTTACTGATACCTTCTCATATCCTGCCATCTGATATGGGCATCATGCTAAGATTTTGAAGCAATGATATTATGGCAGTGGTTTCTACCTCATTGCCTGTGCACTGGTTTCTACATCATTGCCGATCTTTGCAGCATGATGTGGTTGCCAGAAGTTTCCCATCTCAAAGTGACTAGGTAAATGTTCAGATAACTCCACTCAAGTGCTTTGCGGTTTGTTTTCTTGTTTGTCTTTTTTTTTTTTTAATCTAAGGTTGCTATTTGGAGTCAGCAAAACTTTGAGATGTAGATAGCAGAGGTTAAGAGAGTATACAAGGAAAACAGCATACATATTTGTCCCGTTCTTGTGCTTTTCCACTTAATAGCCATTACTGACCACTGCCAGAGATGGGACACTGGGATAAATAGACATTGGGCCTGACCCAGCAGGCTGTGGTTACAAACAGGCCTCTTGAGACACATCTCTCTGCATTCACTGGCTGCATAAATAACTTTGAACCATCACAGTCTTTTCTGAGAGCTTCAGCCGTGTATCTAAAGTAGAGTGGAAGGAATCTCTGTCTCCGGGTCTACTCTTGTCGAGCCAAAAACTAAAACCATAACTGTGAATGACAAATGCTCTCCAAACCCCAGAAGCAATGCTGGGGCAAGGAAGTATATTTGCTTTGCCCCCTTTTGGTGACAAAAAATGGTTTACTGAAGAAAACTGAACATGTATAAACCCTAAGTTCATCAGTGGGGAAGCTGCAACAATATATTTGATCCTTTCATAGTTCACTGTTGTAACATAGGGTTTAATATTAAGGTTTCATATTAGGGTTTAGAACAACATATGTCCCTGTTTTGAGACTATTCACTTGTTTTAGGACTGTGGAAAAAAACACAAGCTCTGTAGTAAGGAGAGTAAAGGGACCTCAATTTTAGGAACTTTAGTACAGAAATGGACAAAATTCCTACCCTTGATTCAAAGCTTGAAAGGT
The DNA here is from genome assembly GCA_013397395.1 of Sinosuthora webbiana. Classification (NCBI taxonomy): domain Eukaryota; kingdom Metazoa; phylum Chordata; class Aves; order Passeriformes; family Sylviidae; genus Sinosuthora; species Sinosuthora webbiana. The sequence goes on along the minus strand of VXBN01004841.1, from coordinate 65,027 downwards.
GTAAAGTGAAGGCTCGTTATGACCTGTTCTGTCAAATGAAGTACAGTAGTTGTTCAGAGGTAATATCCTCATATATTATCATGCTTAAAAACAGGCAATGTCATAAACTTTTTGAAGCACCTAACATACTACAGAAGCTGTGCAGGCCAGTAAAGTCACTAGTTAACATCTCTAAATCACATAAAGCTGGAGGTGCCATATTCTTTCCTGATGTGTTCAAGGTGACCTGCCATTCTCAATATAAACTGGATTTTTAATTTATTTTTTATTTAGGAAGGGAAATGCATCCCCTCTGGGGTGGTGCATAACAACTTTTTAACCATGCTGGGGCACTCTTCCTTAGGTGGTGGCTAAGCACATGTGGCCTAACCACAGCTGAAGACTTTGCTGGTGACCACCATCCCAATATTGACAATTTTTTCAGTAACAGAGGCAGGTGCTTTGGTTTCCTCATTCCTTCATAATCATGATGCATTTGTTGAGCCATAAAACAGGCAAGCCCCAGGTACTGTCCTGCAGTATTTACAGGTGCAACAACATATTGAATGCTAGTCTTTTGGGGAGGGCAGTAGGAAGTGTAAAGAGTGAAAGTCCTGGCCCCCTGTGGGTTTCAACTCTCTTCTTCAATAGCAGGAAGAGATGTTCAAACCTCTGTAGCTTTTTTTTTAAATACACACTTGAAGTTACACTTTTAATGCTCTGTGTAGGAACCAAAGTGTTCAGCCTGGCTTTCAGAGATACTAAACACACAGAAGATCCCACCAGAATTAATGGTGGCATCTTTCTGCTCAGAAGCTCTGAAATAAACCATGACAGTTTCAGAGCAAGTGATGATTTCTTCCTCCCATAATCTATATCTAACTTAGGCAAGGTATACCTGGACCAGGATCATATGGAGCTCAGTGTTTTGAACAGGAGCTTCTGTCCTGTTTGATTTACTCTCTCAACACTGTGGTTTGCACCAATTTATCCCTCAAACCCTCCTCCCACTCTAAATTGCAGTACTGCTTCACTGACCATGTCAAAGGTTCACTTTGCTCCTGTAGAAGTCTTTTCCAGCCTGGTTAATGTCACTTAGCATTTAGCTACAGCGTTTGTTTTGAATCAGATTAATTAGGTTTCCCATGACTGGTGTGTTAAGAGCTTCTTGATTCATGTGTTCTGAATATTGTCTCTGGACGTGTTTTGTGGACAGTCTTTGGAAATGTTTGTGCTGTGGTGATGTTTGTTGCTAATTGCTGTGATTTGTTGAGACATGGAACAGTTGACTGATATCACTGTTAGCAAGGGCAGGCAGAAAAATAGTAGATTTCATTCTGAGGTCAAAAAAAAAAGTAGGAAAAAAAATCCATTGCAAATTCTAATTAAATTTTCCCTGTGTAGCAAATAATTACTTTGAAAATCATCTAAACAAAAGGAACTTTTTGAAAACCAAACAAAAAATCTGTTATGTTTTAAAAATAAAGAATAAACTTACCAATGAAAGACAACTGTTCCCTGCAGCTATGTTAATGGTGATAGGTGCCTTTAAGCAGCTGCCTAAAACAGGGGTGGCCAGTACTTGACTGACAATGTTATTGTTTTTCAAGCTCCCTTAATAAAAATGAATTGTCAACAAGTTTAAGTACAACATCCTTTCTAAAAGCTCCAGTGACTCCCAATGACTTCTAAAACTGTATCTAAGGATGTAGGTTGTGGCAGCTCTCATAAACGTCAATGAACCTGCAAGAAGTTTCCTATTCCCTCTTCTTCTAGGAATTCCTGCCCTTAAGGATCCTGAGTGCTTTTAGTAGCAACTTTTCCTTGTACTGATCAGATTGTCAAAATTGTGTCCAAAGCTGAGGTTTATCTCCTGACATATGTTCATCTCCATCAGTGAGAGGGATCTGGTGCTCTGGCAAGTTTTCTCTCCATGGATCTGTGATGTCCTTAATACCTAAAAGCCAGTGGCTTCTGACTGAAAGTTTGGGATATAATCTAGATTATAGTGAGAGAATATGGTGGAAAATGTGCTGTTTATGGAGCATCAGGATAAAGACTGAGGCTGTCTTCCAAATACCAAGGAAAGCAAACCTATTATGTTCCAGCTGCTGATAGTCACAGAGATTATGTTCATAATATAATAGATACAGACATGGAGCTGGATGTCTGAAGAGCCCAGAATTTCAACTTGGCAGATAGCTGTGTATTAGTAGCTTTTAAATTTTGGTCATATTTTGTCTCCTTGATCTGCGTAAATTTGATAGAGTGCATCTTTCACATTCTGTGCTAGCTCACAGCTGCTGCCAGTGTGTTTAGGGTGACAGACTGCCATGATGGTCTGGGATAGATGCTATTGAGGAATTAGTGCTTTTCTAGACTGTCATCAATTCTTGGGGTTCCTGGTCTTGGCATCTTGTCTAAATTCCATCTTTTTTACTGTAAATATATTGACTTTGTTCAGAGATGTGTGCATACATCAGCCATTGCCTGGAGACTGTTTTGCCCCAGCTGTGTTTTTTAAGGGTTGCTCAATTTTGAGCTAGCCTAAATTGTTTTATAGGTGCCCCTTCTCACAATATGAGAGAGATTTTTCTCCTCCCTTGGGTGGGAAGCACAAAAAGTGTTTAATGTTTCTGGACTTTCACACCAGATACAAAGCAAGAGAAGGAGTTCTAAAATTACAAAATATTTTGATTTGAGGAAAGTTTCATCTATTCTAGTAGTTCTGCAATGAGTAGGGATATCTTCAGTTGGGTCAGTTTGCTCAGAGCCCTGTCCAACCCCATCTTGTGTGTTTGCCGGGAGTGGGGACCCAACACCTTTTTGGACAACCTATTCTGGTGTTTTAATAAACAATTTAAAAAAGTTTTTCCTCATGCTTCATCCATATCTTCCTTCTTTTAGTTTAAAACCATGACCCCTTCTCCTATCATAACAGGCCCTACTAAGAAGTTTATCCCCATCTCTCTCATAGGCCTCCTTCAAATACTGAAAGGCCACTATAAAGTTTGGAAATCCAGAATTCTGCCCTTTTCTTGAATATTCTTTTTGACATACTATAGAAATTACAGTAGCTTGCAAATTTACCATAACTATTCTTCTTCTTCCTCCTCCTCCTCCTCTTCTTCACGGTCCCTATAATGTTATCAGGTACATATAGCTACTGCTTAGGTAAGGGTCTTACACTAGAACACACAGTAAATTTCACCAGTGCTTTGTGTGATTTTGTCTCTGGAAGAAATTCCAACGGTAGGTTTTGTAAATATGCTGGGAATGTAGGGCCAGCCCCCTTTCCCCTGCCTTTGCTGAACACCTGCACGAAACTTACCCACCAGAACCCAGATAATCTGCAACTCAAAATATCTTCTGTGTATCTGAAACAAATTGTGCTGGCTGTTTGCCATGCAGTGAAATCACACAGTTTTTCATTACACTCTCAGAAGCCTTAATTAGTGAATAAGGCAGCTGTATGCTCTCAAAAATACATCTATCAGTACAAACGGCTGCCTGATGGTCCAAAATAAAACATGCCAACATTTCTTTCATGCTTTCTCTTCTTTTAGAACTCATGGGCAGGTAATTGGGGGAAAGGAACCACTGAGGATTTTGTTACTTTGTGATTTATATTCATCTCCAATTAAGAAGAAAAGACAAAATGTATCTTTAAATTGTCTGGCTGACCAAAATTATCTGGCTCTGTATGGAATTAGATTCCTTTCTGTCTTGTCTAGGTTTACAATTGGTACCTTGTAACTCCTGATTTTGTGGGTTCTGCATGCTTAGAGAGATGTTCTCTAATCTTCATAATCTTCACCCATTAGTTCCACAGTGTTGTTTGTCAGCATAAAGAAAAAAGAATGCTTGTCTTGACACAGCTAAAAGAGAGCAAGCCTCTTACCTGTCATCGAGAATTGACCAGAATGTACTGTTTTTCTAAAAAGAGACAAGAATTTTATTTAAAAATTGACATGTGTCACTTCAAAAGGCTCTTGGTATTTTTGTTGAATAAATTGGCCCTGGGGACATGCACAGGTGAAGTTTCTTTGCCTGGAACTGTTCCTGAAATTTCCTTTTTTATAGCAAACTTAGAAATGCGCTTATGGAGTTTTTTTCACTATCATGGCAGGTACATAGCTCCCATCACCCAGTTCCAAAATATTTCTAACAGGAGATTTCCTGCGGCTTTGAATTGGAGCTGCTGAAACACCACTGGGGTTCTATCCTCTCAAATTCCCTGTGGGGCAGTGAAATTGAATGCTTGTTTTTACAGAAGGGAGAAAAAATTCCACTTGCCACCTAGGAAACTTTTGGTGAAGATGGGAATTGAACCCACACCTTTCACATCAGCAGGCACATGGCATTGATGTCATGAATGACTGGCACAACTTCAAGAAGGAAGAGGGTTAGTTCAGGGTGGCATCAAGGGGATGCAAATTCACAGATTACTCTCATGTCCCTGAGCCAGGGAACTTCCAAATGATACAAACTTGCAGAAAGTGACAGAAAACCCAAGGGAACGGTGTGGAAATGGTACTATTCAAAATTTTATATAAAGAACAGGAAGGGTGATGAGACATCAGTCCTATTGTGAGTATTTTGTCTTGTTTGTACTGTTTTCCATAGTGGTGGTTGAAACATCCTGCCTAAGGGGATGACAGGGGGAGACAGCTCCTTTTTCTGAGTCAGGGGTTCCTGTCTGATGGAACAATGGAGTCTGATCTTTCTGCCTGTCTAAATCTCACATGTACTTGTACACTGTCTTTCTTTCTCCCTGTTGCACCCTCAGATGATCCAAGTACCTCTGCTTCATTTCTCATCCACATCATTTCTGATCCTTCTTCAACAAAAGTCTTGGTCTCCTGTGTCTGTCTCAATATGAGATTCAAGTGTGAGTCAGAGATCCATCTGGACATTCTGGGTCTTCTGCAGAAGACTCAAGGATCAGCATATGAGTTTTGCTAGCCTCAGCTGGTGGAAAGTCTCATAGTTAGTCTACATCTTAGATTTTCTGTTCCTTTCAGAGATTTGTAGTTGGAAAAATGTTCACTGAAGACCTGCTAGTAACAAAAGAAAGTTCAGCCTTTTTAAATTTCTTCTAACCTGTATTAAGTGTGTACCCCAAGCAACTTCTGACTCACAGTTGCAGAACCTGGGAAATCCTACATTCTTTTGCAGTATAGTGCAGATAGAAAGACGTCAAGTAACTTCAGGTTAACAAAATATATAAAACAAGACTAGATTTAATGTCCCCTCCCTCACTCCCTTAATTTCTCATATTTCTACTTTTTGAAGGTTTTAGCTGTGGTTATGATATGAACAAAGAGTTTTGATAGTCAAGAGACTCATAAATAGAGGGCAATGCTAATTGTGAAGCTTTTACCATTGAATTAAATAGTGAAATAAATTCTGCACATCTGAACTTCCCAAAAAGACAGTATTTAGCCTTTGCATTAAAATACACATTTTCTCATAAAATCATACTCCAAGCTGAATCTCATCCTTCAGCAAAGAATTGGAAGGCAAACAAGAAAAATTTGCTCCCAAAAAATGCAAGTGAAAGAAATGCAAGCCTTCTGTCCCTCAGCATACTGGTAACATCTCCCAGATGATATGTTCCTACTTAGAGGTCTTCAGTGATGCTGGGAGGAGATATGCAAGTAGACTTTTCAAGCTGTTTTTTTTTTTTTTTCCCTGCACATTTGATCCTCCTCGTGCCTGAATAAGAGGTGATAGATAAAATCAGGGTTATTCACGATGGCAGTAATACCATTAACTGCTGCCTTAATAGCCTGCAGGAAATGAGTGGGAGTATGTATCTTTTTATTTACGGTGAGCAGAGGGACACCATGAAGAAGGCTTTGACAGCTCCAGTGGTTTCTGTGGTTCATGTTGTCCGTAGTGTGTTTATCTGACCTCAAAATGCACTTTGGCTGGGGTAAGAGATGAAGGAAGAAAACATGTTACCTTCTACAAAAGAGGTTGGGAGTGGAGCAGCTGGGCAGGGAGCTGAACCCAAGGAAGGTAGATTTCATACACAGCTTTGTTATCCCTCTCCTGAGCTGAGTTTGGCCAAGTCACTTCATATTTCTCCAAGTATCTGTCCTCTCATTAGCAAATGGAATAAATACACTAGCCTTAAGTGCTTTGAGACCTACTCAGCTAAGATAATTTCTAAGACCATGGTGGGATTAACATGGTAGGTTCAGAGCTTTACCCTTTTCTGGGTAAATAGGATGCAATTCTCTCAGGCTGTCAATCCAGTAGCTGTCACTTGTCAGAAGCACTAAATTCAGATACAAAGTGTATAATTGCAGACAAAGTTAAATGTACCAGGGTCAGAAGAAGGGGGTGGTGGGAAAATGAGATAAGTTGTTTATGTGGAGAGGGAAGGTATGTGTGTGAGGGGAAGTGTTTGGTGAACTTCATAGACCACATCTTCTGAAGGATGGAATTGCGTTGCATGAGGATTCCAAATGCTAGTTTCTAGCAAAAAACATTAGCTCCTGGAGAAGCAAAACCCTACATTATGGAGAAGCAGTTCCTGTAAATTTTTTTGAGGCACACATTTGTAAACACATCTAAAATTAGAGTTCTGCATTAGAACAATGAGTACTAGCTCTTCACATTCTTTGCTCTTAAATTCTGATTTTTTTTCCTCTCCAGATCATAATATAAGTAGTGCATGGGTATATCATTTATTTATATTTTTAAAAGGAACTTTCTATATTTCCATCTGTTCCAATTAGACTGAATGGAACAGCTTTTGTAAGTAAATGGAGAGAGGGGGAGGAAGAGAAGAGTAAAAAGAACAAAATGGCTTAAAACACAAGCCTTGAATGGAAGAAGAGAAAACATTTGTTGCTTAGCACCAAGATGAAAAATATCTTTTCTCTACAAAAATCAGGGAAGCAAAATTCTTGTTCCTCCCCCTCCGTCGTCCTTTCTCCCTCAGAGAACTTCCAGCCACTAGCAAGAAATATGGGTTAAGAGACTTGAGTGCACAGGGTCACACAGGACCTGGACATAGAATTGCTCCTGGGGCAGATGGCATTTTCCTAAAAAGAGGATGTCATTGCAGTCAGAAACGACCCTACATCACCTCTCCATGTTTTGAGTGAGTTTATACAATCCAAGAACAGGGAAGATCTTGGTCATATTGGACAACACAATCTCCAGAATCTCCTCCCAGTATCCACAATTCTATGACTCAAGATGATCAGCAACGTGCATGCTTCCTTGGTTTTGAGAGGTTGTAGTTTTGATTTCTGTCCTGGTGACTTGGTATGTGGAAATTCTTGCCAGAAAATCTAATTTCATGGTGAAACATTTAAAAATCAGTTAGTCCACTTGGCTTGTTAAGCAATGATGAGAACAGGCAAGAGTACCCTGAATGTCTGACTGTTTTGCTACCATTTTCTTCTGCTTGGCTTTGTGTTTTTGTTGTTTTTCCATTTGTTTGGGGGTTTTGGGTTTTTTTCTTTTTTTTTTTTTTTTTTTTTTTTGGTTTTGGTTTTGGTTTTTTTTTTGTTTCTTTTTCTTTTTCTTTTTCTTTTTCTTTTTCTTTTTCTTTTTCTTTTTCTTTTTCTTTTTCTTTTTCTTTTTCTTTTTCTTTTTTTTTTTTTTTTTTTTTTTTTGTTTTTGTTTTTTTTTTTTTTTTTTTTTTTTTTTTTTTTTTTTTTTTTTTTTTTTTTCTTTTTTTTTTTTTTTTTTTTTTTTTTTTTCTTTTTTTTTTTTTTTTTTTTTTTTTTTTTTTTGTTTCTTTTTCTCTAAATGGAATGCTATTCAGTTTTTCTGTTTAAAAACTTGCACTTATTTTTCTCCAGGATTTTTGGCTGCTTTGTTTCTCCACTTCTGAGTGAACTGAGGCTTCTAGAGCTGGTAGAAACTTCTCTGAATTTGTCCTTCTTCAACCTTTGTTTGAGGGTCTCAGAAAAAGATGAGATATGACCAATGAGATATGAGGGTGGAAGCTGTTTCTCTCCTGGGACCTTGCTTTGCAGTGTGGTACTTGGAAGGTGCATCTATGCTAGATCCTTCCTTCAACCAAGTGGGAAACCCAACCAGGCTGTCTAAGCCCTTTCCACTTCAGAAGAGTGAGCAGGCCTTCTTTAATGGCTGGAAGTTGCATGGAAATGGGAACCCACGTGTTTTTTTAGGTTCATAACTCTTTCCTTCCTCTTCCCTCTCTTCCCATGTCAGTGTTTTGTTGCCATGGAGAGAGTAATTACTCCAGGAGGTTTCTAGACTCTACTGAAGTTCCCATCAGTTTCACCTCCCACCTGGGGAGCTTCTGACATTGAGTTAAAGGTCAAGTCCTCATGTAAATATTTTCCTTTCCAAAATGAAATATTTTACCTATTTTGGGTGACTGTGGCAGCAGCACAGAAAACAGTTTGTCAAATCACTTACAAAGCCAGAGCTGGGACACTTAAATTCTATTCCCATCAGGTACATGGGAGTATGGGTGGAAATCAACAGCCTCATAAGTCATATTTTAGTCCAAGTCGATGCTTGATTTTCTCAACCTGATATTGCACATGTGCATTGCCATTCCCTTCCATCCCCCTCCTTACAGCTTTTCTGAGTTTCTTGTTCTCATTAATTTGTTGTTTGCTCTCCTGCCTACATGTAAAAACTGGGATGAAATCATTTTTATTGACGTTAGTCATAGGCTGACACTGTCCTAGAAAGGATCCCCTGGGTCACTGAATCTGCCCCCCTGCTATTGCAGCAGGCAACCACATAATTTAATTCCTTTCATAAACTACCTGTTAAAAGACAGAATAATCCCTTTTTAAGTGACTGTAAGGGAGGTGGGGGAGGGAAAAAAAACCCCTTCATCCCCTGATGTTTCTTGTATAGAGGGCAAAGAAATGGAGATGTGTTGTTAGTGCACTTAAAATAAGAAGAAGGAAGATGTGGCTCTCTTGGTTTCTTTTCCCCAATTAACCCATGCAGTCACCTGCTGGAAGGTGCTATCCATGTGTGTTAGACTAGACAGGATCAGTGAGATGATGACGGTGGTGACACACCAGTCCTCACTGAAGAGAAGGACAGTGTTGCAGCTTGAGATGCAGCACTGAGATTCGTGTGACCAAGTTCTGTCTTTGTGTTTGTCCTGGAGTCTTCCTACGTAACCCCAGACAAGCAATTTTTTTGACAAGGTCTCTTCTGTCTGTCCATCGATGCTGCAGATGAATAGTAGCTTTCCAGAGTGGCCAAGGCAGAAAGAATTGTGTTTGTGGTGGCTCCTCCAGAAGGAATAGCTCTGCTGAGCAGTCCTCCATCCAAGCTGTACCTGTGCTCTGTGCCTCTGGCACGAGTGACACAGAGGTCAACTGTGCTCCTGTCAGAGGCAGACTGGAAAGCAGCAAGTGTAATTTATGGAGGCTCAGCATGCAGCTAAGTGTAAAGTGATGGAAAGTGTGGTGGATCACTGCACTGGTGCACTTGACTTGTGCATCAGACACATATCTATGCAGGTTCATGTTCAGTTCAAAGACAGTCCTGAAAGCATAAAAAATGGCAGCACTCCCAGATACAGCATTGTCAGTGTCAGAGGATGCCATAAGGTTTTGCTCTTGATGCCTTTCTGAACTTCTCAGCAAAGCACACAACTGTAATTAGTTGGCAAGCTGGCTGTGAGGAAACTCTGGGCTTTTATAATATCCTCGTGTTTCACTGACACCTTTGATCCTGAAGTGCTTTACAAAATTCTGCATGTGCACAGAGGAGACCTTTAGCATTGGTGCTGACATTCAGCCACTGCTGGGGTGATCTGCAGCAGGTGGGAAAACAGAATCAGCTACAGCTGCATTGGGTGCTGGAGAAAGAAGCACTGAAGCAGTTGAATAATTTTGGGTAAGTAACTTGGGTAAGGCCAATGTGAATTCCATTAGCTCAGGGAAAAAAAAAAAATAAAAAAAAGGAAGGAGCATTCAAAGTATGTTAGTGCATTGTTTCTAAACCAGTGAGCTGGGTGCCTTGCAATTGGAGAAAGTAATTCTGGAGGATCAAGTGTACTTGGCAATTTTCTTTGAGAGAGGGACCCAAAGAACAGAGGGTTTTTCGAACAGCTAAAATTCAGGATACAGGCTAAGTTCAGCCAGTGAAGTTGAGCTGATGGAGAAAACAACATCCTGCAAGCAGATCTGGACTGAAGAAGTCCAGCAGAAGCTGGACTCTATAGACAGCAACTTTAGCATTGGTTGAGTATAAAATGTACATGACTGGATCCCCAAAAGGATATCTGCTTAAGCAGAGGGGTTTTTTGGTGAGACAAATGCCCTATTTGCAGTATCTTTTAAGCTTCCTCATTGTGCGACTGTTTATGCTGGAATGTAGAGGCTTTCAAAATGGTTGTGAGCAATTCAGACCCAAGTCCACATCTGCAAATCCATACTTGGTACACTTGGTATCTATTTGTTCTGGTCACAAGTAAGATATGGTACAAAACAATGTGAAAGAGAGTGCAAATGTCTGTCTTAAAGTGATAATGTAGCCTGGCCTACTGGTAAACTGCTTTTGTTGCCTGGGGTCAGGGTTTGCTGGTCCAGTCAAGTAGGTGCCATGCTTAGAAGTCAGAGAAAAACACTGACCTTGGGCTGTCTGTCTTTTCTCCTTGGTTTTTGAAGACCTTTTATCTGTCAAGGTCAGAAATCGATGCAGTAACTATTGATTTGCTGTGATTTTCAATGCCTTTTCCAGTCACCACCACACCTTGGTTTCCTCATTTAGCAAGTGAAAGTAATCTCCTCTCTCACCAGCGTGCTCAGAGGAAAGGAAGCGGACCTTAGGTATGTTTCCATTGACTTGTATTATTGATGGAGATCATCCTTTAGCTCAATTGAGAAAGTAGGAAGATGAATTTAATGCCTGGAGGTTTAGCCACAGCATTAGTTAAAAGGCCTGAGCACTGCTGCTGTGGAGTAATGCTGCTTCTTGGTACGTGAATCTAACACTTTGGGGAGGTAGGCATTGAGGTAGATTGCAACTTGCCCAGATCCAGAGAATGTAATCAGCAGCATTTCTGGCTTGGAGACTTCTGGGTTCCCAGAGCTGCACTCTGAAACCTTGGTCTCTCCCAAAACACAATGTAAAGTCATTGGACTGGACACAATATTAAACTTTCCTGCTTCACAAACTGTGATCTCTGTGGTGTGTAGCCACAGCACAGCACAGCAGCAGGCTGCTGTGTAGTAAATTCATTCTGTATTGTGCAAGGGACCATTAGTTAGGTTATTATTAATACATGTGTGGGCTTTAATATACTGGTACTGTATCAGTCAGCATCTCTACCAGGTTTGTTTTTGTCCTTTGTGTTTTCCCAAAACAAGCTTATACAATTAGTTTCTTCTTGTTTCCTAAATTATTTTTGCTGTTCCTAATTATTTCACACTCCATATAAAAGAATTATTGGGGTGGGTAATGGGAGGCAAGGGATCACCTCACCATTGTACTGCAGGCAGTGTGACGTTAAGGCAATTTGGATTTGTTTTTGTACTTGTTTATATTTGGCTGCTTAAGAAATAGGACATACTTGGGATCTGATTTTGGAGGTTAGGGTGTGACTTACCAGTAGAGAAAAAGAGGTCTATCAGGTTGGTCTTTATGCCCAAGTAAGATGTTTGCTGAAATAGGTGTAGACTAAATTACTGTCGATTCATTCAGAGATTAATGTTCTAACCCAATATGTGAAGTTATTGGTTATTTCCCTGATTTGTTTTCCTTTATAGACAATTCTCTTTCTTCGCATCTTTAGATATGTGTAAGCAGCATCTCCAAACATTCATAGCTATTTACATCATGGGCAGAAGACAGGATTCTGTTGAAGATTGTCTTCTCAGTCTCAAGCAGATAGTGGAGAAGAATTTTGTGAGAAAGATGTGAATAAAATGAATTTTACAGCTGGACAGTTAAAGCACATTTACATTTTTGGTTTCTGAGAAAGCAGCCAGCTCCTTAAATACTTGTTGACTGAGTGTGAATAGGCCAAATATCACTTATTCCTTTAAATATCAATTAAACAGCCATCTCAGGATTAGAATGCAGACCAGTAATGGAGAGAGCCTGAAGAGAATTGTGTACTGAGTGTGCTGCTGACTTGCAGACAGTGCCTCTTGCCCATCCAGGATAGTGATCCATGTCTCTCACCAAGCATACCTGTGCTTGAAAATTTCAATCAAAACTGGAGTAGCAGCTGTGCTGTCCAAACCTCTAGGGTAAACAGGGCCTCGAGTATGCTCATTGCCAAGTCATGCATGGATTGCGGTGGTTAAATGCTCAAACGCCATCTGCTTATATACTTTTGCTGCCTTCCAGAGCAACACCCTTGCTAACGTTTGCTTTCTGGTAGAGAAGAAGCATGTTTGCCTGTTCTTCCCAGGTTGAACTAGAGCAAACACATCCATTAATTTTCCAACACAAAATTTATTGCTTAAAATTTAAGGGATTCTTTCCTCAGTGGACTCTTCCCTTCCAGTGATGACATCCTGCCTTCATCTAGCCTAACCTCAGGCAGCAAGACCTTTGAAAAAAATGTAGTTTAATGGGAAGTGGGCTTTGAACTCGGACTTATGAAGAGCTGGGGATGAAACTAAACAGCTAGAAACACTGTGGGGAACATTATAGAGGTCAGGGAGAACATACTAAATAAATCTGATAAATATGTTTCTCTTGGGGACAAAAAAAATCATGGCAGTTTGTTGGTTAGGGTTTTGTTGTTGGTTGGTGTTTGTTTTTTTGTTTGTTTGTTTGTTGTTGAGTAGGTTCTTTTGTTTGATGGTTTGGTTTTATAATATTCTTTTTGTATGGTGAGTGGGGTGGTCTTGAAAAGGGAAAATGTAGTTTACCTGTCTATTTATTCCACAACTGAAGGCCATGAGCAACAGTTCCCCATTAGCAGGGGGTGGTCTGGGCTGGGTGGCAGGGGCCTTCTACTGCAAATATCACTAATATTCTCATATCCTCAATGTGAATGAGTCCTTGCTACAGAGAAGGGAATGCTACAGGAAAAAATAAGGGCATGAACAGACAAAACCTCTCTAAATGGAATATTTGTTAGTTTTCCATGAGGCACTAGTGGGTTTTTAAGCTCTTCCAAGCTTTGAACAAATTAAGACTGAGTGCAAAGTGTAGATATATTTATATTTGTTCCATCTCTTTTGGGTAAGCCAAGGATCTAAAGGAAGACTCATCAATTCAATGCATGTTCCATTAGAAATTTCTTGGGATTAGATCAGGTTAATGAAAGGAATAAATAGGGCTTTGACATGTTGTTTGGTTTTACAGGACTGTATTGTTTTATGATGTTTTATGAGAAGCACTTATACTACTCTTCAGGAAAGAGATTATTGCGCCTTTTATAAGAAAACCCACTTCTCTTTCTTTTTCTCTCTGTTGCTAAGTAGATGTAATATTTGTTTGGAGTCGTCATTTCCCAGTAGAAATGCTATGTTCTGGACCACTGCCTAGGAAGAAATGGCTTCAGAGCACAGATTTCACAAGCAAAAGTGGTTGTGCGGTGGGAGGTACCCAAATCATGAAGACCCAAAAAAATCTTGGAGTAAATAAGTTTTCTTGAAGAGAAGATGAATGAGCACAGTCCCAGATGAATACACCCAAAGTCAAAAAAAACCACTTGGGCTCCATTCTGAAATATTGCTCTTGTAATATTTTCTACTTCTTTAGAACTCTAATATCTCAACAAACAATTGAAAACATTCTGACACGAAACCTCTAGCTGTATAGAGAATATCTGAGGTGATGTCAGTGTTCAACTTGAATAGGTTAAGCTCAAGCTCCGAAAGTTTCTAATGCCTACTTTCAGAGCTGGTCTTTTAGTCTTTCAGCATCCTGGTTAAAATGGAACAGCAAATCGTTTGATTTGCTTTAAGGGCTTGGAGATTGTCACGCCAAATCAACAGGGAGTACTTGTTAAGATACTTTGTCTCTGACTTCACAGTAGTCTGTTAGGGTTTTAATCTTTTCTGTAGGATTTTAAACAAAAAACACAGTGAAAGTGCAAAACTGCATCCTAAGCTCCATCCTCTCTTGCTAATTTACTCTCCAGCTCAGTTTCCCCATGCCAGCTTTCATATAGAATGACATCATTATTCTAGATAGTGTCATTTCCACTTTTAGTATCCTCTCCCTTTCCCTATGATGACAATCCCCAAGCAAGTGGTTTAACTTTCTAAGGCTTCCAGCACTATGGAGAGGCACAGCAGTTACTATGGCCTTGCAGATAGGAGGCAGAGCTAAAGAAACAAAGCAGTGTGCTCAGATCCACACTCATCTTGGGGGATGCACAGACTTGAACAGGGTCCTCTCATAACCTTGGCTTTACAGGAGGCTCTGGGTTGTACTTGCAGACTTTCACTGCTTTTGTGATACGGACAAATGTCTGTTAGACCAATGTGACCACTTATGCATGTAACCTAATGAAGCTTTGAGTACAGACCTTTCCTCAGAAGCAAAAGTCCAATGCACTCGCCTATGAAGTCTCTTCTCATTCACCTTTAATATTTTGATGTTAATGGATCATGCTAAAAAGGATTAGCCATTTCAATTTATATTCTGCTGCTTTCTGCATTTAACATTCTCACTGTAAGTGATGAATTATTGACTATTTAAATGTGACTACAAACAGTCTGAAAGAGAAGGTTTGCTTTAACATTTGCAATGCTGAAGGTCTTCCTTCCTACAGCACAGCTGAAGGTCTTCCTTTCTCTTTTTAGTTACCCATCACTGGCCCGCCTTCCCAGCTTTCACCTACTGTCCCAGTACCCCAGGCCGGTGTACTGTCTGGTGTTTAACAGCCCAAGAAGAGGCCCCAGGGTTAAATATTGTTAAGCATGTGAAATTTAACCTATATTATTGATATTGGGTTCAGACCAAAGTGTCTGCAAAGTGGCTTAAAAGGAAGAGTTCATTATAGAATAAAGCACTTTGGCAGAAGACCAAATCCACATGTCTTTAAAATTGCTCTTAATTCCCCCCTTCATATTTAAATGTATGTAATTACAGAATGGGCCACTGTTCAGAAATCAAGATCTGTCCTTTGAAAATAAGTTAGAAGAGATCTAGGAGCAAGACGGGGTGTCATTACTTAGGACTTGAAGCAGTCTCTTGAACAGCTGTAGCAATACAGTAAGGCTGAGAGATCAGTGTTTTTCTGGGCCTGAAATAGTTTTGTAGTGGCACAGAATATGCCTATAAAAGCAACAATGAGTGCATAGGCTTCGGGAAACAGTTTCTACAGACTGTAGTGAGGTTTCAGATTTCCCCTGGAGAAATGAAGGATTCATCCTTTCTCTGCTCCCTGCAAATCTCCTGCAAGTCAACTGTCCTTGGCCACCTAAGAGCTTAGAAGTGAATCATGCAGCTCCAAGGTGGAAACAAGATTTCTACCCTTGTATGTTGGAATTTTTGGAGTGGGAAGGAAATGAAGCGAGATAGCATTGGTTTCCAGGTTACTCATTCTGGGAAAAAGTAGAACTTCCTGATAAACATCCAGTTCTTACTTTTTGATGGCAATAGGGGAGGAACTTGGAAGTTTTCTCTTGTGCATATGTATTGTGCCTAACATGATAAACAGTTTTTGTAACTTAGACATTGGTAGTAGGTCAGTGGCATCTTTCTTCTGGAGATGGGCAGAGAAGAGAAAAAACTTTTCAAGTAATCAGACTGAGAAAGCTCTAAACTCTTTCTATCAAGACACTTCATTTAGTTTTTTTCTTTTTTAAGTTCTACTTCCACAATTGCTCTGTAGGCTCTGCACTATGAGGGACTGACCACATCTGGAAAACAGTCACCAAGGGGAAACCAAAAAAACCCCAAATCACATGTGAATACTGAAGTGTTTCTATAAAATAGGCTGTAGAAACCCTGACATAAAAGTGAGAGGCAGGCATGTGTTGGTGGTGCAAGCAAGATTTTACCCTTAAATGTAGCTAAATGTCTGAAAACAAAACCACTTTCCCAGAGCAGTTAGTCAGAAGAGTATGAAATGGGTAGGTATTTGGCGAATGCTAAATAAACTCAGTCTTGTCCAATCTCTTATTCACACATGTGCATGAGAAGCATAAACTCCTGGTTAGTGGAGAAGGTGGCATCAACACAACCACACCCCATCAGATGGTTGAGTATGACCTAGCAGTTGGCACTTAGCATGGAACTTCTGGGTCCTCTTTCTGTGACAATTATGATCTGCATCTTCCATCAGCCATGGGGAGTGTTTCAATTTTTATTATTATTATTATTATTATTATTATTATTATTATTATTATTATTATTATTATTATTAAAAGGCACTACTTTAGTGTTAAGTATTTACTAGTTTGGTATGATATTGCATATCCATGTTTCTTCATGAATTCATATACCTGGAGTTTTGCATATAAATTCACAGGCATGCAATATTACATGGTACTGTTTATAATAATTATGCAGATTTGTTCAGGGCCTTTTGTAAAGGAGAACAATACACTTAGAACTTATCTCATGCGTTTGAAAAGCTGACACAGGAAGTTAGAAAATTGTTGACAGAGTTTGAAATATCTCTATTCTATCTCTGGCAAGGTTCCTTCTAAGCTAAAGAAATCATCTCCAGTGAATGTGTTTAGTCCCAACTGTAACAAGCAATAGTTAAAAAGGAAGGTGAGAATTAGCTGCACTTTTTTTCAAGGAGAGGAATTGGATCTTCTGGAGGAGGGACATTATTAATTTCAAGAGACATGCTGACAGAAATTACGCAGTTGTGCATATTTCCCTTTATTGCTTGTGGGTTTTTTTTTTGCTTTGTTTTTTTTTAATGTTTTGGTTGGTTTGTTGGTTTGTTTGTTTGTTTGGGGGGCTTTTTTGTTTGGTTTGGTTTGAGGTTTTTTGTTTGTTTTGTTTTGGTTTGGGTTTTTTAAATGTATGTTCTTTTGGTAATCGAGGTCTTATTTTAAGAATTTTTACAGCTGTGAGAAAGAAAAAATGACAGACTTTCAAATAGTTTTGGGCCTTTCAGACTATGAAGTGTGATTTCTTAGCATATGGCTAGAGGAAGAGGGTCTGGATATGCTCTGAAAAATAATTTTCCACAAGCAATTGCCAGCTCTGCAAAAGGATTTCCTGAACAGAGACTGAAAAGATGCTTCTGATTCCACTCAGGGTGTTCTCTTTAATGGAAATGTCTAACCTGCTGCAGTAAACCTTGAAGTCCCCATGAAAAATTCATGGAGGATAGAAAAAAAGCTGAAGGACTTGAGTAGTGCTGCAGGAAGAGGCTGGCACTGAGGCTAGGTGACATGAGAAGTCCTGCAGCTCTGCCAGGTGGTGCCCTGGAAATAGCGAGAAGTCCAATTCCCGTCATGCTCTTGAGCACTGCTGAGCTGTGAACGAAGTACTGCAGAGGAGCCCAACCACACCTTCTAATTTCACTATCTTCCCTCCTTTTCAACTTTGCTTTCTCTCTCGGGGAAGTCCAGACAGAAGTAGAACTCTGGCAGTGGATGTGAATAGCGTCTTTTCCTTTTGGAAGAAAGATGTACAAAAGTAGTTCCTAGACTCCAACCACACACAGTCCTTGTGCCTAGGAAAAGAAATTGTCTTCCTTCTCTTCTGGACAAAATCTCTGTTCTGGATTCAGTTCTGTTCATTCAGTGTGAACTTAGTGTGAATTGAATTCCATTTATTCTCTGTGAATTTAATTCAGATGATTTGACTCTTGGTGTAAGTGAATGGAAGAGAGACCTTTCTAGTGAAGAATATGACAGGCAGTCATTGAATTTAGCTGTCATTTTCCTTATGAAGAGTGACTATAACTTGTTTTTGTCTGAGAGATGCAGTCTTGAAAGCAAACTAATGATACTTCAAGGCCCACTGGGTAATGGCAGTCAAATGGCAATAAGGCAATAAAATTGCTGGCATAGCAATTTGAGCAGTATGATCCTTGTGATAAGGAATTTGCCTATAAATTACACCTAAATAAAGCAAACATAATTGTCAGAGGAGGTGTGGAGTGATATTTGAAATGAAATGTAAAATAAGTAAAATATTTGCATTCCATCTTCATTCATGGGCAGTTCTGGGGGCTGCGTAGGGCTTGTTTGACAACAGCATGGTTGGACAATGACATCCAGAAGCAGAAGGAGAAAGATTTCCTATATGGTGTTATGGCACACTAGAAGTTAAGAATATCTCAGAGGTCCAGTGATTGACACCATCAAATGCACTTACTGTTCCAAAGCTCTTGTCTGTCTCAGGCCTGTTTGGCAGCAGAGCCAAAGGTCAGAGAGAAATTAATCTGCGGTAAATGAAACTAAATGGATTTCTGTTGTGTGTTTGTTTGTGACAAGAGTAAGTGGTGGAAGACTTCAGCATGCAAAGGGCTGCAATTTAGACCTTGCAGGTGAACTGGGTCATTCATCTTTCCTATGTAAAATGAGGTGAACCTAATCTTTCCAACAAATAAGGATAACAAGCAAGATGAGTGTGTTTAGCAATTTAACCCCAGGGCAGCTTCTATCTAAATAACTAACTATTAATGTGCCTCTCCTGCCCCCTATCAAAAGGAATAAAAAGATTTATATTGATATGAAAATAAAAAATAGTTAATTTGTGTCATCCTAGATATCTGAGCTCTAACTGAACCTCTGGTAGTATATTCTACATTCTCTAAAATTATTGATGCTTGACTAGCAGTTATATCTGAGGAGTACTCTGGACCAGTTCTGGATGACAAAAAAACTCTGATCATACTGCCAGATCGGTGATTTTGAGTGAGGAAAGGTTTCTGTCATAGAATTATGGCAGCTGGTGCAGGGATCCCCCAACCCCTTGGCCACTGACTGAGGTCATATCCTGCTTGATTCAATCCTCCTGCTGTTCTTTCTGAGTGTTTCTTATTCACTCTCTCCCTCTTCAGTATTTTATTTAGTCCTCTGAAAAACAATAAGGACACACTGATTTAAGAAAAAGTTTTGTCTACAGCCTACCTGAATGTGGTTCCAGGTATGCATGTGTCTCTTTACATAAAGAAAACCAATTCTGGTTGAGATTTCTAGGTATTAGAAGGTATAAACAATCTCCTCTTGAAATGAAGTGAAATATCTGGGTGTACTTGTAGGACAACTAGCTTTCTAGTGAGAAACATATAATGATCCCAGTTTCTGAGGTGTCTGAGCCAAAATGTGTGTGTATATAAATGAATGTATATCTCAGTGCTTAGATGCTTGAATGATGGATGCTTTGGGAGAAGATAAAGTATCCAGGAACATATGAATAAATGTCTCACCAGTGCCTATCAATAGGAAGTGACTGTTGCTGACATGCTATGTCTCAGTGGGCACACTGTAAGGGCTTTAAGTAAAAACAATTACTGAATGTATGATGTCTAAGTCTATTAATTGTATACTATTATTGACTGACATTAGATTAAAAAGCATGTCCTTATTACTCCCTCCTGTCATTAACTTGCCAGAAAAGGTCAGTCAAGAACTGTATTATTACTAAATTGTAGACTCACACATTTGAAGATGAAACAGGAATAAAGCCATGGAGGACTAGAGCCAAACTTTGGTCAGGCCCAGAGCCTAGTTTTGTTCTCACTCCCCACAGTCTAAAACAAGGCCAACTGCTCCCCATCCAGATACGATGTGGCTTTGTCTATATTCTGTGCTGAAAACAAGTGGATTTATGTTACTGTAGCTTTTCCCCAAATGCCTCAGGGTACCTCCGCACTGTGCAAGGAACCTGGATCTAAGCCTGCATTCGAGTTCCAACCTGCTGTCCATCAATGCAGGGCATGTTCAAGCCCACGGTGTGCTTGATCTAAAAGACAGAAGGAAAAGAGAGGGAATAAAGGGTTTGTGCTCAAGGTGTATATTTATCTGTGTCATGGAGGGACCAGTCAGCTGTGTTAAGCCTGTCTCTTTCTGTTATTTAATGTTTCCTGCAGCCATGGTGGTTGATCCACACCAAATAGTGGAGAAAATGCTGCCAAATCCTTCCTGAAAGAGCCTGACATCTGCTGCTGGAAAGCAGATGGGATCTGTAAGCAACCTGTCCTAAATCAACTCTCTGTCAGTAGACATCAGGAATCAAAGCCTCAAGCCAGAACATGGAAGGGTGGAGAGTGGACAGGAAAAGAACTGGCCATCAACCTTTTTGCTGACCTAAGCATCACATAGCAAACAAGTAGTTTCAGTGACTTATGAAGACAGCAATAGGTTACTGGCACAGACAGAGAAACAACTTGCACAAATATGAAGCTTTGTTTTGATATTTTTGGTCCCTTTGCTTCCTTCCTTGGACAGAAAGATTTATCACAGTCTTTTGATTCAGAACAAAGCTCCTTACAAACATAAAATTTGTGACTGTTCTTTCGGGAATAATGTCATTGTTTTGGCCTTGCACCTTCTTCCCTCTCTTTCCCTATTCCCAAGTAACCTCCTTGAAATCATCTGGGTTAGTGTGTTTTTATTCTTGGACTCTTACATACCTAAGGGAATTGAGTCACAAATGGCTTGCGTTCACAAAATTGGTGGAATAAAGCCCAAGCTTTAAAGATACAGCTTGGCAGCTTTTAAAAGGGCATAAGTAAAGACATAAAACATTGGGTGAAGTTTCCAGAGGGATTTGAGAAAGTGATTCCTAAGTGAGCTTAGAGAATTTAAAGAAGATTCTGACATTCGTTTTTTGTCTCATAAAGATACAGAATGATGAGGTATTGCACATACATTTAAGCATCTTTAATCGTGCTTCAGAATATATGTTATTCTGTTCCTGCAAGAATGGGGAGGGTGTGTGTGTGTGATTCCAGAACAGGCTCCTCTTTAAAGTAAAACTCGGGAATGTCATGTGGCAGAAGTAAGAGGGAGTTAGGAAAAGAGTTTGACATTGTAGTGGGAGGGAAGGAAGGAGCTGTTTGCTCTTTGTGGAGGAGTTCAAAGGTTCAAGAACTGTTTGGGCATTTGTAAATATTGGTCCTGTCCTACAGACCAAAATCACAGAGACATGGTTAATTTGTTGACTGAGAGCTGGCCAGGCATCCTGAAAGTGAGTTGGAGGACAGGTTTTACAGAGGAACCAATTTCTGTTTCTTAACATGTAAAACCAAATCAAGAGGGAAAAGGTGTGCAGACATTAAAGTTTGCCACAGGATCATTCTGGCTCCTTTGCATCCATCCTACTCTCTGCACTTCTCTCCAAGATATCCATATCTCTTCAGGTCTCAGATCTTCTCTTCCTGGTAACTTCAGAAAAAAGTTAAGTTTTTGAAACTAATCTTAAGGATTTTTATCTCTTTTAAATATCGTATCTCTAGTCTGCTGTGTTTCAGAAGTGTCACACCAAATCCTGAAGTGAAGAGTGAGAACACCAAGCTCTGCATAATGCAGGTGCCCAGGAGAGCAGTAGGCAGGCTGGTTGCTATAACAGCTTGTAGCTGTAGAACATCTTCCATTTCAAAAAAGATCCCAAATCTCTTTATGGACTCAGCTGAGAGAAGGTAAAATGCTCTATGGACAAGTTGGGAAAATCTGAAAGAGGCAAAGTACTGGGTTTAAGTTGGTATCTAGGATAAACAGTCCTGACCTACTAAGTACTCTGTATGCATAGATGAGGAAGGCAGTCAGAGTTCTTCTAGTTATTTCTAGACAGTCTTTCAACATCAGTTGAAACATCAGAAATAGGGATAGCAGTTTCTCTCTTTTCAGTAGCACTGGTGAAGCAGAGCTAGAAAACCCTGTGGGTTAGGAAGTTTAGTACACAGTACTCATCAGCTATTGTGCCTCTGTATAGAAGACAGCTATGTTAGGTGAAGGATGAGATGACAACAGACACCCTAGATTGTGTCTGTGCAGCCTATTTTTTTTTGTTTGTTTGTTTTTTGTTTTTTGTTGTTTGTTTTTTTTTTTTTGGAAATGATAGAGATGGTTTGTCACTATGGCTTTAGTAGCCATGACTGAAGTGATCTAATTTGAGAAACATGGATAGGAAACACTGTTGGAGCGGTCAGGCATAAACCACTGTGAATTGTGTGGTGAGTTTATGACACCCTCAAGATTTCTCAAGACATCAGAGGTACTTGCTATTTTCTTATCAGAAAATAATTTCCCTTGCAGTGTGAAACTGCTTTGCATATCAAGACTCATCTTTCCTGGGAACTTTATCAGTTATCTTAAGGAAAAAAATAATGGCTAATATCAAGACTGCTGTTGGGGTAATCCTGGGACAGCATTAACTTTGCAGAAGTGTAACATAAGGCTTTTTTATTGAAAAAGGAGGAGTAGTTATATTCTAAATCTTCTTCACCTGCCACCCTAATACTTAATAGAATTCAGACTGAGGCAGTTTATATTGCACTATGATTCCAGTATGTAGATTCTTTTTATTTCTGGAGGTTTCTAGGAAAGAATTGGACAAAAAAATGTTAAATGCTTTATGTATGCCATGCATTTTGGTAGCTGGTGGGATGAGCTGACCTCGCAGGCTCCATTTCATAGTAATTGCTATGAATTGACAGTTCTGTGATTCACCTGAAACTGCTAGGTAGCCAAAGAGTGCTGCTCTCAGTTTTCAGAGTTGAGCAGAAAATATGGTTTGCATGACTAATATTCTTATACAGATGTGTTATCTCCTGCAACAAAACTTACAAATGCATGGACTGATTTTTATTAAATATGAAAATGGTTTTCTGTGTATATATTTTGTTATCAAAATAATGGAGTAGTTTTCCTAAGTTTCCAATAGAAATAATCTTTCCTTTTTCCCCCCCATCTTTATTTCAATGTCAAATGTTTAAGTGCCTCATTTCCCACCATCCACAAAAATTTCTAGGGGCTTTTTTTCTTTTTTTTCCTCACCTCTTTTTTTCTTTAATTTTCAGTAGTAGAAATTCCTTTTCAATGTAAGTTGAAATGTATAATCTTTGGAAAAAAGGAAACCAGTCCTGTTTCAGACTGGGGTGGTCTTTGAAATGCCTGGGAAATCACTGCACTGCAGAAGAGTATTTAGGTTGACAGAATGCAGCCTGGAACACAGGACTGGGGGGAAATTCTGGCTCATCAGGATGTGTTCCCTACCATTGCAGACAACCACATCGCATAATCCCTTTCATAAGTTTATCAAGCCTCATCTTTAAATTAATTAGGTCGTTTGCTCTCACTATCCTTGTTGGAAAGCAGTTCCAGAGCATCGCTCCTCTGATGGTTCGAAACCTTTTTCTAATTCCCAAATCAAATTTATTCATGGTCAATTTATACTTATTTGTCCTTGTGCAACATTGTCCTTTATTTTAAATGCTTCTTTTCTCCTTGATATTTACTGTGGGGATGTAGCTAGCAGTCCTATCTATGTGAAGCTTTTTTCCATTTTGCCAGCCAGGCAGAGCAAGCTCTTATTTCTTGCATAATACAGGAATTTGGTAATATCTTGCTGACTCCAGGTTTTGTATTCCACCTTTTGGAATACAGGTGTGGGGAATGGTGCCCCCTCTTCATGCTGAGCCTTCCCAACAGCCTTGTTAATGGCAATGCTACCCATTTCCCTGATTTTTGAACATCCTTCTTGACACATGCTTTGCTTTTTACTACTGGATACAACATTAGAGCAACACACTGAAATTAAACTGCTGTCCTTTTCTTTTTGCACTTGAAGAAAGGGATGTAATCATACCTTAAGCAACCTGTTCGGAACAGGAATGCCCTTGGGTGTCCATTTCAAAGTGTCACAACACGTCCTGTCACACAAAGCCCACTAGATGATCACCAGCTTTCCGAGCAGTCTCCAAATTTGTGAAGGCCTACATGAATCTTGAGTGCTGACCGAAACCAGAACAAACATTAGCTGCAAGCTGCTCTGTCTTTGCCCTTCCATTCACAATGTGATACACAGTACAGAACCATGTGTAAGGGGAAAGACTGGTGTCTCTCCCTGGTGAGAAACCTGAGCTTCAAGTAAAGCTCTCACAAATGGAGTTCTTCTGGGGACACAAAGTTCCATGAGTTTGCAGGAATCATAGCCAAAGGGGCAGTGATATGGCTGCAGGGCATCCGCTCAAAAACTGTGAAAGTCTTAGACATGGAAATGCAGAGCAGATGAAAGACTTTGTGGATACCTGGCTATACTCCATGGAGGGCAAAGACAAGAGATAGAGTTACACAGCCATTGGCTAGTCCAACGTGTCAGCAGGTTGTCACTGAGGGTTTTTCAGCAGTTGGACAGACCTGACCGTGAGACATCAAATGTCATGTTAACACACCTCGATGTTAAACTGCGTAAGCTGTCGATGCTAAATTTTATCTGTTAGCTGTTAAGTTTGGCAAGACAACTTCAAACTGCAAAATCCATCTACAAAACATGTTCTCATAATTTTTGGGCATGGAATTCTTACAGCATGCAACCTGGTGAGAAGCAATTCTGAAATCTTTTTGTAGAGAGAGGAGAGGGGGAAAAAAGTACTGCACAATTAGAGTCTGAGTTGTGTGAAGAAGTGTCCTATGCATGTCAGATGTCGGGAGGAAGATATGGGTTTTTGAGATATATCCAGCACTGTTCCTACTTAATAATAGCTGGATAAGAAGTTTCTGGTTTTGTCTCTTTTGTCCCTTTCCCAAGGTAAGAATTCCTACTGCCTTAGCTATAAAAAACCATTCTGCATATCCTGATAAACCTAATCTGTTGCAATTAAATTATATGGTGATCATATCACACACTTCGATTCAGATGGAGAATTGCTTCAGTTGTACTGGAGAAAGTGGTTGTATTGGATTTATTTTGATGAGGATGCTGATCTGCTAGGATCTGTACAAGAGTGGAACGAAGACAGTCCAGTGAGAGAAGCTAAAGTACAAGGAATGGACAAATAGTGTGCAATCATATAACTGACATCTTCTATAAAGCATACATATATTAACATAGTTTTGCTGTAGAGGCAATTTAAATTCTGCTGTTTCCTGGCTTCTAATTTCCATTTTTTAAAAATTGCCTCAAAATCTTGTATTTTCACTTTTGAAAATGTAAGGACCTTGCAGAGGTTTTATAGTCCTTGTCCAAGGGAGGGTGGGGAAGAGGTGAAAGGAGTGTATGTAAGGTTTCTTTATTTTTCTGGGGGGTTAGAGAAATATTATTTGGCATTCCTGTGGGTATTGTCCCATTATCATGCAGAATGTATAATCATGAGAAATTTGGTTTATCAGTAGAGGTAGATTAGAGAAGAAATTCTGTGATAAATTAGTTCCCTAATGAGCAGTGTTGTTTTACAGGAACAAAAATATTTGAGAAATGCTTCAACTCAAAGCTTCTGTCAGCTTTTGTACCTGGATCTTGAATATTTGGGTCTGTAAATGGGTTGGTAAGATACTGGGAGCCCTGTATGACACTTCTAAAGCTATAACCTCTTGATTTACCTTTTAGACTGCTCCATAAAATCAGATTATAGGCTGTTCAGAAGTAGACTCTTATAATGAATGTTTTTTAAACTGAAGCTTACTAACCAGGAGCCCACTATTTTCCCTGGAAAACATACTCACTATAAATGATAAGAAAACCCACAAAACAAACAGTTAAGCACCCTTAAGTCTGTTAAGAGGGAAAAGAAAAAAAAAAAAAAACACAAAAAAAACAAACAAACAAAAGGAAGAAGAAGAAAAAAATACTAAACTAGAAAATGGCTGTGGAACTGAAACTGAGAGATTTGGTTTCATCAAGTGACTACCGAATATGCAGAGAACGTATTTGGACCAGAAGTCCCTGAGCCACAAAGCTGAAATCTGAGAATACCCAAATGAGGCATGATGCACATACTCTGCTTATAATCGTTCCAGGGCCTCTGCTTCTGGCCACCATTGGAGTGAGGATACTGAAAAAGGTGGACTTTGAACTAGTACCATGTTCCTTATATAATGTTCTAGTCCAGTACTTTTGAAGGCAACACTAGTTGTTCTTAGGGATTTTTAAACTCATTTAACTCTACTCTCCTACTTTCTGACATCAGCAGGGATTCTCCAGTGAGTTTTAGCCTCCCAGAGAAGCACAGCAGCTGGCTCACTATTTTTAGCTTTCTTGATAGAAAAAAAAAAAAAAATAGTAAAATGTAACCACGTCTTTGATGTGTGTCTGCTTTCAGGCATCTACTATCCACTGATTCATTGACTGGTAACAGCGAAAATTTTGGTAGGTCACTGTATTCATGAGGTAGCCTAGAAAGTTTCTTTCATCTGTCTTTTAATGTCATGGTCAAAATGGCTTCCAACAGTCTCTTTTGAGAAGACTGCTCTACAGTCTGAATACTTCCCCACTGGCAACTATTTGCTGGGACTGTGTTGGTACAGATATGCCTTCCTGTTCATTTCTGGCCTAGAACTTCTCAATCTACACTAAAATACCAAGATGTCTTATTAAACTTTTATTAATAAATATATAGAGGAAAATTATAATAGGTTATAGGGGCGTGTGTGTGTGATTGATTCTCAGTTTTTTCTGTTAAAATAAACTTTACAAAAAAAAAAAAAAAATTATACCACTCAGGAAAATTTAGTGACTGGCTGGCTGCTCAGCTCCATCCAACCCCTTGAAAATTACAGGCATTTGCCCAGCTGACCATGGATGAAATGATATTTTAACACAAATTTTATCACAGTCTATTGACATTCTGATTTCTTTTTACCAAGAAAGGCTATGGAAACCGTTTTCTAAAAAAATTAGCTTTTTCTTGGGTTAGACAATATCTTAAATTTCTGGATAGAATCATTAAAGTTAGAAACAGGGAGAAGGGGAAAAATGGAGGCCCTCCTGGATCAGTATTAGCTTTTGTTTATGGCTTCAAGTCACTTAAGTAATAAAAGTTCCATGAAGGACTGATTTGCTCTAATGGCTGGAAGAGACGGTTAGTAATGTTTACTTTTACCTTCTGTAGGGTCATAAACTTCCATCTTATAGCTTGAATTGTCCTAAATGGCATAAGAATTTGTGATTCTCTTCCAGGTTTGCAAGAATTTCTCTCCTTATGCCTTTTAGCAGGTTAAGGAGGCAAACCTTACGGAACAGTCAGATGGAACAGTGACAAAGAAATGTGTTGGAAAATTACTGAGTTAAAATCTTGCACTAAGAAGCACCCTCTGCCCTTCCATGTTGAATTAACTCTTCTGCCTTTTGCCTCCCTGCCTTCTCTCCATTCCTGCCTCCAACACACACAGACAGAGACACCCCTCAATCATGCTTAAAAGATTATTCCACTATTGCCCTGGAACTTGTATGATCTGGAAAGCCCCAGGTTATGTGGTCATGCACTACACTCATGCAAATAAATGCCAATAAAAATTAAATTAAATATATTCCAGGCTAACAAGTTGTTTAGACACAAAAGCCACTTTGACGCTGTGTGAACAATTCTGAACAGTTAGGACACATTCCTAAAGCTCATTCTAAGTGTTCTAATGTTGAATTTCTTTTTGCTACCTCCAGATATTGTTCCCTAGTATCACCCTGAACAACTTTTGTCCAATCTTTGCACTTATACCTTCAAGACTTGTAGCCCGTTATCATCTATCCATCCCCCTGAGTCATCGTTTACCCAAGACATACACATTTACTAAATCTTCCCTTGTAAGTCAGTCCTCCCAGTCCATTACAAATTTCTATTACTCATCTCTGAAATTCATCTTTTCTTTTCCATTTTTTTTCCTTCCATGTGTTTCTTAGCACTTTTAGGCAATTAGAGTTGACAGAATGATTTTAGTTGTGGGTTTTCTATTGACACCAAAGGAAGGAGGTGTCTGTTATGGAAGAGACATACACACTATTGTATATGATATTGTCCACTGTCATCTGAAAATGTCTTTTGACATTACTGCCTTTCAGCTTCATTTGTCCTGCTGAGCACTTGCCTCTGTGGCTATTTGTTACTTGTATTTCCAGAGCTGAACCATGCAAGGTTCTAGGCATGGCTAATCCGCCCCAGCAGGGATTCAGGTGACTGACCAAGCTATTAATGGGCTCAGCACCCTCTAGGACCTGTTACAACTTATTCTCCATTCCTCTTGATGTGTGAAATCTTCTTTGCTGTGATGTTTAAATTTAATATCAGAACTTTTGCTTTGCTAGATAGTTCTTCTACAACTGACATTTATCATGCGCATTCCTCCTGCCAGCCCTCAGTGTTTTGTTGTCTACATTGTTCATCATCTAACACAAGTTCAGTTCCCAAAGCAAAAAAATTCTACTATAAGCTGTTTCAAATGTTTGATTGAAACAATTTACTATATACTCAGTGTTCACTAATTTTTAAGTTGATCAACAAAAAATGTGATCAAAATATGTCTCTGGTAGTTGATTACTACACACTTTTCCTTCTGTTCTCTTTGTGTCAGGAAATTGTACCTCCTTTACTTCAGCCTGACAAGAGCCCTTTTTAAACCCAGTGCACTGAAGCTTGTAAATTGCACAGATCTTGTTTTAATTAAATTCACTGTTTCTTTTTCACTTCAAAGATTACATCCTTATACCTTTTGTAAAAATCTGAAGTCTTAGGCTTAAATTCACAGTTTGTTTTAAACTTGTTACCCAGGAACTTTGTCCCACAGTAGTGAATGGGAAAATGTACCTGAATACAAGGGATAGTAGTGTTTTCCCAGGTTGCCGTTTTGAGATAATCTACTGGGGATGTAATATATTTGTGAGTCTGCACAGCAATGTGCCCATGTTCAAAAAAACCAGACTGATAGGTATTCATCACTGTAGGTAGGGTCTTGGGAGATTTTGGGCTCAAATTTGACCTTTACTACAAACTCTTTGTGTGGCTTTGGACAGGTGGTTAAATCTTCATTCGGTGTCTGCTTGCCTTGTTTAGGTTCCTAAGTTAGGTTCCTGGCTCTGCTTGAGCCAGGATCTTAAAGGAAGCTTGTACCATACAAAGACAGCTCGGCTTAGAGCTTTTTGCCAGAGAGGCAGTGAAGACCCTTGCTCGTGGGACAAACAATTGTGTTAAAACTGACTGATTTGGTCTTTGAGAAGCCCTTCTCCTGCCACGCTCCCAGAGCACCTCATTTCACCTTCGTTTCTCATGCGCACACACAGACTATGCCTTGTTGCTCTCAGCCCTAAGCAGATAGAGGTTTGTTGATTAAGAAGATTACTTAATTCCTGGAATCTTGCAGAACCTGATCCTACTTCATACCATTCTGCTACCTATACTTAAAGAACAAGCCAAATTGAGAAAGAAGGATAAAGAGAAAGAAATAGGTGATAAGAACCTACATTTGCTCCCAACATCTCTTAGAGGATAGAAGAAGCTATTCAAAGTCAAAACATATGGAAAACAGCATCTGGTTATGGGAGCTTGGATTTTAATTGTTCTGACAGCTGAAATTTGTCTCCAGAAATCTCATGAAGCCAGCTGGTATTGTAGAGTTTTCTCTGGCTCATATTGTGACTCTTACAAGTTTCTGGAGACTTCTAGTCTCAGGGTGATCGTCTTGTAGGAGCAGCTGCTGCTTAAAGATTTTCATTTCTGTATCAGGTGGAATCAGAAAATACATTCTTTGTGGGTTTGGATTTGCTTTTGTAACATAAAAATCCTAAAGTGGCTTCAGATGCACTTTCCGGAATTCAAACTTAAAGAAACCTGTGGAACTTAGCAGCGAGGTTCTGATGTTGTCCAGTTTACAGTTCTCGCATAGATAGTGTGGAGAAAAACTCGGTAACTGTGAGTAATAAGGCTGATTTTGAGAGGTATTTTAAGGTTCTATTTTGAATCTGAATTTCCTGAATCAGAAAAATGTGGGCTGGCAAACTTGGTAAGAGCAGTAACTCTATAGAGATAATTACGATAGTTTGTTTCTGAATGGGCTAGGAGTTGTCTAATAATAGATCTTTTCTGCAGTTGTTTCAGTGCCTTTTTCTTTCAACCTTGAGCTAGAAATGTCAGAAATCTATCTTGACACTTGTGCCCTGTCTGAGAGAATAAAGAATATGAGGTTGTTTAGAGAGCATACAATTCTGTATTTAGAACAAGCTACTTACATGTTTCTGAGACAAAAGCATAAATAACTAATCAT
Organism: Sinosuthora webbiana; assembly: GCA_013397395.1. Classification (NCBI taxonomy): domain Eukaryota; kingdom Metazoa; phylum Chordata; class Aves; order Passeriformes; family Sylviidae; genus Sinosuthora; species Sinosuthora webbiana. Next base: position 35,001 of record VXBN01004841.1, on the reverse strand, counting down.
TTGATGATGCTATCAACAAGATGTTTGCTGCATGGCCCTGACATTTTTTAAGGGTGAAAATACCAACTTTTCTTATGCAAAAGCACAAACACATTTCCCACACATAGACTTGATGTTATTTTCCAAGAAATGTCTGTTCCTCACCCTTGTGAAAGATAATGAGCACTAAAAGAAAAAAAAAAAAAAAACAAAAGAGAAAAAAGTCAAACTCACTGTATATAGATGCAGAAAAGAAAGGCTTGTGCAAAAGCTGTAAATAGCAGGACAGTGTAATTAGTTTAGAGATGGTATTGCTTTAGCTTTATTCTGCTAAGATTCAAGACATTCAAAATGATTGTTGTTTAACAGTAGCATAACCCCTGGAGACTAGTTGAATATTCTTGAAGAAGTGTCTCCAAAAGAAGTGAATCCAAAAATCAAAACAAAATGGAGAAGAGGAAAAGTTTCTGAAAGAGCTAAGTGTTTTAGAAAATCCAGAGTTATTCACATACTGCTAACAATAGAAAGAACTCAAAAGGCAGGACCCAGAACAGCAGGTACATAGTCTAATTAATGCATGTACTCTAAGGAAGTTTAACCCATAACATTCTGAGTTTAAGTGTTACTTTTTCAACAGCATGATTATATTCTCCTGACTTTCACTAGTGAATCACAAGACACACACGCCCCCCATCCCCAATTTTATGTCTTTTTTTAATCACCTCACTGCAAACAAGAAATCTTGAAGATTTCAAGCTATTTTTTGTTTCCTGAGGCTGCAATGTAAAATGGTAACATTATTATGTTGGATTTTCTTTGAAGTAATAGGTAGGTTGAAGTGAGTCAAGATTAGAGATGATCAGGATTTTAACTCAAACTTGATGCAACCTTATGGAGTAGAAGCTGGAATCTACTTGTTCTCATAAGAGTGATCTCTAGAGTTTGTTCATGACTTTCTCATCAGTGACAGAGTTCTAAAACACTGGGAGCACTGCTGCTCGGTCCAGAAAACCACTTGACTATTATTTTAACTTTAATATCTGTATTTCTTTATTTTAAATCAAATGCATGTCCTAATTGTTTGATTAATAGGGCCTGAAGGCATACACCTCTCCTTACAACATGGAGCCCACAGGTATTAGGCAACAAATGAAAAATTGAAGTGAGGCTGGTCTGTTTAAAAGTATGTTTTCTACTGCAACTGAAAGCATTAAATAATTCCAGGCCTTATTAGGCACTCCAGCACACTCTGCGGTAGACAACTAACTTAACCAGTAATCTACATTCTGATTTCTTTAATGGGGAACCTATTCATTGGCCATTTGTTGTGTGGAAATTAGACACCTGTACTGGGGAGAACATGTTCTGGATAGTCAGAATTGCAGAAACTTGAGCAGTGAGTTTTCTGTTGACTTGGCTGGGATGATCAAAATTATCTCAGAAGTTTCAGGGTGAAATTCAAAGCTGAAACATCAGCAGTTATGAGAGAATAGGACTTAGTACATGAAACGTCAAATCAATGGTTCATTCTGCACCTTGTTTTGAGTGTATCAGTAAGCAAAGGATCATTCAAAGCAACTTTGCAAGGAACTTTCAAGACCTCAGGAAAAAAATCTATGGAAAAATCAGAGCCAGAAACTGTTACCCCATCCTGGGGAAGAAAGTTTGACAGATCTAAAGTCTTCTGGTTTTGCAGTGGCGTGGAGGCAAGGTATTAGTGGTGTTACTTAAAAAATAAACATGAAACCTTAAGGGTCTGCCAGTGACAATGTGCTCTCCTGTGTCAAAGCTCTGCACTTGAGACCCTGTTTGCTTGATCCAGATTAGAGCCCAGATTACTGGCTGTCCTGGAATAAATTACTCTTGCTCTAGGATCTTGTCAGAAATGGTATCCTGGGACTGAGAAACTTGGTGAATTATTTCATTAAAAATTCTATGAGAAATTCTGACTTTTAAAAAATAATGCTTTCATTAAAAAACTCCTTGTTATCAAAAATCAGGACAAAACCATTGTCTGTGTTTTTGAAACACACATAGCAACAGATGCTTAAGTCTCTGCTGTCTGCCTGGACACTGCTAAATGTAATTAAACACTGCTGCTTACATTGAGGACTGACTCTTATTTGGACTGTGCATATCAATGTCTCATTTTGAACTGTCATAAATGCATTTTAAGTGAGCTAGTATTCTGTAGATATGGTTAACTTCTGCATTTGTGGATTTGGCCTCTTAATTTGTTTTTTAGTATTGGTTTGTGGGTGTGTATGAGTGGGTCTTTTGCATGCATTTAACACAGAGAACCCTATCAAGTTATCTATAGCAGGAATATTATAGCATCATAATAGTTAATGGAAAACAGCATAAGAGGAAAAAGAAAATTAGCATTCAACACAGCAGGGCATTTCGGATGTTAATCTGCCTTGGAAATAATTGACAGGCAAGCTGATATCTGGGAAGATTTTTTATTCCTATCTTTTTCTCTAAGCAGTTAGTGTTCAGTTGTTGTACAGCAGGGGAGATGGAGAAAAAGAAAGTTCTAGCCAAGTGAATGTTCTTTACCAGGAAAGATGTTAACTTTTGTCAGAAGGTAGTTAATCACTGAGAGAGAAACAGATGAATAAATGGGATAAAACATTTCCAGTTCCAAAAGTCTTTATTGATTGTGTCTCCCTCAAGAAAATTCAGCTCAATCTCTGAAACCCTCAAGTGATTAAACCTTGGGCAGTCCACTGTAGACAGAGCAAATGAGAATTGTTTCAAAACCAGACATGTAGAGCTAGGATGGTTAAAGTGAAAAAAGATTTCTTTTTCACTTTGAAATCCTAGCTGGGAGACGTAACCTGAGATGTTGATTTTAAGACCAGAATTTTCTTGAGTACCATGATCTTCCTCTGTATAACAGATCTCTGAATTTTGAAGCAATGAGCTTCTTTATTTTCAGAGAAGGAGCTCTCTTAAAACACAAACCTAGAGTCTGGAAAATGGGGCGCAGGTCTCTGGTCCACCACAGATAACTTGTATATCTTGGTCTAATTTTTTTCAAATGTAATTAGGGCAGAGAGAACTTCAGGCATCTCTAAATGAGATGATCAGATCTGTGACCAGTTGAGAGTTCCTTTTTTTTTTTTTTTGTTCCCCACCAATGTGAACTTTTTGCCCTCAAACCAGCTCCTCTAGAAGACTGTAGCTCTTCTTGAGTTAGAGCATGACCACTAGCCTGTGACCCAAGGTATGCAGAATTACTAGCCTCCTCCATTTTCAGTATGCAGCATGAGGGTTTTAGAGAGTTGCACTTTGATTGCAGTTTGCTTTCTGAAAGACTGTAGTGGTCTGCTGGAGTAAAGCCCTTGGTTTCTCTGCTTTGGGGTTTTAGGGTGTGAGGTACACTAAAGATAGTAGGGAAAAATGTAGACACTATGAGCTGATCTGTGCTCTTTCTTCTGCTACAGAAGACACTCTTATTTACTAGTTCATGTGCTATGCAGAATTCTAACATAACACTATGCAGAAAGGAAATCCTCACTGTTAACTAATATATTTGTAACTAAAAGCAAGAAGATATCTGACTCAAAGAAGAAAAACCAACAAAAAGCCTGACAGCCTTTTGGAAGTTTTATTCTTTTTTGGGCAATGATTCTGATTTTAGTTACACTCACAAGTATTGGAAGGGCTGTAGTTTCAGAAGTTATCACCTGTCATCCAAGCTGTGATAACTGGTTGAATGCATACGCTACAGTCACAAAAGTTTGTGAATTAAAAATTGGCTTAGATCACTCAAGCCAGCCTTCAGAATGCCTGGGGTTATCCTAACTGTTCTGGGTTATCATGGCTGAGGTGAGCATCTGAGCCAATAATTCTTCCAAGAGAGGCAATGGATTAGGGTTCAAATCATCAGTGTAATTTCACCACTTTGTTCCAACCCCCCTGCCATGGACACGTCCACCTTCTGCTTGACCAAGGCACCAAGCCTCATCAAGCTGGCCTTGAACATTTCCAGGGATGAGGCATCCACATCTTCTTTGGGCAACCTGTAACCGTGCCTCAGCACCTTCACAGTAAAAAATTTCTTCCTAATGTCTGATCCAAATTTACCCTCTTCAAGCTTAACGCCATCTTTCCCCTTGTTCTATCACTTCATGGCCTTGTAAAAGGCCCCTCTCCAGCTCTCTTGCAGCTCCTTCAGTTAGATGTCCCCAGAGCTTTCTTTTCTCCAAGGTGAACACTCAGCTCTCTCTGATCATCTTTGTGGTCTCATCTGGACACNTCACCACTTTGTTCCAACCCCCCTGCCATGGACACGTCCACCTTCTGCTTGACCAAGGCACCAAGCCTCATCAAGCTGGCCTTGAACATTTCCAGGGATGAGGCATCCACATCTTCTTTGGGCAACCTGTAACCGTGCCTCAGCACCTTCACAGTAAAAAATTTCTTCCTAATGTCTGATCCAAATTTACCCTCTTCAAGCTTAACGCCATCTTTCCCCTTGTTCTATCACTTCATGGCCTTGTAAAAGGCCCCTCTCCAGCTCTCTTGCAGCTCCTTCAGTTAGATGTCCCCAGAGCTTTCTTTTCTCCAAGGTGAACACTCAGCTCTCTCTGATCATCTTTGTGGTCTCATCTGGACACTCTCCAGCAGCTCCATGTCCTTCATAAGTTTGTGACTCCAGAAATGTGACTCTACTACTGCAAGTGGGCTCTCACAAGGGTGGACTAGACGAGAAAATCACCTCCTTCAACCTGATGGACACAATTATTTTGCTGCAGCCCAGGACATGGTTAGCTTTCTGGGCTGTCAGTGTGCATTGCTGACATCCCTAAGTCCTTCTTCTTGGTAGAGCTTCTCTCAATGTGTTGATACTGCCCAGTCTGTATTTGTGCTTGGGTTTGTCCCAAACTGGATAAAGGACTTTGCACTTGGTCTTGTTGAACTTCACAAGTTTTGCATGGGACCACCTCTCAAGCCTATTAAGATCCCTCTGGATGGCATCCCTTCCCTCCAGAGTGTCAACTGCTCCACAAACCAAATTTCTGTTTCAAGGTAAACCTGTTGAAGGTGCTCTGAAACCCAGTATCCATGTTGCCAGCAAAGATGTATACAGCACCAGTCCAAATACCAAATCCTGAGGAACAGGAACACCACTTGTTCTCCACTTGAACATCAAGCCATTGGCAGCAACCCTTTGAATGTGGCTATTCAGACAAATCCACTGTCCCATTCCTGAAATCAATTTTTCTCCATTTTAGAGACAAGGATGTTTTGTGAGACAATGTCAAACACTTTGCACAAATCCAGGTAGATGGTGTCAGTTGCTTTCCTCTTTTTCACCAGTGCTACAATCCTTTTGCAGAAGGCCCATGAGTTTGCCAGGGGCAATTTGCCATTTGTGAAGCCATGCTGACTGTCACTAAGCACATCCTTATTTTCCATGTAGCATTTTGTCCAGAAGGCTCTACTCCATGATCTTATCCAACGTGGCCTGTAGTTCCCTGGGTCTTTGTAGTTTCTCTTTTAAAAACAGGGATTTTATCCTCTTTTCGGATCAATGGGTACTTTGCTGGTCTCCCAAATATGATGGACAGCGGCTTAACCACTTCACCGGCCAGTTCCCTCTAGACACAAGGATTCATCTCATCAGGTTCCATGGACCTGTGCATTTTGAGATTGTTTAGATGGTCTCAAACCTGATCTTCTGCTAAATTGGGTTGTTGTCCATTCTCCCAGGTCCTGCCTTTGCCTTCTTCAACTAAGGCTGTGTGACTGGCTCTCAGTTTTCAGAACTATTCTGTTAAGGTCACAGTGTGTCTCCTGACATTTTTGCCCACTAGGCTTCTGCAAAATCTTCTGGAGATTTATTATGAAGTTGAAGTTGCCATAGCCACAATCACTATCCATCTGTATCTCATTCAATAATTATTTACACTATTGAATTCTCTGGAGATAAAATTAAAATAGAGCTTTTGTAATTTCTTTTCCACCTCAAGCTTTTGTTTTTGTTTCCCACCATCTCTTTAACAATCCTGTTTCCCAGGAAAAACTTGATATGTCCTCATGCTTCCAAGACACTGTAGTTCAATAGGTTCGTAGTTAATTGGCAAGTGGGAGTTTCCAGATGTTTATGTGTTTGCCCAAAAATCTGTCCACTGGTAGCAAATGAACAGCTGGAAAGACACAATCCAAACAGAACATTTTATAGCTGATTGACATATGGCTGGAAGGCATGGTGTATTTGAGAAAAATGCAATTGAAATCAGGAACAGTTTAGACTGAGCCCTTCATTATCAATAATTAGTCAATTAGAATTTTTGTTCAAATTCTGATATAATTCACAAGCACTATACTGACTGAGTCATTACCACCCATAGAAGTGGAGGATAGAAATAATGCATTGCTTTCACGTTATCATTACCTAAGAGATATGTTCGTTATACTGGTGAACATGGGCAATTGAAGGGGAATAGATGGTGCAAATATTTTGTAATGGAATATGAAGCCTTCCATCAAGAAATCATGTTCACATCCAGACCAAACAACTGATAGCAAGTGAGCAGATAAGTTGAGCTACTTAAGAGTTTACTATGAAAAACTGGTTTTTTTTCCCAGTGAAATATGTGGTTCCATACACAATCATGAGGTTCAGCAAGGAAAATTGATTATTCTGAAATTGTGTTCCATCTGGGAAATCAAAATGAAAAGAAGGGAAAAAAATCATACAAAAGCAAAACACAAATTTTCCTCTTTTTTTATTTTTTCTCTGCAAAAAAACCCCAACATAGCCATTTCATATGACATTATTTCAAGACTCAGTTGTTTAGGGTGCTGTATTCCATAGTGTCAACATGAATGTCTAGTGCTGTGTTTTCTAAGCAAGATTCTCCAGGAAGGAAGAGCCCTTTGGAGGGGTCATATGGAGGCACATTGAACGAGGTAGCCTAGGAAAAGTAATAACTGAAAGAGGTTTTACAGCTGTCATTCCATTAAACATGACATGACAAAGTAGAGATCAATTTTGATGTTTCAAGGAGGCTGGCTGGGTGGTGCAAGAAAGAGTATTGCATTTCATCCTAATGCACAAGGAGATTAAATACAGAAATTCTTGCAGGATGGAAAAACAGATACATATTGTTTTATAAGAGGCCTCATGTTTTTGAAAAATACTGTTTAGCTGATGGCTAAGGTTGCATATGCACCTTAGAGAGCAACCTGGTGGTATGGAAAGGGAAGACAAAAAATCCCCATGAACTGTCCTTTTCAGGTTCAGGTTTGAGGCCTGCTATGAACATTAATCTCTACTTTATTTCATTTGGCCACTGCTGGGATGGAACTTCTTACTGTCTCTAAGCAACCAGGTCTTACTTAATATAAATAAGATACTATTTTTCATAAAGATATTACTTTTTACCCAACACGCGTGGGACAGATTGTAATTTTTGTGCATGATGTATGAATGAAAAGGCGAAAAGAAACACTTCCACAGAGCATACATTTTGTCTCTGGAAAACAGGAGGCTTTTTTTTTTTTTTTGTCTGATTATATCAGAGAGTAGATTTCTTTTCAACTTCAAAGTCTTTTAGTCCATAACACTGTGTTTATTATATCAGTGATAATAGGATGCATTCTGAATACTGTTTTGGGGAGTTTGGTACTTCTACCACTTTTGACAACAGGTTTGAAGAGAATTTAATGGAGTTCTCTCCCTGGTGAGAACTTGCCTCCACAAAGAGATGCAGTGTGGAACTTGTTCAGAAAATTTCCACCTTCAGAAAAGAGTTGTCCTGTGCTTACTCAGCCTGAATTACAGTCATGGTACTGTAGGAGCTGCAGGACATTGTTACCCTGAACTGTCATCATGGCAATCACAATGAGGAGAAAAATATAGCTATCATTATGAGAGTTTTACACTGCATAGTTTATCTCTATAACAGTGTGCTATGATGTGCCTAATTAGACTACATCAGCTGCTCCATGTCTGCTGCTAAAGGGAGACGTTCTTATTGTTTCTAGTAAACAGAGACGTCTCAGCCTATGATTTAGCACTGAAATTAAATTTAAGCATAGTTTCCCATTTGATTATCAGGCTATGGGTGACTTTTAAGGACCCTTTTCAATCCATTATTTCTGTTAGCTATAAACTCTCTGCCATGATTTCTTCCTGTTCTTTGGTGGATACAGACTGACTGAAAACTCATCCATGTAAAGATAGAGGGGAACAAATCAAAATAATTCCAAGTACGCAAACTTTTGATGATGTTTAGTCTCCTTTTTTGATTGTCACCTTCTGCATCTATGTCTCAATTATTGAGACATAATAAATGTGTTCGGTTTTAATAAACAGAAAGTAACAAGACCTCCAGAAAGTAATACAGACTAATAAATAGTGAAAAAATTGTTCCTTTTTTTCTTTTTCACACCATATCCTAACATCATTGTGAGAGAAGTAAGGTGACTTCCACAGGACAATCTTTGAGAAAAAAAAAATAAATTTATAGGAAAAAAATCTCATTTTCTTGTATGTACTAATCTATTATTGTACTAATCTATTAAAACCATGTAAAAGTGTGTATTTCTTCAGTAATATTATCTAAGGAAACAATTTGGAATAAACAGTGAGCATTGCATGGGCAAAATGCTCACAGTGGCAATCAAATCTTAAAAGAAGTTTACTGTCTACTTTTTACTCACCTGTTACGTATTTTATATATACTTGAGGAGAGGGTGAGTGGATCAAGATGAGGTTATGGGACTTGTTTGTTTCTTTGGTAGTCTCTCTGTACTTGCCCTGCTTTTGAAAGACATTCTCAGTTTTAGGGACATACTGCCTGAAACTTGAAAGATATGATACCTCCATACCTCCATTTCAGGGAGCTGGAGACATTCTGTAGTAATTTCAGAGAAAATGTCTTCTG
>VXBN01004841.1:3832-26071 GCA_013397395.1 Sinosuthora webbiana | reverse complement strand
TTTTTTTTTTTTTTTTTTTTTTTTTTTTTTCCCAGGAACTGGCAGGTTTTCAGTATACTGCAGTAAGAAGAAATAATTTGATCACATCAGACACACAACTGCAGTAAGATATTGCAACATCAACCAGTTTTACCAGAAGGGAAGCATAGACGTGGGGAACAAAGGCACAGTAGGGTTCTACTTTGACAGGTCTTTAGGCTTTGTAGTTGATAAGTTAATCTTAGGAAGAATCAGAGATGTAACCCATGTATCTCTGAAGTTTGAGTACTCTGTGGGTCAGGGATGTTTTGGAGTGATTGGGCTTTGGCATGATTGTGTTTATGACTGGAAGCCAGTAAGTCCTTGCAGCAGCCAGTGCAGGGAGGTGGCTTTCTGGTGTGATGCAAAAAGAGCAATGAGTTTTTGGTGCAGGTCAGGCTAAACAATAGAAATTTTCCTCTGCAGCAGGAAGTTCCAAGTCCTTGTATGCCATTTTCTTAAAGTACTTGGTACAAAAGAAAGGCGTGAGACCTTTCAGCATATGGCAGCAAGGGGATTGCTCCCAGTGCTGCTGCTGAAGCAGGAGTGGGATTTTATGCCCCATCTTGCCATCATGTGGAATCTTTGAGATCCCTAATCCTGTGCAGCCTTCTGTAACTGACACTTAAGCATGTGTTGAAGGAAAAATAAGCACTCACAGGTACACCGTTGTTCTTTCCACCGGGGTTCAGAGGAAGCTATGATAGCTTCATTTCTTGACTCTTACTACTGATGCACTAAGGGAGAATTTTATGATAGATTTACTGGGAATGGGGTGATGACAGGAAAGTGGTTTGTTCCATGTCTCAATTTCAGAAGGATCTTCTCTGAAATAGTGCTGTTACTGAGGTTTTCCTTTTTCTTTGCAGGCTGTGCCTTCCTAACATACTGCGAAAGGGAGTCTGCTCTAAAGGCCCAGAGCGCACTGCACGAACAGAAGACACTGCCGGGGGTGAGTCCAGACTGATAACCTTTTCTTTCTTTTTTTTTTCTTTTAAACCTAAAATGGGTTACATACGGTGCTCTCATCTCAGATTTGGAAGCATTAAGTCTCTGTTTGTTTGGATGATTCACTATTTGCATTGTGCTAATAAAATCAAGATACCACCAACCCACCCAAATGGTTTCCATGCACAAAACAAAGCTTTTTGCCCTTATTGGGAGTCAGGAAAACAGTAATCAGCTGGTTATGGACTGGATTCTACCAGTCTTACACAGCTGAGAAACTGCTTTAGGATTTTGACCACTACAGTGAAATGTTAGAAGTCCTCACCAGGTGCTTCCTCTCACTACTTTTCTTCTCTGAAGCAAGGTTTGGCAGCAAGAAATCAAGAAACAGATCACATTATTGAGTTATCACAGAATGAAAACATATTCCTGATGACAAAGTGGTTTGACTCAGTTACTTTAGTATTCAAGCAGCTGTAGCAGATTGGAAAGGCGGTGAGACAAGGAGAAAAGAGAGTGAGGAAAGACGCACGCGAGATAATGAGGAAAATTATTCACATGAGCAAGATCTAAGGTTCAGACAACACAAGCAGAACTAAAAATAGAATCAGCATTATGTGGGGAAGACCTGCCCTGCTGGGATGGGTTTCTAGTTAAGTGGTTACCCAGAGGAGGGAGAGAGACTATTTAGATGCAGCCACAGTATGTGGATTGGGAACAGCCAAGTGCTCCTGTAGCTGGAATGGGGCTGTTTTCACAATGACCAGGAGCCAGTGATCACGTAACTAAGAGCAGGCTTCTGAGGGTTCCAGGTTGCATCTTAACTGAGAGGAAATCTATCCAAAAGTCTGTCTTTATTAGCTGGTGTTGAATGATTGATTCCTGTGGAGCTATAACCTACCTTTCCACCAGACACATCCCTTGCTCTGGGTTCTGAGGAAAGTGTTGTTTCTGCTCTGCTTGTTTCCATCATCCTGGGTCTATTTACCTATCTCTAAGCCACCTTGCCAGTATGGAAATGCCCACACACTTGCTCATCTACATCTATCTTTGCCTAAAAGGCCATACCTTATGCAAATATATACATACTTCATTGCCTAAAAATATTTCTGTCAGCTGACAACTCCCTCAGAATTATTTTTCCTAGAAACTCCTTAGCAGCAGATTAAAAGTAACTTCAGTCTTGGGGGAGCAGGGGGGGTGGGGTGCTTAAGTTTTTCTTCCTCCTCTCCCAATGTTTTCTTTTCGCTTCTCTCTTTCCTGAATGATAAAACTGGATGCAGGAAAAAAAAAAAAAAAAAGAGAGAGAGAGAAAATATGTTGAATAAGGATGTTTCAGGTAACATTTTAACTGAACTTTTTTGAAATATTCTTGAAATAAAATATGTATTTATCAAAGTAGAGATGTGATGAATAAGGTGTTCTGTATTTAAAATAGACTATTTGAAATTACAGATTTTCCACTGAGACTGTTTGCTCTTCTCATTAGGAGCTAGATCATTCACATGCACATGGAATTCTATCATCCCTATGAATTTAAAATCTCATTCTGAAATTGTATGATGATAATATCTTCAAGAGCACCATGGGCAAGTGAGATTGAGGACTCAGGTGTTGGAGAGGGAGGGCAAGTGACGATTTAGGATTTTATTTTTTTTTCTAATTTCTTTATATGTTCACAGTTCTGAACCTCAATCTTTGTGTTAGAGACTTCAAGTCAGAAAACTCTTAAAGTCAAAACTGTTTTCTTGGACAGTGGACTGTTTTCTTCGTTCAACCAGCTTTTGCTTTAGGATCAAGACTTCCTTCAAAGGCTTCACCAACTGATTCTAGACTACAGGGAAACAATTTCTTCCTTGGTTTGTGTAATTTTTGTTACATATACTCCATACCGGACACACTACCTCTAGAAAGCTTTTTTTTTTTCCTTATACACTTTCAGGAAACATATCAGGATCTCATTGAACTGTGAACAGTGAATCCTCTATCTAAAAGAGCAACCAGGTTTCTTAGAGTTCTGAGAACTGATTTCCCATCCCTTTCATTTCCAGATCTGTTTTTCTCAGAATAAAGGTTTGCTTTCCACCAGCAAACCCTCTTCATGCAGCTTTCTGCCAAGTTTCTGAACTCATCCTCTGAATGATGTCACTATAGTTTATTTAAGGAAACCAGTCTTGTCTCTTCATAAAGTATCATGCTTGGATACTGTTTTATGGTTCTTATCTGAGTAGGAGAGAATTATTTATGACTTACCTGACTGTTCTTGATAACATGCGCCAAAAATATCAACCATAGTTCATCACCATAAATAAGAGGCACTTTTAAGGTCATAGGTCTAAGTCCTTATTCCCATAAGTTCACAAAAGAGACATATATAACATCTCCTCTTGACACTCCACTGTCTGTGACACAAACAGCACAACTGAGGACACATCAAGAACAATTAACAGGCATGGTATGGGAAAAACAAAACAGTACTAGACTAAGCCATTCTTTCCCATTCCTTAGTAAACTCTACACTTTCTTGCTCTTGTAATAGTGCTGTTTGCTTTCTTTGTATTATAAAATGCAGAACTGAGTAATTTTTAATAATATGCACATGAATGGTAATATATGGAAATGGTGAGGCATGGGGAGGTTTTGTCCAGATTCGGATGCCTTGCCTCTCAGCTATGTATCCCTTTGTTTTTAGTGGAGTGGCTACATTCACATATTTTGCAGTAATTACTTTCTGGATGTGCTTTGTAAGATGACAGAAATATGTTTCACATATTTCTATGTTATATGTAGGACATAAACTCATCTTGTGGAATAATCAAAAGACTTCCAAGTAGGTATGTGTTGATTAATAAAGTCTTTATGGCACTTTGTTTTTGGGTGGGAAGGAATCATGATAGATATTTTGAAGCAACTAGAGTGGAATGTAAAACATAAAACTATCAGTTGCATCTTCTTCTTCTGAATAAGTAAATTAGGTTCTTTTGGAGAGTTTGAAATCATTCTGCCTACAATGGAAGGTTAATTTGACAGTGTGTATGTATGTGGAAAGAATACTTTGTGATTGTTGGACAATTCAAATTCTAGTGTTTACTTGTGATTGTTTATTTTACATATAATAGAGTGGCTGGATGATGAAGTATATTAGTTCTTTAATAATTTATAGAAACGCTTTGATGTTGCAGTAATTACATTAAAGGTCACATATCAAAGGTAATTTGGTTGAGCAGCTGTGATGGTTTCTCAGAAGCAATCAATATTGCTGTCCATGGCGCTGATTTCACCAAGGGGACTGCCAGATTAAAGGAGGCTTATTACCAGACAGACAGACACGGGGGAAATCAAGAACAGATTGGAGAGATGCACTATTCTTTTTCCTCACCTATAATTAACACTGTTCACCATAATCTGTGCTAATCCTTCATAGTGGGAAACCAACTTTTTTAAAAAACACTCGCATTATAAAAAGTGAATTAAAGACAAGGGAGAGTAATTTGGGGAGCAGGAGAGAGAAATTGGAGAAAGTAGAAGTTGATTCACTCCTGGGATTTCTGATGCTGATGTAACCCACAATGATAAAATGCAATATCAGAACCACAGGCCATGGTCCCGAGGAAAGCAAGGCAATGGGGGGGAAGTGATCTAGACAATGACAGTGCAACGTATGGGAGAATTATCTGCCTGCAGATTTTGTATAATATTATCTATTTGCCCCACAAAGCTCCGCAGGAAATGAAATCAGGGAAATAAAATTATATTTTAAGTGTAGTCATTTTGATTACAAATTATAGTGAAGCAAACTTTTTCTCCCCTTTCTTTTTTCTTTCTCAAGTGAATGGCAGAGGATAATGCTGAGAAATGTAATTACGCTATCAAGATCTACTTTTATTTATAGTGCAAATAAACTGAACTCTTGTATGATAAGCACAGCAGCATTTTTCTTCCCCTAGTTCTTTGTGGCTCTCTCAGGCAACAGGAGAGAACAGTCCATGTATATTTGGTTGGAGGCACTGTCTCTTTGCATAATGTTAAAACCTTCCTGTAAGACTTGCAAAGAATAACTACGAAATTAAGTACGTACAGAACTGTTAACCTCAGCAATCTGCAGGGTTTGTTCAGTCTGGGAAATAGGCTGGGCTTTCTTACTGTATCTATTCCGCTTGAAAGAGACAGTGGTACTACTGGTATGTTAAATTTCTCAGTGTGTAACATAATTAGTTTTCTCCTTAACTGTTCTGATATTCTTTGTCTCTTCTTGCCATCTAGAAAAAATGCATTCTGTTTTATTCATCATATGCAAAAATATGCATCTTTAACATTAGAAGACAGGTGAGCTCATAAAACCCATATTAAACCAATTTTTTGAAGAAACAGAAAAAGAACATTTAATTACAGTTGCCCACAATTTTTTTTTCTCCTGGTTTTATGTTTATTTTTGCTTCGTTGGGTTTTGTTTGTTTGTTTGTTTTAATAAAAAAAGTTTTTCCAATATTACTGATCTTACCCGACTTGAATTTTTATGTATATGTGAGGAAAGACGCCTGAGCATAGGGTAGAGGAGGGATAGTACCTTGCAAGGTCTGGCCTCTCTTAAATCCATGTAATAAGGCTTAAATGAGACCTAAGTCCCAAGTGTTGTGTGGACTTCAGAAGTCCTGCATGTAGAGCATGGATTTCACTGTTTAAGCAGACCTGGAAATTTTACTGTCTTATTGTCTTTTTTTTTTTCAATATTTCAAAGCTTTTTCCAAAAGCTTGTTAGAAAACCATTGAACCACATATCACCCTGCATGCTGTGTTGTGCCAAAAATGGTATTATATTCCCACAACTTCCCATTTCAAAAGTTTTTGTCTACTGTGTAAATTGCAATTTGGTCAGCAGTGGTAGTCTGGATGGGTTCCATTGATTAAAGTAGCCTGCTGAACACACAGCCTGCTCACCATGCCCTTTAGATTTTGAAAGAAAACACATTTAATTGTTCCCTTGGGAGAAACATGTCTGTTTTCAGAAATTAAAAATGAAGATGAAAAAGAATAAAACCAGATTTGAGGGAAGAGACTTGGGGAAAGAAAAAAAAAAAAAAAAAAAAAAAAAAAAAAAAAAAAAAAAAAAAAAAAAAAAAAAAAAAAAAAAAAAAAAAAAAAAAAAAAAAAAAAAAAAAAAAAAAAAAAAAAAAAAAAAAAAAAAAAAACAAAACAAAACAAAAAAAACAACAACAACAAAAAAAAAACACAGTCCTTCAGAAATTCTCCAGAAACTCTCCCTTTACGATCTTTGGATGTCAATGTCATGCTTAAAGTGATTTTTCTTTTTTTTTAAACACCTTGTTTCCTCCTTCTGAGTGACCAGCCAGTAAAAGTACTTTTGGATCTTGCTTTGGATAAAGCAGGGCAGAGGAGAGGAAGCTATATGCACTTTCTATTTGCTAAAAACCCTTGTAGTTTGACAGTGCTGTTCTGTTCACCAGATGAGATGAAACACCTGGGTCCTATCTGCTTGGTAAACATTAAAGTTCCATTTCACTAGTTAAAGATTGGCTTCTGTATCCCTATAAAGCAGCCTCTAGAATACAAAGTAAATTCTCTCTCTTCTACCCAGTCCAAAGAGCTTTGCAGAGAAAGAACACAGTGCCAGCATCCTGACAGAACCAGTGTATTGGATGCACACTGTTATCTCAGCTGAGACTGGTGAACTCATCACCTTTGTGGTGGCTAACCATAATTACGCTGAGATGCAAAATGGGAAAGGCTTCCCAGTCATGCCTGAGATTTGTTGGCAATTGAAAAATGATGTGCAAAAAAGTAAATTATAAAGATAGCATTGTCTTGTCTTTTTAATTTGACGCCTTTTGGATCTCAGAGGATGATTTCCAAGTTATTCAACAAAAGCTTTTGCTGGACCTTCATTTGCTTTATGTGTTATTCAATGACAACTTTTCTCTCTGACATGTCTGCCATAGGAGGATCAATCTAATTTTATGTACAACTGTAAAGATGAATGATAAGTAGAAAGGATTCAGGCAAGTACAAGCTGAATAAATTATAAAGGGCAAATGATGACAGGACTGGGGGTCCCAAGAGACAGTGATATGATAACAGAAACTAAAGACGAATTTACGATGGATGTAGTTAGCATGTACTGAGGCTGTTAATTCTTCAGGGTAGTTTTACAACTTCTTGTGATTGGAGCAATCAAAGTATTTCATTTTAAAGAGATGCTGTATATTTTCACTTGTCTGTTCTGCATATTTGTGTGTATGTCCTCATTTACATGCATAGCAGTAAACTCCCATAGGCTAGTCAAGCTTACCTCCCATCAAAGAACCCCTGTTCTCCTAACCATAATGCCACTGTTTATGCATAAATAAATAGATAATGTGAAACGATCTGAGGGCAAAGCTGGATATCAGGGAAAAGAAAAAGTTTCCATTTTCACAGAAGAGAGAAATCAATTTTTTTTAGACCCTTCAAGTAGCTGAGCACTTCCAGCTACCTGCAAAGCTAAGCCTAGGGACTGAGTTAGCTCACAGACCCCTGATGAAAAATTATATATAACAAGTTTCAGGTAGGTCAAATTTTGGGCTTAAGCTGCTTTAAGATCAGCTGATGCAGCATCATAAAGTTAGAAGTAAATCTGATCTCAGAGCAGTTCTTGATTGCATTTCATTCATACTCTTATTTCCAACTCTTGTTCCTTATTATTAAGGATATTTGCATGAAAATGATCTTTTTTCCTTCCTCTGAAGGGTTGTCTCTTGTCTGTGAGTAATGCTTACTCTGGCCTACATTTGTGAATACCATGGGCTGGATTCTGAGTTCATTTACACAAATGTAAATCAGCAATGATCTGATTGAGGTCAAGGGATTTATATGGCGTAGGAAAGAGCAGACTCAGCTATATTTGTCACTGCTGAAATGATGTCATTGTGAAAAGTACCGTAGCTCTAAATGGGGAAACATATTTTTACCAAGAATCTTTGCATGCAAATACATGATCTCACAAAACACTGAGCATCCCTGACACCTGCTGGGCTCTTCAATAGCTCCCACAGCCCTTTTGGTAGATAGAGGTCTCAGCCCCAAACTGTAAGAATTAAAGATGGTTTGTATCTTGGTGTTTCAACAGTGTTAAGTATTAGATACTAATGAATCCTAAGCATTTGGATTTCCAGTTACATCACCCTACTGATCCAGCAATGATGGCATACACCCAAGAATAACTTGAAAGCAGTAAACCTTCGTTCCTCATCCCATGTTCCCAGTCACAGAAAGCCAGAGGAAGAGAACAGGCACTCTACCTTTTCATTTTTTCAGTCATATGGGTGATAGTGTGTGACACTATCCAGGAGTCATTGTTCATAGTCTAACCTTTCCATAAACACCCACTTCCCATATTTGCACTACATCTGTGCTGGTTGTGATCTCCAAGGCTACTGTAAGTATCTAGTAAAGCACATAGTAGAAGATCCTGTATAATTATGTGATTTAGATTTCTCCCTGGGGTGACATGCCTACCCATACTATAGCTTTACCAGCTGTACTACTCATAGCCTACCCTGGTGTGAGCTGTTTGCCTGATGTTTTTCATACAGTATACACATCCCCTAAAATCCTTCTGATACTCAGTGACAATAATTTCTTTTTTTTTTTAATACAAAGGTTGAAGACCATGCACAAGAGTGCCATCACAGACATACACATCAGATGTGTATGTCTGCCACCAAAATGATCATCTTAGAAACACACAGACCTGTTTCTTGATCTAATTTAATTTAAATAGTCTATATAATAGCAACGAAAACATGAACTTGAATGCTTTGGAGTAACTGCACTCCATGACTGTAATTCCTGGTAGGTAGCTCTGGAGTAAGGACTTGAATCTTGCCTGAAATATACTTCTGGTAGCGCTACCTATGCTATGTAGGTTAAGAACATCTGTGCTTGTTGAAAACATTTCAGTTGCAGGGTAGACAGCCTGCCGGCCTTACAATGTGAAATCCATCCACTGCCTGCAGATCCTTTAAAAAAACCCGTGTTTCCTGCAATAATAATCTAAGAGCATGATTCATGTGCATTAAACTTATAACTATTCTTTAAGGTAAGAAGAACTTTTAAAGGACTATCTGAGCTTTTGGGATTGGCAGAAACTGTCCCATCTCTCCACTAACAGATAACTTCTGATAGGAAGTTAACATCAACATGTGATGTAACCCATTTAGCTCCCGTGTTTCCCTTCTGCTGTGCTGTCTCTGGCAGGGAGGAAGTGGTGGGGAGTGACTGACCATGAGATTGCACTATCTGCTGTTGAGGTGAGCAGGTATCTGAAGTGATTTTGCTCTGTTGAGTAGCTGCAGTGTGAGACTTACAGTGGCACCGCATGTATGAGCTGCTGCACTTGGCAGGTTCCCAGCAATGTCAAATCTCTCTGATTAGTTTCTGTAAGTACAAGGACAAAATTAAGCCTAACCTATTTTTCAAAGAAGAAATGCGCATTTCCCATTTTTCTCTTTAATGGGAACTTCTTATATCTTCTGTCCCATACTTTTTCGCCCTCCCCTTCCCACCATGTCACTCCTTCAAAAAAAAAAAAGTTTTTTAAAATACAATTTCTTGTAAAAATATGTCCTCCAAATTTCTTTGATTTCTGTAACATACTTTGACCTTGATATGCATTCATTCTCAGCACCAAATGAATACTGTGGTGCTAGAATGAAGTTATTCTCTTACTTTCCCCTTAGGTAGGGTAAACTACTACCCTAAAATCTTCTACAACTTTCTAGTGCTTATTATCTTCGACATGTTGCAAAAAATTAAGTGTTTTGATCACTGGTTTTGTAGGCAGGTTTTGGCAGAGCAAGTTTTGTCCAGCTATAACTAATCCATTCCAAGCTCAGGTTGTTCTTTCAAACAGATGGAGAAAATTTGTTTTTCTCTTGTTCTTAGAATGGCTCAGTAATTTCTATGCCACTATATCGACTTTCCACGGCAAATATGTAACTGATAAGACATGCTGGCGTGAGTTTCTGATTTCATTTACAGCTTTGATCAGTGGAAGAGCGCTTTGTTTTCAAGGTGGTAAAAGTGGAATCAGTTTTTCTTGGTATTTTTATTTATGGCTAGCTTTCTGTCAAGATCTTCCTTGGTAAACATCTGAGGTGTTGCTTCCGTCTTTTAGGTTATTTTGTGGTGTCCTTTCTCAATGAAGTCACGCTAATATCTGCTGTCTGGCCAAGCGTTATTTTCTCCTATTCTCCTACATCCCATCTCATCCTTTATGTCTGTCCTTGCCATCTCTTATCTCCTTTGTAGATTTGCTGGAAACATTACCCTGTGTTCCCGTAATGCCTGCTTGGTGAAATGAGTTGAGATTATAGCTGCTGAGGAGGAACACCGTGCTTCCGAACCACCTCTGCTTGGGAGAGCATACATTTTCTCCAGACAAAGGGGGAGACTCAGCTTGCTGAACATTTCCACATTTTGTGATGCCACATGTATATAGATTGCAGAGTTGGCTTGTCCTAAACTTGATGTCTCTTGAAATTATGAGGCTTAGTGTGTATGAGATTTTCAGTGTATATTCATGTTACCCAAGAGAAACAAGGCAGCCAGGAGAGGGTTGTACATGACTGTTCTTCCTCAGAGCAACTGGTGAGTGACTGGGAATTGATTTCTGTGTCTGTGTTTATCCTGCACAGGAGGAGGGAGAGACATGTACAGGGGGTGAACCTTTTGAACCTTTCAGGGTAGCTGTTTTGTTGGCAGCAGCCTACTGCTCCCACCTTGCAGTTTTTTCTACCACTGCATCTTCACATTACTTGACATGACTCACGCCTTTCACCTGGGAGAGAAGAGGCTGAGACATCCTGGGGAAATTGGGCATGTGTTGCTAGCATTCAACAAGCACAGAGCTTCTGAGAGGAGCCTGAGAATATGTTGATATTTGAGAGGTTTGTATGGGTTTTTTTTGGAAGCTACAGTACAGGTTCTACAAATGTGGATACACTAAAAAGGGAACAGAAGTGACACCCTTCAAAGACAGTGTCTCATGTTCCAGCAGAGGTCCCAAATTTATGAATATTATTATGTGTTCCTCTTTCATTTTTTAGTCAGTTAAGCCTTAAACCTTTTCCACCAGTACTCTGAACCCAACCTGCCACAGCACAATGATAATGCTTCTAAAGTGAGCCTGTCCAAACTAATTTCATTGTCCTTGTTGAGTGGAGTGCAACAATCAAGCAGACAGCACAAATGGGTCCAGATAAATCGAGTATTTACAATTATTTCAGTTTGGATAATCTAATGTGATATTCATTGTACAGCTAAGAATTATGTTTCTCAGTGAGGAGGGCCTGTCATTCAGTACTCTTGTTGGTTGGATGTAAATTCAGAGTAACTCCATGTGCTCTTGCAGAGTTTAAGCTTCTTTACATCAGTTCAGCTCAAATGACAATCTTGTCCTCTTTCTTTAGATGCTCTATAAAGCTGAGTCCCTTCAGCTGTGCTTGCACTTTGGAGATACAGCCAAGAGAGCTGGAAAGTCATTTTTTTTTCTTTTTCCTTTTTTTTTTTTGTTTTTTGTTTTTTTTTTGTTTTGTTTTGTTTTGTTTGTTNGTTGGTTGGTTGGTTGGTTGGTTTGTTTGTTTGTTTGTTTGTTTGTTTGTTTTCTCTGGGCCAGGGCTGTGTTGTTGAACACTCACTTTAGGGAATCCAGCTTTTTCTGAGTGCCTCTTCACTCTCCAGCACTGAAACACTGACTGACAACTTGAGTTACCCTCCAGATCTGGCATTGCTACTGACTTTCTGAATAGCAATGCAATCAGATCTCCTCATTACAGCACCTCTCTTTCTTGGTATTAACACCTTGTGGCTCTGCCCTGCCTTTCCACCAATTCCAGCTGAAAACTCATAGCAATCCTGGTTGAAAGGCAAGGGATTTATTCCAGCATATCGATGTTAAAGGTAGATTGCTGCTACTTTCTGCTTCATTTCTTTGCAGGATACATTGCTTCTCCGTCCCTCCTCCCACTCCCCCCCTCTGCTCAAGCAAAGCACACTGTGTTGCTGGGCAATTTTCAGCAACTTAATCACATTTGGGCCCAGTGTTTTTTTCCTGCAGACCCTGGAGTGCGCAATGCTTAGGCCTTGGTTATTACTTTACACAATATATGAAGCCCATTAGAAGAGGATAATCAGGTCTTGGAGAAGGCCACCTCACTCGTTATCTGAGGAGGTTATGTTAAGCCTCTGTAGTTATTAATCATACTTTCCCATGCAGATAGCTGAAGATTAAGAGTCACATTTATCCTCTTTGCTCCTCATTCTTACGCACTGATGTGCAAACGCTCTTTATAATCGTTGTTATTATGGTTATTCACAGGCCATCCAGTCAGCCAGGACTGCTCCTGAGATGTTGCTTGAAGTCTTGCACCTATCTGTGGTGGCCTGATGATACAGATCAGAGCCACTGGAGGTCTCTCCAGTTGAAACTCAGAAAACATCCTTGAGAGTCCTAGAAATTCTCTGCTAGCTGTTATTGAATTGCAGTATCTTGTCCAGAGGCCAAGAGAATTCTGAACAGAAGCCGACACCATTATAAGAGCCAAGCTTAACAGCAAAGCTCTTGATTTCACTTGCCTTGCTTTTTAATACCAGCTCTAACCGTGAACTTTGACTAAGATGATATGCTACCTTGTGGCTAGCCTAGCCTAGTCCCCTTTTAATTGAAGTGAGTGATCCTTTTTTCTTACTTCATCTTTAAAGCACTTAAGTCAACTTGGACAAAATCAGAACTGTACCAAGTGGACTCAACATTGTTAAAAAACAAAAAAACAAAAAGGAGGTTAAAAATGAAAGCATTTATTCCATTACAGATTTTTTTTCCCCCTAGAAATATGTTTAGGTTTTCATCACTGTCTTTCTGAAATGCTGTGTACACATGCATACACACTCACATAACACACACAAAACAACTCCCCAGAAAAACTTGTTTAAAACCCAAGTAGTGGGAGCATTTTCTCCAATGACTCTAGTCATGGGGGCTTTTGTTCAATAAAACGAAACTTAAAACAACAGTTAACAACTAACACCATTCAGCATTTAGAGCCTGCACAACCATCCAGTCACAGATCACATCAGTGTACAACTACTCCCAACTGCTCGCATACTTATTCCTTTCCTTTGTGTCCACTACCAGCTTTACAGAAGCTGTCCTCCAATTATTTTTCTTGTTCCATTTAAAGAAAATCATTTTCCTGTGAGTGGGCTTAGTTTCTGAAGCAGTAGCCATGTCAGTGACATACAAAAATCCAAAACCATGAAGACCATAGTATCTATCATGAGAATTTAAAATCACCCATTCATACAGTTGTTAAAACCTGGATTTACTCTTTGAACCTGGAGTGTGAGTTACCATATATGAAGGTTTTTCTATCCTAAAATGTTTCTCAACCTCTGAGGAAAGGCAAATTTCCAGACTGAACACTTCATAACATCTCTCCTTTTACTGAAACAAATAAAATATCAAACTCTGATTTCTCCTTAAGAAGTCCATCTCGTCCCCAAATGCTGTGCTTATATACCAATTCTGCATATCTAGAGAAAATCAGAACTGCTGTATAGACTGAGAGGTCCACTAGACTCTGTAATCTCATGATCTGGCTTCTCATTTTTTTCTTTTCTTTTTCTTCTTCTGTATTTTTGTCTTCACCTAGGAAGAGTGCTTGATAATGCATAAGACCTTTGCTAGGCTGTTATGGGGGTTTGTTTGGTTGATTGGTTTAGGGTTGGTGGAAGGGCTTGTTTGTTTGTGGGGTGGATTTTTTTTTCTTTTTTTTTCTTTTTTTTAATGAAAGTATTTTCTCTAAAAAATGTCAATTCGAGACCTTTTCATTTGAGAGATCATAGTGCATTTGATCTACATTTCTGTGAAAACTGAATTTTGGATCTGATAGAAAAATCTTGCTCAAATGAAAAGGCCAGTGTCCTAGGGTGACACTTTTTGATACTTTTCCCCTAAGCCAGGACAGCCAGAAAAGCAGAAATCAACCCAAACAGGCAGACATGACATTTGCTTGACATACGTAGCTTCCCTGATACAAATCCCAGTGTTACCTAATTCAAACTAAAAAGTGAACAGACACTGGCTTATCTTTGCCCTGCCCAGCTAAATTTCCTATTAACCTGACCCTTGGCTATTTGAAGATATTTGCACACATGCTTCCTTTTTTTTTTCTCTTCCTCTCCCTCCATTTTTATAGAAATTGCTATGTAATTTGCTGGAAGTGCTAAAGACTTTTTTGAGTGGATGAATATTTTGGTATGATTTGTTGAGTCAGAATACCAGACCTGTATGATTTTAAGATTACTGTATAATTTTTTGACATGCAATGATGACAGAGGGCCAGGCACTCAGATGGAATTTTCTGCACGTGACCTCGTGTTTCCTTAAGATGTTGGCAGCTCTTCATTGTCTCTGCCTCTGGTCTCCTTTGTCCTCCCTGAGGTGGGAAAGTGAGGCTGTGAGAAAATGAAGAGAGAAAATACCTAGGAGAAAGAGCAGTTTTGAGGGCTGAACTAGAACCAGGATTTGCAAACTCTAGATTCAATACTTGCCTATATAACAGAAGTCAAGGAACCCACCTTTGCCATGATGTCTTAACTACGAAATGGAGTTAACTAACTTTCCCCAGTGTTATCTCTTTGATCGGTAAACATTTAGAGTCCTCCAGAAAAGCTTTTTTCCTTTCATATACATCTGTGTTTGTGTACAGTGCTTAGCAGTGACAACTCCTGTTTTTGACTACAGTGTCCTAGACATTCCTGTGATGCTGACATAGGATGATAACTGTTGGGAGGTAAAAGCTTTCTTCCAATATAAGTTGATGGCTCAGGATGATTCTTGCCTTTCAGAAGTGGGTTGCCTCTCTTCTCTTTCTCATGATTGACCTGAAAATAAATAAGGAAAGAGTGACATTCTCACTAGTGCTTTATTTTTACAATTTTTTTAAGAAAGGAGAATTTCTCTTAGACTCATGCTGTACTTGTCCATACTGTATTTGACATCTGTAATAAAATTTGGGTCAGATACACTTGTCGATAAAAAGAGGCATCCTACAAACAGCGCTGTGCTTGCATTAGGGTCATGTCAAGAAAAATAGAGACTATTGTCACAGCAGTGAACCTCTGCAAGTATTCCTCACTTCTCTCCTCTCTGCTTCTCTCCAAGACATAATGTAAGATGCCTATCATGTTCCACCACATCTCACCAAAGGGCACAGAAAGGGGAGATGCGTAGCAGGGAGTAAAACTCCTTCAAGTTACTCCAGCATCAATGAGCACAGGGAAAAATGGAACATCCGTTGTCTTCCTTGATCATATATCTCCTCTCCATTTTTATGGGTAAGAATTACAGGAAAAAAAGTGCTTTTGTTTAAGGGAATTTCAGGTTCTTCTTGTTATTTTTAAGCACAAGGTATATGTTGGGGTTGTTGTTGTTGTGAATGAACAGTGTCTTGGGGCTGAGGGAATCACACATTGGCATAGAAAAGAGATGGTCCTAAGTAACTTCTTTTCAGTGTTTTTTGATTTAAGTCTTCCATGATGCTCACAGGTGCACAAACGTCAAACACCTGTACATAAAAAATGTTCTACCTGGTTTGTCTTAGCAATGAGATTTCCTGCTACACCTCTACACTGTCCATCAACACCAGAAAAATTCATGTGCTATCAGAGACCTGCACTCACCTCTGACCTGTTCACATCCAGAGAATGTGAGGTCCTTGGCTTTAATTGCCTCATACATCTTGCCCTGATAGTTCTGGATCATCACCCACAGCAATGTAGTGGCTCAGGACTCTTTTGTATAATCATCTTTCTGTTTATCAGTACATTTGTAGTGGTTAAGAATATTTTCAACACTGAGCCTCAGTCAAACCTGTTCCAATTCTGGTGAGACAATGGGCAACAAGGAGGAGGGCAGACTGATTTCATTTCCCTCATACCTCACAAAAGGCTTAGAAGACAGGTGATGTAGGTAAAGGAATTATTTGCTCGGAATTTAATGCCTGAAGTTGCACTCATGTGGTTCACTAGACCTTTTCTGCCCCTGAATAGTATTTTCTGGGGTAGATGACAAAGTCTAGTCCCCCCCCAGAAGTGCAACACATTGTTCTCCTCTGCACAAAACCACTTTCACTTGACCAATACGTCAATAAATCAGTGTCACCACACACCTGCACTTTCCCTCCCTTTCTGTCACTCCTTTCCCTTCTTTTTCCAAAGCCTAGTGACATCCTTTGCTATATTTTAGGTGCTAGCATAGATCAAAGTCCTCTCAGGATCAAACAGCGTGCTGCATACAATCCTTACGGTAACAAACAAGGTCTTTCACTGACAGAAACAAGTTTCTGTGCTGAATTTTCAGCAGCCTATCAGAATTGATTCGCGGGTAGCTTTTGATTTCAAAAGGAAATCTCTCCTGCCCTTCCCCCAGTTCTTCAGACGGAGGGGGAGTGGGGAAAAACCCACTCAGTTTGCCTGCAAGAAAAGCGAGAAGGGCTTTCTTGAAACTTTGGGGAGAGACTCAATATTCCCATGCTGTATGCTTTATTTGTGGTATCAAGTAGCAAACAGAGACCTTTAACGAAAGATGAATGTATCTAATGTAAAAAGCAAGAAAGAGAGAGGACTGACACACTTGCCTGAGTGTTTCTTATGTCATTCTGATGGTATTTTTTGATATCTTGTGGTCCTCACTTCCCAATAAGGTTTTTCCCGTTCAAATATCCCTTAAATACAACCTTTGATGTTTGAAGTGCCAGGTGAGTCCAGAGTATGTTTTGAAAGTTGGATAAATGGGTTTCAATACAGGATACTAGTTACTATGGGTAACTATTTCCTATGAGTCCTGTCTTCGTACAACTTCAAGAAAACCTTCAAAGGAGATGAAGTGAAAATATGAGTATTAATGTACAGTTTTCTGACTAGCTTGTATCTTTTGTGTTCTATCTCTTGGGGCTTCTGAAAAGCACTCTGAAAATTTAAGTGACGTAGATGCTGAAAATTGAATGCAAATACTAATTTTGCAAATCCCCTTTGCAGAAGTTCACTTTAGTTTCCAGTTCTCTGAGAACACTCTTTTCTGCACAGCTTAGGGTTTGTTGTGTTTTATTTTTCAGACCATTTGATAAAAATCCCTTTTAAATTTTCAAAAGACAATTCTGCTTGAACCTTGGAAAAAAAAAAAAATCCCAACAACATATTTTCTTTACCACTTTCTATACAGTCAGAAAAAAGGAAAAGGAAGGAATGTAAATGGTAAGTAATACACTTCTCCACATTAATGGTAAAAAAATCTATATTTTTGCTAGGGAAAATAGTCGTTGATTAATATTTCTGAACAAACAATCCTCATACTCCATAATTCGCATTCTATTATTAAAAAAATCAATCAGTAGAAAGCTCTTCTTAATAATTAAGTTCAGGAGTGTTACTGTTTACTCATAATGTTACTGGGTTTGGAACAGTTCTGGTTCATCCTGAATCACAGAGATGGAAAAAAGCACTTATTTATAAGTAGCATACAGATGAAACATATTGCTTTCAAGAAGAAAATTAGAAATCCTCCCTTGATGCCCACTTCATCAGGGTCTGTTTATTTGCCAGGAGAGTCTTAGTTTCATTCCTAGTTGATATTTCTTCTCTAATTTTGAACATCCATTCTTCTTAGGGTACAAGTAGCTGGCTCACAGGTCCTCAGAAGATGTGAAAAATGTAGATGATATGCTCTGAAAAACTGTTTGTCAGGAAGCAAGAACACGAGCCCATATCAGTCTGTGATTACCCATTATGGGATCACACACTTGCTGGCTTGCCTCAATGGCCTCTTTTCTGGAGTGCACGCAGGGTAAATAGCTGTTAATTTCCTTGCTGCATAGAGAACATTTTCTGTCTTGTGTGAAGAGAGGAGGTGCTCCTTTCCCCCTGAAGAGTTTCTTTGTGTATTAGTTTGGATGAGACAATCAGGAGAGAAAGTCCTCTAATCACCACATACTCAAGTGAGATGCAGCATGCCTTTCTCTCCCACAGTTAATTCCTTCAAATTCTTTCTTCACAAATTAAACTAATGTCTCAGTTTCCTTCCCAAGGAAATATCCCTGTTGGTCATTACAGATAGCTGATCTGGTAACTCAGATGCATAAGAAGCATTGCAGAAAAAAAAAAAAAAATTGGCAAAATGGTTATGAATTCACAAACTGGAGTAAAATTTCAAATATCCACAAGGCAGGAAGTGGTTACACAAAACAAATCATAGTGCATACATATGCACTCTAATATGAGGAAATATGAGTAATACATGGGAGGCATAGAGAGATTTGGTGTGGACTCCAGCAAATTCATTGAAAATCTAACAAATTTTCAAATGTATTCCAAGTGTGACTCGCCATCTCTGGATCATAACTTCATCTCCTTGCCTACCTTCAAGGAAGTAAATTCAAAAGGAAACCTAGGAAAACTGTTTTATGGGAAATATGGAATGGTTAAATGGAGTTAAAATTTTACTTTTTTTTAAAGGAATGCATTCAGTTTTTCAGATTCTCTGTGAAAATGAGCATTATACAAACCTCCTTCAAAAGTACACTGAACCAATTTCATATAATGAAAACAGCTACATTTAAATGAAAATACTGGTGTAATTCTCATTAAGATTTAAATTTATGAAAAAATAATTTAAAGAACGATCTTGAAGTGATTTAAAAGAAAAGGAGGACCCTTGCTAAACTGGAAAAAAACAAGAGGGGCTGAAACAACTCTCAGTGAGGAAAGGGAAGATACTAACAGGAAGAGATTGGTAAAACCCTGTAACATTCAGCTCTTTAGATTATGACCCAGAATGTGTGGACCAGCTCAGCGCAAAGGGCAGGAGGCACTGACAACTTCTCTCTGCACCCTTATTCATTACCACAAGCTAATCTTTCCCGGCCTAAAACTGCTCTGCACAACTGAGGCTGCTGAGGCATATTTCTTACCAGTTGCCAATTTCCTTGATTAAGTTCAGGGTGCCGGGATGTGTGATCACTAGCTCCAGTGATGTTTGGCTCTTTGGGCATGCAGCCAGGCCTTCAGGTGACCCAGGACTACAACCTCTATGCCCACCTTGGGCACAAACACAGTGACCTGGGGGACCACTTCTCTTTCAGGTAGGCAGGGAGCAGCAGGAACGTGTTGGAGACTGTGAGATCTACTATAGGAGGCTGAGACATCCAGTAAGCATATGGCCTGTGTGTGCACGTCGCATACCTGCTCGCTGCTGACTCACCAGTGCCTCCGCAGCCGGTGCTCATGTGCCTGCCAGAGGTTGCCTCTCCCTGTGGTGAAGCCCCACTGGTGTTTATTAGATGTCATCCTGGGAGTCCACAGTTTTAAGCAGTTGTGTGGAAAAACTAGGGGCTTTCTGAAGTTGGAATTAAAGCACAGTTTTACTATTCCAAAGGGAAGACAATGAGGAGGCTCTTCAGGCTTTGTCTGTTGCTGGTTTTGATCTCTCTCTCTCCAAATTACTCAATTACAAATGACTCATTTCAGTGCGGAGAACCCAAGTTAGTACTGGGGGAAGGGATGAAGCTGATTGGATTTTCTGTCAGTATGTGGGTAGATTTTTTTTATATATGTGTTCAGTATCTGTTTTGTTCTGCTCTCTGTTGGAACCAGTGAAAAATCTTCATTTGGATTCCCAGAAAATAGAGCTAAGTCAAGGACATGATAAACCTCTCTTTTCCTGTGAACTATCCATTATGTCCATTCCCAGTACGTGTGGGAGGAGGTGGAACAGGGTTTAGTAAGCTGATGGTAGAGCTCTTTTATTTCCAAGGATGTTGTTTATCTTATACTGGGAAGCTGGTGGGAGTTGTGCAGTGAGTAGGTGAATACAATTCTCAGAGGCTGGTTTGGTAGTGGCAGACGTGCAAGTTAAACTGGAAAATGCAGTCATGTGATTTGACTTTTAGATGGAGCTAAAGTGGGAGCAGTATTCTGGTATTGCAGTGTTTTTTGTGAGCTCGCTGATCTCAGCTCCTTTATCCAGATATTAACCCTTCCCTATCTCAAAAACTCTCTCCCTGGGATTTGGTATTTTAGGTTAGCGTGTAGGCGTCCTCATAGAAATCCAAGGCCATCCTACCATTTCCTGAGTGTATTCTCACTGTCTTTTTCCTATTGTTCTTTGATGTTTTATAGTGGAGCAAGACACGATGCATGATCCTACATGGTATGGTCAGTTGTCCTCTAGAAAGAAGAGTAGACAGGGTGAAGGAGATTATTGCCCATTTTCAGTCTCACCTGAATGTTCCCAAACTGCCTTTTTGAACAATCAGCTGGGTGGTTGAAGTTATCTGAATTGCTGATTTGTACAAACCTGATTAATCAGAGCCTGAAAACAAGATTACTGCCTCCCTGTAGTGCAGAGAGATGCCCAGGTGACTCTGGCACTGCTGTCATGAGCTGGGTAGGGCTTTATAGCTCAGATGCTCATCTGTAGCCAGTCTGGCTGGAAGCTGCTTGCCTTTGGTACCACACATTCTTGGATCACTATTCTTTGCATCTCCAGAACAGTTATTAACGCTTTGAATTCCAGTCCCCACACCTAATAGCTCACCTTGACAGAAGACATTATTTATTTTGTCAGTGCTTCGCTCTATTTCCCAAGTGGCCATCTATGGGAAGCAAAAGGCAGGGAGCAATGTGGACATAGTATTTAGTTCAAGCACCTATACATAGGACGTCATGTGTCTAGAAAGGAAATATTTAAGCCAGATTTTCAAGAAAGCACTTCTTGGGAGATGGAAATAAAGCACTGGAACTTCAACATTTCTTCTGGTGCTTGGCAAAATAAAGCTGACCATTCTTGTTCAGAAGTAAATAGAAACAGAAAACCTATCCACTAATTTGGTTCCCAGTGAGCCTGGGAGGAAATGCCAACCACAGCCTGGGACTTGAGGTTTCAAATTTGTTACCAGGTTAGCTATTAGAAATATGGATTATATGGGGCAAATAATTTTGCCTCTCTGAGTCTTGGGCTTTCACCCATAAAAGGAAGACAAAGCTCCTGAACTCCTTTGCCAAGTGGCATAGAAAGATCACGTATTTATTGTCCAGTCACCTGCTCCCCCTGCACAGGAGAGATTTCATTTTTTTCCTTAAACATTTCACTATTGTCAGATGCTGGCGGGAACTGCTAAAACACCAACTGTTTTCCCACCTCTTGGCTTTTAAAAACTGTAAACCCTTAAAATAAATTTGAAAAACACCAACCAAGCAAAAACCTGAATTTATCATCACCTGGTAGGTCTGGATAGGGCTATTCATGAGAACAATCCAAAGGCCTTCACCTTGACTTCCCAACATAGTTTGATGTGATTTTAATCTGATTATTAGACTCTTGATACATCTTGCAAGCTTGTAAAAGATTCATTGCTGGCAGAAACATTTTCGTTACTGGGGAAACTTTTTGTTGTTGTTGATCTATGTGTTGCCTGCCATAAATACTCATCCAAGAGCCAAAGGTCATTTGGTAGCTGCTTAGCAGCTTCACTTTCTGAAATGAAACTCGAGTGTGTTGGATCTGCAGCAGAAAGCTGGGGGTGTAAAATAGATGCAGGAAGAGCTGCTCTGTAGCATTGAAACAGCCAGATTATTTTCCCTCTTTTTTTGGTTTGGTTTGTTTTTTTGGCCTTTTCTTGTTTTGGTTTGTGGGGTATTTTATTGGTGTTTTTCTTTTTTGTTTGTTTTATTTTGATGCTGAGTTTTCTTGGTTTTTGCTTTATTCTCTATTCTTCTTCTTAATGTTCAAGTTAAGAAGTGAAAAGTGCAAAAGGGATAGCCTTGCTACCCAAGCCTTGTGTTTGCTTACAGGGTTTATTTGCAGGGCTGCATAGTACAGCCTGTGGCATTAAAGGCTGCACTCCCAATGCCATGACCTTCTCCTGTGCTAACCCAGGGGATTTGTCTGCAGAGCAGCAGATGCAAATGTGGGCTTATTTTCTGGGCTAACCAGAATGATTTGGTAACCAAGGGCAGTGGGTAATCAAGCCTTGAATTAGAAATTTCATTATGTGTTCAGAAACGAGGCTGAAGAAAAAACTGAGACTCTGGCTTATGCTTGGTGTACAACCTAAATGCTCCCTGGAATAAAAAAAAAAAAAAAAAAAAAAAAAAAAAAAAAAAAAAAAAAAAAAAAAAAAAAAAAAAAAAATTTAGCAATATGTACATTTTTTTCTATTT
>VXBN01004838.1:43296-77448 GCA_013397395.1 Sinosuthora webbiana | reverse complement strand
AATGTGACACCCATCTACAAGATAGGCCAGAAGGAGGATTAGGGGACTGCAGACCTATTTCTCTGTACTNGTCTATGGGGCTGGGTGGTATTCATCTAAGGGTACTGAGGGAGCTGGTGGAAATGCTTGCTGAACCATTTTGCATCTTTTAGAAGCAGTCCTGGCTAACCGGGGAGGTTTCAGATGACTGGAAGTTGGCAAATGTGACACCCATCTACAAGATAGGCCAGAAGGAGGATTAGGGGACTGCAGACCTATTTCTCTGTACTGAGGAAGGTCATGGAGCAGATCATCCTGAATGCCATCACACGGCAAGTGTAGGACAACCCAGGTGTGTCAGAGCCAGCCAGGCTCTAGTTTGTGAAAGGCAAGCCCTGCTTGATCAACCTGATCCCCTTCTGTGACAGGGTGACACAGTGAAGAGAAAGGCTGTGGATTTTGTATGCCTATGACTCATTAAAGCCTTTGACACTTTCCCACAACATCCCCACGGAAAAACTCTCTGCTCATGGCTCAGACGGACACACTGTTCACTGAGTAAAAACCTGTCTGTATGGCTGGGCCCAGAGATTGGTGGTGGATGGAGTTACATTCAGCTGGTGGCTAGTCACTGGTGGTGTTCTCCAGGGCTCAGTACTGGGGCCAGTTAGGCCAGTTCTGCTTAATGTTATTATTGATGATCTGGATGAGTGGATCAAGTGCATCCTCAGTGAATTCACAAACAACACC
Organism: Sinosuthora webbiana; assembly: GCA_013397395.1. Classification (NCBI taxonomy): domain Eukaryota; kingdom Metazoa; phylum Chordata; class Aves; order Passeriformes; family Sylviidae; genus Sinosuthora; species Sinosuthora webbiana. Next base: position 76,719 of record VXBN01004838.1, on the reverse strand, counting down.
ACATTGGGCAGCATATGATCTGCTGCAGGGCAGCAAGGCCCTGCAAAGGGATCTGAACAGAATGGATGAATAGGTTGAGGACAATGGTCTGACAAAACAAAATATTTGGTTGCACCATGGGTCACAACAACCCACAGGCTGGGGCAGAGTGGCTGGAAAGCTGCTCACAGGAAAAGGACCTGGGGTGCTGTGACAGTGACTGAACATGAGCCAGGGTGTGCCCAGGTGGCCAAGAAGGGCAATGGCATCCTGACCTGTACCAGCAACAGTGTGGCCAGCAGGACCAGAGCAAGGATTGTCCCCCTGTACTTGGCACTGGTGAGGCCACACCTTGAATCCTGTGACCAGTTTTGGGACTTTCACTAAAGGAAAAGTTTTGGGGTGCAGGAGTGATTCCTGAGAAATTTAACGAAGCTGTTGAAGGGTTTGGAGGGCAAGTCTCAAGAGGAGCAGCTGAGGAAGCTAGGGTTGTTTAGCCTGGAGAAAAGGAAACTCATTAGGGACCTTTAAATTCTCTGCAACTACCTGAAAGTATGTTGTAGTGAACTAGGAGTTGGTTTCCTCCCAAGCACTCAGCTTCAGAAGACAAGGAAATGGCTTCAAGTTGCATCAGGAGACGTTCAGATTGAACATTAGGAAAAATTTTTTCACCAAAAGGATGGTTTAGCAGTGGGCCAGTCTGCACAGGGTTGCACCTTCTATGGGGGTATTAAGAAGAGTCACCTTCTATAAGGGTACTAAGAAGACCCATAGATATGGTGCTTAGGGATCTAATTTAATACTCATCTTGGTTGTTTTAGACGAATAGTTGAGTTGATGATCTTAGAGGTCTTTTCCAGTGTAATTTATTCTATTACTCTATGCATGTGTGTGTGTCTCAGTGGGAGATACGAAAGATTTCTGATCCTACTCAAAGAATAAATTTTAGATTTTATGCCCCCGAAGTATTGCAGCTCTTCTAGCCCCTATTCCTCTGTGGTAAAAATCTGTGATATCTGTATCTAAACAAGATTTTAAAAAGTTGATCTATTTTAGACATCAGAAGACCATTGAAGAGACAGATGAAAAATCCAGGACTGCTCTCTTCTGAGTTCTTTTTTACTTCCACTGTATTACTCTCATTTTTGAAAGTAAATATACATAGAGTTCTTTTCTCAGAGAAAAGCTTGTCTTTTTTTTTTTTTTTCCCTCTGATTCCTTTCATCCAGGTCTTTCTAATCTGGTTATATTTGAGTATTTTCCTGAGTGGTCAATAGTGGTTTTACTTTCCAACAGCTATGACAGTGATAATAGCCTACTTATCTGCAGCTAGGGAATCCAAAACATCCTCTGATACACTGACTGATAGGACACACTTACAATAGAGAAGTCTGCCTGGCAGAGTGTAAAGGATGAGTCTCCTGTTCAGGTTTGCCTTAGGCCCCACCTGGGTGAAAATTTCACAGTGGCATTATCTTGGAGTCTGTCTACTCACCAGATGAAACACCTAAGTAAGACGAAGGCAGTACATAAGTTGGGCTGAGGTGTTCAGTGGTCTCCTGGAAGGGTGCAGTTCCACGGTCTTACCAAATATGACTACTAGACACACTAAAAGAATTGAATCATTTGAACTTGAATGTTTAAAGTCTACTGTTTTCCCCAGACTCGTTCAAGTTGTTTCCCCATGCTTGAACTAGATCTTTCTGGCACTACAATTTTTTTTTTCCTTAAAACATATTTAATGGCTCATCCTGACATCTGGAGAAAAGAATGAAGAGACAGTACTAATCTAAATTAAATGTAACTAATAAGCAGTATCTACTTGCTTTTTTACAGAGGTCAAAACAATAAACCTCAGATGAAGGAACTGTTTTGTTTGTCATCAAAGTACAGAAAAAAGAATAACATGAATCAGATAGATCTATGCTGATTCAAATCTAAAAAGCAATTGGCAATGTATTGGCCAAGAAAAGACTTCCCAAATTTTTCGCTATCTAGTAAAAGAAAAGCATTTGTTCTTTATCCCATAGCAATGAACCAAGTGTCAAAGTCTCAGTGTGATCAGTCCATTAGGCAAGAGGGATCCTCTCAAATCTCACAGATGAAGTTCCAGGCTGAAAACCACCTCCATAATATGTGTACCCTTTACTTTAACCTGTTTTGCAAGGGACAACCATAATCTAACCAGGGCAAGCAAGATGCACAGGGATGGAACCTTGTTACATCTCTGGATCGAGAAGGTTCTCTATATCAGAAACACTCTAAGTGCTTTCAACTTGTTATTTTTATTTTAACATACTTTTAGTGTACATTGCATCCAGGTCTGTCACTGCACGTTGGTGGAGCTTGTTCTGTGGGAATCATGTGATTTATAGAGCTGGCTATGGAGACTAGAAATATGCATGTGTCTGCTCATTTGTTTCATTCTGACTGTCCCCCTTTTTTTTCCAGAATTCTGGACATAACTTCCAGTACTTCAATTTTCTTATATTCTATATCAGTGTCCAAGTGTCTATGCATGCTGGTCCTTGAAAGTTGTTATTACACCTGGTCCATTCCTATTATCGAGTCACTACAATGCTTCCTGTGAGCTTCTTAGAAACATATTGGACATATTTTGGGTCATCCACTACGAAAGATGATTTTTTTAACTATTCTTGCTCACTCTGCCCTTCAACCATCCCCTGCCTAGTTTCATCCTGGGGAGAACTGTACTCACACAGATATTTTGCAAACAGCACAAATGGCCAGCTGTACACTGCTGCAGAGCAACGATTTTGTATCCTGATGCAATGAAAGCCAGAAAATTCTCCAATATTTGCAGTTAATATAATTGAAACATGAAGCAGAATATAAGTTTTAATGATATCAAAACTTTCTGGGGAAATGAAGAGTGATCATCAGTTGATGGAAATATTTACCAAAAAAAGCCTATGTATCAATGGATAAAATAAGTGATGAAACAAGGAAAAAAAATAGAAAATAATGCAGAAAGTATGATTGAATTCCACTTCTGCTAGGGTGGGTACTTTGTTATCTCCCAGTTCTTCTGAATCTTCAGCTTTATTTTCTTAGGAAACAGGCATGAGGAATGAAGACCTTTTTTTCAGACAGCTGCACTGAATCCATTCTCCACCACATAAAAAAGCAATTCATTTGAGCTACTGCTGTCTGTCATTGTGTTCCATTTTTTCTTTCTTATCACCTTGCTTAAACTTGAAGGAAGCGTAAAGTTCACCTAGGTCGTTTCAGCTGGCAGCTGAAATTCTTTCTCAGTTTTTTAATGGAAGCAAAAATAGCTCCCAAGATCGAGCACTACGTGTCCTGAGGCTTTCTTGGTTAGTAAATGGAGACGACGAGAATGGAATATATTCAATCTGTTGCTGTCTCCTGGGCATCATTTATAGATTTTCTGTCAACCCACAAGATCATCTATTACTATGAACAGTGTAATTAGTTTACAATTAAAGTTAATCACAAATCTATAAAAGAAGCTTCCAAATATTGACAACGATTAAGAAAGTGAAATTAGCATATATAGCTAAATAATTCATGGTTAGAAAATTGTGAAAGGAAATGAATTCTTAAAGCTCCTTATAATCCTGGTAGCAGAAATTGCTCTTTCCTACTTCCAGACTCAGCAATTATTTGTATATCTCTGATATCCTGAAAGACGTGATTAGGACAAAATATAAAAACAGTGTTTTCTGTCTACTTCAGTTCTCTTCTAAAAAGTGTGTTAAATAAAGCACCACTTTCCTATGCAAGATATCAATTGTCTCCATATATTCAGAGTCATCTTTCCACAGTACGGTCACCCTCCTGGGGCTGTAGAGAACACCTCAGAAAGGTGTATATAGCCAAATATAAAGTGTTTGCCAAAAGAAAAAGTTAAAAAAAAAGAGAAATATTGTTTTGCTGACACTTTTTCTCTTTTTTACTGTTATTACTCATGTATTACATGGAAGAGTACACAAAAGGAATGCCAGCTTGAAAAAGGAATCTTCACATCTCTTAAATTGTCATTCTTTACTTATTTGTGATACCCTCTTGTTAGAGACTGAAGCCTTACTGTTTCAGACATTGTCCAAACAGGAAGCAAAATGCTGGTTCTTGCCTGACTTAAAATAGTCTAAATGGATATAGGCAGATAAAAGAACACAAGAAAGCAATGACACTATAAGGATGAATGGCAACAGTGGCAGTGCATCTGCAGCACTGTGTTTTGTGGGTTTGTTTTTTTCTAATGGGTAGGAAAAAATAAGCAAATTTCAAATAAGCACAAATTAAGTATAAGGAAGTAGTATTATGTATGTTTATGGGAAAGCTTTGGCCTCATGTAATGAGGGGTATGGTTTATTTCAAAATGTAGCTACTATGAGGTAAGGATATATCATAGAACATCCTGGATGAAATATGATCTACTTAACTTCATGTCTCATATCAATAAGGGCTTATTAAAGTATGAAGTACTTTAATAAGAAGTACTGAGAGTGAAGACAGATCACTCAGGCTTGATCTTATAGATTGATATAGATGTAGCATCACCAAGGGAAAACTGTTCCTTCACAAATGTTGGACTGACTGCATTACCAGACAAGAAAAAGGCAACTGATGTCATCTTCCTGGACATCTGTGAGCTATTTGACAGTGTTCTGCAAAATATTTTTGCCTCTTAATTGTGGGGAGATAGGCTTGATATGGATAAGAAACTAGCTGGTTTGTCACATCCAGAGAGTTTAGCCAACAGCTCAATGCCCAAATGGAAATGACCAATAAGTGGTGACCCTTAAGGGTCTGTACCCAGATCAGTACTGTTCATTACCCTCATCAATTACATCAACAGCAGGATGCAGTGCGCCCTCAACAAGTTTATAGATGACACCAAACTGAGTGATGCTGTTGATGTGCTTGAGGTCAGGATGCCATGCAGAGGGACATTGACAGGCATGTGGATTGCCCATGTGAACCCCATGAATTTCAAGACCAAGGTGTTGCACTGGGTTGATGCAATGCCCTATATCAATGCAGACTGGGTTATGAATGGATTGAGAATAGCCCTTCAGAGAATTTGGGAGTATGAGCTGGCATTGTCTTCTTGTAGCCCAGGAAGCCAGTTGTATCCTGGGCTGCATAAAAGGATGTGTGTCTGACAGTTTGAGGGAGGTGGTTTTTGCCCTCTGCTTTGCTCTCACGAGAACCCACCTGGAGTATTTCATCCAGCTTTGGGGTCCACAGTATGAAAGAGACATAAACCTGCTAGAACAGGTCCAGAGGAGAGCTACAAAAATGATCAGATCAGATCCTATGAAGAAAATCTGGGAGAGACACAGAGTTGCTTAGCCTGGAGAAAAGAATGCAGACAGACCTTATTACATCCTTTCAATAGTTAGATGGCACTTACAAGAAAGGAGGAGGAGGTGGACCACAGCTTGTCGTGACAGAATAGAAGAAGAGTTTTCAACATAAAAAGAGTAGATTTAGATTGCAGGAAGGATTCTTTAAGAATATTTTTTTTTTATTATGAGGGTGGTCAGATGCAGGTTTCCCAGAGAAGCTTTAGATGACCCATCCTTAGAAGTGTTCTATGTCAGGTTTGGCAGAGCTTTAAGCAGCAGACTGACCTAGGAAAAGGTGATCCTGCCCATAAATAGGGCAGAAGGACTAGATGATATTTCAGCTTCTTCCCAACCCAAAAAATTATGTGATTCTTTCATTGGCATAATAAGGTATATTGAGTAGCTCCCAGCTGATCAAGCTTCCTATTAGTGTCATTTTAGCTAGTGGGTAGAGGGTCTTGGTATTATTACACAAGAGTAATTGGCTTGTTTTTCTCAGAGGACAAGAGTTTTGAAAAAAAAAAGTTCCGGAAACAGTATTTCGTTTTCCCAGCCTTGATAATTTTGAATGCATGTGTATATTGTAATGTTATATATACAGTATAGATCACTCTGCAAATGTTCTTCATACCCAATTACAGTGCAAGGTCACTGCAATAAAGATCTACTGGCCCTTAATCTGTATGATTTTCTTTCTGTCCAGTTGCTATTTATTTCATGTTTTGCCCAATAGTCTTTGAGCCTGAAACAAACTGCATATTGAGTGGTTGCAGTGTATTAGATGCCTGAGACATAGACCATCATTCTAAATTTACGGTACAATATATTCTTTCTCTTGCTGTTACTATTCCCTTTTCCTCAGTTCAACCCTCTTCTTTATCTTGTGGGACTTTCTTAACAGGTTGGTTTCATCAGCATACATATATTTACTCTCCATTACTCTTTACAATCAAACTTCACAAATCTGTCTCCTTGCCCTCCTAGCTGTCAGGAGGATAAGGGGATGCCAGAGAGCTGAATATGTAGATGCCTACCTTTAGAAATCTAACATCTACTAGCTAGAAGGTATTTTCTTTTGATACATCAAGCAAAATATTCTTACTAAGACAGTTTGATTTATTTTCTCTTGTCCTTCTTCACTAAGTGAAGTCATTACCTCCTGACTCCTGATAAAAATCTGTTCAACCATTCTACCACAGTAGGCATTCATTTTTCCTTCAAGTTACAATCAAACAATTTCCTGTCCTGCACTTCAAGCAAAGGTAGACTGCCTCTTCAATCACTGATGTAGTTATATATCTAAGTTACAAAGTACCAGCAATCACTTTTCTTTCCACAGCCCACCAGCCTCAAAGATTCTTCAAAGCTTTTCTGTGTGGCATGGAAGTAGGCTGATTTTGAAACTGGTTTAGTTCAATAGAGTTTTAAATGTGCTTAAAAATTTTCCTGCCCCCTCCCCACTACTTTGCAGGCTGAGCAATGGATACCCCACAATCCATATTTGTAAGTGCTAAGTGTTACCTATGAGCTAATCTTCAATCTTTCAATCTTCCATCCAGATGGAATGGATCAACCAAAAATAAAGATTTTAATACAAGATTTCATAAGTGAAGGAGATGGCAAACTTGAGAGAGGAGCATTTTCTCTGTACTTGTCTCTCCTGAGAAGGTGTCCTGGATTTGCCCTTGCTTTGATTGATAATGTATTCTTTGAGCAGTACAACCTACAACCCACCCTTCTGTTTCCATTTTTACAGCTTCAGTTTGTGCTGATTACTAGAGGGCCTTTCCTCTAGTTGCACAAAGGGCTCCTGTTCAGTAAGCTGAAGATCCTCTTCATTTGACAAATATTTTGTTTTTTTTCTTTGCCCTGAAATATGTTGTGCTATTTGTCAGCACTAAAGCACACGCTTTTTTGGTTTTGCTGTGCCAGGCTGCACTGCTACTTTGTTTATGCTAATACTGATTAGCCAAATTGGAAGAAGGTTTTTTTGAGACCCTTGCTAATAACATTTTCTCAGTCTGAAAGAAAGGTTTAATTATTTGTGGAAGGCAGACAAAATATCACTAGCATGTGCTTTCTCTGCTGGGCTGCTGTCATCAGATCTCATATACAGAGCATGGTCATACCTGGTAATTTGGATGGGAAATGGCATCAGGCATGAAAATTGAGCAAATGAGGTTAAGTGTTAGAATCAGGCATCAGTTTTTTTTGCCTGAACCTTACTAAACAGGTGCTTCAGCATTGTCTCAGGGCCCTGAGAGAAAGTGTATAAATTTAATTCAGAAATAAAACCAAGCTCCCAACTTCTTGAGATAATTAAAAATCCCAAGACTCTCTTCTTAAGTATAAGAGCATGACCCTGATAACTTGGCCAAATTCCAGATAATGAAATCCTATTCTGCCAATAGGAAATATACCTGTCATTTCAACTGCAAAGCTATTCTGAATTCCCAAAGAGAACTGTTGAGTTTTGAATACTTTAAATGGCTGCCAGGTCCACCACCTAGGCACAGCATTTCTGGGACTTCTCACTAAGTCTGATTTCAAAGCACATTCAAAGCAAAGAAATAAATTTAAGGCAGAATATCATCCTCATTTTCTGTGGTAGCACTATTATTATTTCAAACTCCATCAACCCACCCCCGATTACTTTTTATTTTTGTTCTTAGTGATGTTGATTTGAGATTCTCTACAGGAAAAGAGATAATTGAAAGATAGATCTAAAAAGCAAGAAGCTGTAATAAAACTTAACCAAAGAGTGGTGAGTGGTTGCAACACTGTTGGGGGTTGGGTTTCTTTCCTTTTTTTTTCCTTTTTATTGTGAATTTTTTTCCCATTGAGTTGCAAAGACACACTGATGGCTGGGTGCTTGAGGGCTTGATAGTGGGGGTTGGGGCTGGGGCAGGGAAGGCGGCCAGGCCTCAGGAAAGGAAGATGTCTGGTGGCGCTCCTCTGGTTTTTGGTAGTTTCTCTTGGAGGGATGGAGATACCATGAGAATAGAGACAGGTAAAGGACGGGGGGTGAGGCAGTTGGGAATTCTCACTCGCTCTCCTGCTTTTGGAGGAGGATGGTTGAGCTGCTGCATGGGGAAAAGAATTTTGCTACCACCGCTGTAACCCAGCCAGGAGCTGCCTTTCTTCTGCTGCTTGGCCCTGCACCCCCTGCCCTGCTGGGACATCCCACAGTTCCAGCTATTGCCATTGAGTTTCTGATATATCTCGTCCACGGCCCCGGGATTTCTGCTCATCCCTCCCATTCCAGCTTGATGTTTCCAAGAGTCCTGCTGGGACACTGAGATTGGCTGCTGCAAAGTTTGTGAAGCAAACCTCTCTTCCATCCCTCCCCATCTCAGCCGAGCTGCCATTGCTGTGTGCTCCTTGAGCTCCGCCACAGCGCCCCCTGCAGCCGTGGGGGAATCATCACACCTGCCCTACCCACTGGGAGCCAGCAGCACCCCTGTGACCAGAACTGCACTAATGGGGAAAGTGCTTGTGGCTGAGAAAGGGTCACTGGGTTTGTGGTTCTGTTTGCTGTTAATGCTGTAGTTGTTGTTTTGTTTGCCTTGTTATACATACTAGTAAAGAACTGTTATTCTTATTCTCATATCTTTTTGTCTGAGAGCCCCTTAATTTCAAAATTATATTAATTCGGTGGGAGGGGGTTTACATTCTCCATTACAAGGGAGGCTCCTGCCTTCCCTTGCAGACGTATGTCTTTCAATCCTAGACAGACACTTTAAACACCTGGTCTCTGAAAGAGAATGGATACTGCCTAGGAAACTTCACATTTTGAGTTGAGGTTTTTTAACTACAAAGTTTTAAAAATTAAAATAATGAAACTTATGAGGTATCCATGTTGAAATCATCTTATCTAACAATTATAGAGTAGGTTTTTTTTTTTTTTTTTTTTTTTTTTTTTTTTTTTTTTTTTTTTTTTTTTTTTTTTTTTTTGACAGTTGTATAACTTCAGGGTGGGAATTGGAATGAAGTATTCAATAGAATCTGTGTGATATCTCCAGCCTCCTCAGGGACCTATGAAACAAGAAAATTCGGTGTGGAGTTAAATTACAAATGACATTTAATATATTATAAGCTGACCAAGAAAAGCATATTTTTTTTACTGTGCTAGAGGTGTGATTTAAACAGCCCAGGAAAAGAAACTGCATTCACATTATTAATTGACCACTTATGAGACAATTGGAGCTTAGGACGTTTCTATTTCTCTGCTAAAAGATGATCCTGGCAGCAATGATATTTCCTCTTCTTGTTTAGTTTATAGTAACTGGACACAAGATACACTTTGAGGGTTTTAACTAAGGAAAAGTTTCTTTTACCAGACACATCATATACTACTGAAACTGTGTAGATGGTAAGTATCATTAAATCCTTAGCCAAAGGAACCTTGGTTAAAAGCAGTTTGTTAGGAGCACACATAAGAACTGATAAACCTCAAATAAATAAATATTGCATATGGTCTCTGCTTCCAGCAGTGTTTTGGTCACTACCGTCTGTCACTAGCAGACCTTCTGCCCTTGGGCTCAATTTTGGCAGCTGCTTTCATTGCCCTCATCTTCTCATTCCATCTCTCGGTTTTTATTTCCTTATTTCTCTTTTTCTGCTAAGGGCTGAAAAGCCTTCCTGCTCTGTGATAAAGTGCCACAGGGGCAATGTGCTTAATTTGCTGCACACCTCCTTCTTTAGAAATTGCGAACATGAGCAGATCACCAGGGCTTCAGAAAATAACCCTATCTGACCTTACTCTACCTCTTTCTGCATGTGGATTCAAGGCCAAAGACAGCACTGGGTCTAGGTACTTACAGTTACTTTGCATACCTCAGAGACAGCAGGACTGATGTGAGCATAGGACGTGGCCAAGATATGCCAGGTACATTGCAGCCCATCTGTCTTGCTTCTGCATGTTCTATATAGTACAGCTGCCTCTGGACCCAAAGCTTCCATACGGGGGACACAGCCCTTTGAAAAAGGCACTACACTTAGTCCTCCATACATTCTCCTAGAGAAGAGATTGCACCCTCCTGGGCGAGTTTTCTGAGAGATAACTTTGCTCTCCTAGATCTGCTTTTCTAAGGCCCCTTACTACTGCTCTTTGAAATGGCCTCTGTGAGCTCTAAAAATGCTTGTTGAATTTGGGTGAAAAGGAAAAGGAGTGTCTTTGGGGAATGTAACTTTTGTTTGGGTCAGCTGGAAGTGTTGGCCTGGTGCAGATAAATATTTTTGATATATGGGGTTCCCCAGCTGTGTAGAATCTCCAAAGTTTAGTAAGTTTAGATCATGGTAGGGAAAAGAGTATTTATTTTTAGGTTTACTTTACATGAAGTCACAATTTTTCTGTACAAGTCTGACATTTTTGTTTATTTTATGACTTCATTTCTCAGACTCTGCCCATTATTTTTAAAATGCTATCTAAATTATTATATGTAATATCAAATATTTGTAGGACTAGATAGGATATAATCTATCCTGTCCATAATTTAATCTGAATGATTAAATCATATCTCAAAGGCATACAACAATTTTGTTTTCTGACTACCCACATAGTAGTGATACCAAGCATTTAGAACTCATGGGTTCTCCACTGCTAGTTTTCTAGTGTTATAGCTAACTTGGTGCAGTATGCTCTAAGAGAATATGTATCCCTTCTGAAATACACAGCTGCTTAAAACTGGCAAGTTCTCGGTGTTCTTCAAATTAGCTTGAAATTAAACTATTCTCTCAGTTAAAATTACTTGTATCGGTAGTTTCACTAGGTTGATTCCCAGTGTCAGAAGGGACACTTTTTTCCCAATGCACAGATTAGAAAGTGAATGCAAGCAATATGAAATGCTACAGAAGGCAACATGCAGGGAACTAAAGAACAAGAGAAGCCTTATATGACTCACAACCTTGTGATAAATAGTAATGAATGACATGCTGTCATCGGAGACCTGAATTCACAGAGAACAAAATAAAGAGCTTTAATCTTTAGCATCCAGTATATATTTTTACAGCTAATATACATATGGGTCAAAAAGTGGGTTTTGCAGCTGTTAAACAGTGATGACAACATGTTTTTTTTTTTATACAATGAAGGACCCCCTGTGAGGATTGAGGATTGCTTGTGAGGGATGAGATCCATCTGATCATGCAGAACAAAAAGCATTTTGACAGCTGGCTGGCCAGCCTGGTGAGGAAACATTTGAATTAGAAACAGGGGAAGAAGACGAGCAGTAATATGAGGAAGTGATGAACAAGGTTGGTAGTTAGGTTGATATAAACACAAGGGATGTCCTAATCAACTGATGAGGGCAGAAGGTAGCCCCATCCAAATATATCCACATAAATAGGGAAGTGCCTACCCCAAAGAACTGTGGGGAAGGTTCCTCATTAACATTTCTGCGAAATTAGGATGACTTACTGTCTCTCTGAAAGGGAAAAACTGGAAGATTTAAAGGTCTGTGTGCATTTACAGAATTATAATCTCATTGGAATCATGGAGATATGTTGGGATAGCTCACACAACTGGAGTACTCTGGTTGGTGAAGAGAGGCTACCAAGGAAAAACAGGCTGGGACAGCACAAGACATGAGACATCAGACATGAGACTGCAACGGGGTGCATGTCTGCAGATGAACAATGAGCTAGGGAGAGCTGATGGGTTAGGATTAGTTGGCAAACCACATGGACGACAATGTGGGTTTCCACAGACTGTCTAACGAGGAAGAAAATGTACATGAGGCTTTCTTAACACAACTGGAAAGAGTCCTTATTCACAGGCCCTATGTATTATGAGAGTTGAAGTTTGCCAATATATGTTGCAAAGAGATTATAGCAGTGCATGGGAAATCCAAGCCATTTTGGGAGCGCATTGGAGGCACTTTCTTGATCAGGAAGCCAATGAGAGGAGATACTCTGTTGGACATCATACAAACAAGGAAGAATTGGCCAGGATATAAACCTCAGGAACAGGCTGTGGTGTCCATAAGGTGTTAAGGAATCTGAAAGATGGAAAAAGAAAAATAAGTAGGATCACAGCTGGGACTTTTGGAGAGATTCTTCAGACCCTTCAGGAATCTGCTTAGAAAAATCCCATGAGTTGCAGTCCTAAAGAGAAGAGATGTCCAGGAGAACTGATGCATTTTCAAGGTTTGCCTCCTCCAAGATCAAGAAAGGTCCACTTTGACAGACAGGAGGATTTCATGGATGATCAAGGAGCTTCTGACTAAACTCAAACATAAGGGAACAGTGCAAAAGGTGGAAGCACAGAAAACATACCCTGGGACAAATAAACATGGGACTAACATGAAGGTATTGGGTTAGGAAAACCAAAGCCGCTCTCGAGTTAAACCTGATGAAGCATGAAGCGCAAGAAAGAAAGTTTCTACACTTTCAGTTGCTGAACAGGAAAGGAGATCTCATCACAAAGGACATTGAAAAGGTTTTTGCTACTCTCACCTTGGTCTTTACTGGTAAGCCCTCTTTTCAGGAATTCCAGGGCAATAAGAATCTACTCAAGCACATTCAAACAAAACTGAACATATATGAGCCCCTGGAACCTCTGATGCACCTCTGAGTGCTGAGGGAGCTGACCCATTTTGGTGCAAGAACAATCTTGATGAGCTTTAAAAGTCTGTGGCAAGTATGGGGGATTCCTATGTACTGGAAGAAAACAATTGCCAGTTCTGCCTTCCTGAAGGAAAAGGAGTATCCAGTGCAACACGGGCCAGTCAGTCTCTCCTTTTTCTGCTGGAAGCAATGGACTAAATTCTCTACAAAAACATTTCCCAGCAGATGAAGGACAAGAAAGTAATTTGAAGTCATTAGCAGGGATTTATAAAAGGGAAACCATGCATGACCATTTTCATAGACTTCTATGATGAGGTGACTCTCATGGTGGATGAGGGGAAGGCATTGGATACTGTTCATCTTACCTTTAGCAAGGTGTTCAACTCCATTTCCTGTAACATTCTCTCTGATAAACTGATAAAATGTGGGCAAAATATATGGGCAGTGAGGTGGATTGAAAACTGGCTTTCATGGTTGTGACCAGAACACAAGTTTCAGATTGAGGCTAATCACTAGTGAAGTACCCCAGAGATCAAAACTGGGGCAAATACTATTTAACATCCTTTTTAGTGACTTGGATGATGGGACAGATTGTCTCCTCCAAGAACGTGAGAAGGGTGGTTGATAGACCAGATGGGTGTGTTGCAACTTGGAGGTGCCTGGACAAGAAATGGATCATGAATCTCAACAAAGGTAAGTGGAAAATTCTGCATTCAGACAAGATTAATCCCACTCAACAGAAGAGGCTGGGGGTTGATGGAACCTGGAAATCAGTGTGGCAGAAAATGACTTGGCCTAGTGGACACCAAACTTTCCATGAGCCAGCAAGGTGCTTTTGTGGAAAACAAAAAGACCAAAAGCATTAAGAGCTGCATGAAGCAGAACACTGCTCCCAGGTGGAGGGAGGTGATACTCTCCCTGTACTCATCTAGAGTACTGTGTCCTATGCCGGGCTCCCCAGTACAATTAAGACAATAAAAGACTGGATCAAGTCCAGCTAAGGACCTCAAAAATGAAAAAGTGACAGGAATAAGACAAGAGGCAGTGGACACAGGGAAAAATACAAGAAATTCCACTTAAACATAGGGGAAAGGTGCGTGGGGTTTTTCTGGAGGGTGGTAGGTTGTTTTCTTTTTTTCCCACTCCAAGAGTGGTTTGTGGGACAGTTTTCCTAGAGACTGTGGAGTCTCCACCCTTGGAGATATTCAAAATCCAACAAGACACAGCCCTCAGCAATCCACTGTACCTCTCCCCATTTGAAGAGGAAGTTTAGACTAGATGATCTCAACAACTTTAGAATGACTGATACTTCAAAAGTTTATTCTTTTCAGCCTAATTATTTCTACATCTCCTTATGATGTGTTTGGGCAATAGTGTCAGATAAAACAAGCAACATCTTCTGTAAAGCGATCACTTTAAATTAGCTACAGAATTTTGCATCAAAATATATATCATGTGGAATAGAAGAAATGAGACCGGAAGAAATATGTTAGGCAGGGCTGATGCCTATTTGAAATCTGGAAATTATATTCAAAATAAATTACAGGAGATACAGCTGATCACATAAATCCTTGGAAATCGAATTAGTTGCAATAATTAATCTGTGAAACAAACATAAGTGTCAGGATTTTCATATCTCATCTTCTCACTGTTTTCACTTTTACCTGCCTCCTTTCCATTGGGACGTTCAATCAACTGGAGTTTTTACATGCCAAGAATTTGCAAATGATGAAATGGAACATTGTCAAAAATAATGTCAGATGCCAGGACTGCTCTGACACTCACAGTACATTAAAATGGGATAAAAGTAACGTCAAATGAAAGTGCCCGCAGTGAAGGGAGTTGATATATAACAGTGGAACATAGAAAAGGACCTTTGATTTAATGAGGTTCAATTTCATGAAAGTGCAGATCTTCAAATGGGAATGTCATTGAAGTAATCAGACAGTCCTGCAACTTCCATCTTATTGTAAAAAGAGACAGATAATGAAGTGTGGTTACCTCCTGAATAATAACAGAAATCACAACCCAGTGTGATCCATATCAAAACAGGCCCAGAACCAAGCTATGAGAGTATTGCTCTACTTGCTGTTGAACATGCATGGCAAATGTTTGTGTGATCCCACAGAAGAGAGGTGATATTGCTCTTTGCCTGCTGCTAAAATTTGTTATTCCTACCTGGTTTGAGTTGTAGATGGTTCTTATAACATAGATGAGGTTTTTGACTAAAATAGGAGTGCAACAATATATACACCTGTATTATGTCAGATACATCTGTATTATGTCATACAGAAAATAAAAATAAATTGTGTCTTTCCTCATGTTTAAAATCATTAGAAAGATATAATCCCCTTTAATTGATTCAGCTGTATAAACACTAGTAGGCATATGAAAAAAAAATCAAATGCCTTTTCTGTTTCTACATGATTAATGGGATAGACAGATGAAGTAAATGAGTAAAGGGGTAAGAATCCTTTGCAAAAGTCTTCCTTGTGACAGTGACATCAAGAAAACTTGTAGATGTTGTGGGCTTCGTAATGAGAAGTAAAAGGTAGGTGCTTGCATATCTGTGTGTAGCAAAGGTGTTTCAGGAAAATTGGAAAGCTCCTGCTCTGATGGTTGACTGTCCAGGGTTGAGGGTGTTAGCATGCACTGACGCTTCACTCTTAGGTACAGTTACCTGAAGCAATTTTGGCTGCTTGTGTCCTCCAGAGTCAAGGTATTACTAGGAAGTTAGGAAGTGCTGTTATCAGGGATTCTTTTTTTCTCTGCCCTACTTGTGTTTTCCAAATCTCAGTGAGGGCTTTTAGAAGCTACATGCAGTTTCTTCCACAGCCTTTTCTAATACCAACATGCTTATTAAATGTTTATATTCTGGAAAATATGTCTAAATCAAATAACTAAGAGATTTCTCCGTTTCTCAGTAAATATCTTTTTCTATGTACATTAATTTCAACCCAGGGCAAATCCTAGGAGCTAGAGCTTCCTACAACTCTGGAGCATTTAGCTGCAAATACATGAATGTCTCCTTAACATGTGGTTAAATACAGTGAGGTTTTCCTTGGATGGAAAAATGCATGTCTGTCTTGACTCCTACAGGAGTTATAGATATTCTTAGTCATGGAGATAGATTCTCCCTTGAGTTTGCCTCTTTGGATTAGACAGCTTTTTGAAACAGGGGTATCTGTTTCAGATTAAGAGTTTGTTTTAAATTTCACAAGAATGGTCCTGTTATCTTTCCAGTGGTCCTTAGAGTGAGTGAATGAATCAGTCAGTCAGTCAGGGCAAAGCCACTATGAGAAGAGTCTGTTTTGCTGACAAACTTAAGTGCAGACTGAAATAAAATGAGCAAGCAAGCAAGCAAGCAAACACTCAACCCAACCCATCCCAAACTACCAAAAAACCACAAAGCAAACACAAAAAATGCCCCTCAAAACAAAAAGCCACAAAACCCTAATAACAAGACTAACAACCCTGAAAACAGCCCAAACCCCCAAACACGCAAAAAACCTACATCGGAAAAACAGTTAAAATGTCAAACTTTACTGAGAAACAATATTATCATCTTATCATTGCTAGTTACAAAGGCTTCACTTCAATGATTATGGGATTTAGTTTATGTCTATGCATTCATTACAAGACTCAGGCAAATGGTTTGTGTGATTTCATTGAAGAGTACTAAGACATTCCTGGAACTCTGCTGACACAGTAACCTTGTCTGTTAACAAGATGCTGCAGCACTGTGTCAGCATCTCATGCTGAGAAAACACACCTCAGATGTAGGAATGAGAATCCCTCTTACATATCCACAATAATCTAAAAGGTGAAACTCGATGAAGCAGGAACTCCTCTCTGAAACTCTCTTTAAACAGAAGGCAAAATAAAGTGCTAAACCACTGTGTGTTCCTGTGTTCATTCTGTATCCCTTCAGGTCTGCATCTGACCACTGCTAAAGGCCTCCCTGCAGAGCATTCTGTTTTACAAATAACACCGGAAGCATCCAAATGTGAACTCCTGGAAAAGCTACAGGCAGCATTCAAACACTTTATGGAGCAGGGGACAAAGTTTGCCTACTAACATACGCTGAAGCATGTGCCTTCTCATCTTCACTCTTATTATTACATCCAAATGTTGGCACACGATACCATCACATTTTCAGTTTGCTGTTTGAAAAGGACTGCTTTGGACACAGTGGGAGCAAGTCTTATCAAAGGAAAGAATTAGTAATTTCTCTGCCTTACCAGAGACCCATCATGTCCTTCCTTTTCTTCTTTAATGTGGTTGCGTTTGTTCTTTTTCAAAGTTCAGGTGCTGTATGAAGTGTAATGGCTTTATCCAGGGAAAAATGGCCAAAACCACAGGCAGGTGGAAAGTTACAGTAGCTTAGGTGGTGCAAACACAATTTATGGTCAGAAGCAGATTGAGGCAATTTCTTCTCTATTTTTTGGTGTGATTGCAATGGATCTAGACTGGAAACTTCAGTTACTGGAAACGATGGAATATTACTGCAATGGAGTCACTTATGGCTTGAATAAAATAACATACACTCTGCATAAGAAAATACATTTTTTTCTCGAGCCTCAGTAGGCTTTTTCTATGTGTGCTAATGCATGTACCTTATTAAAACTTACTGCAAGCTGTGTACACAAGCCATTCATGCTATAAATATGGCTGGCTAACCATGAAAGTATTCGGAGTGCACTGTACAGGAAAAGGAACTGATGCAAAGGAAAGAAAGATGATTTTTTCACTGTCCACGAGGGAGAAAATAACTCTGAGCAACCTGCTTTTCAATTCCTGTTCAACCTGTGATCACAAAGCTGTGCTTTCCAATTAGAAATAATAGTCATTCTTAGGGAATGCAGAGGGTTATAAATGTTTGCAATTGCAAAACAGTCTTGTGTTAGATCTTTGCATAGATTGGAGCAGCAGACCATGACACTTTCCTTGAAATTGGAACCTTTGTTGTCTTCTACTCTATTTGACTGGGTTTACACATGCTGTGTGTAAACCCCTTCACAACTAATGTTATGTTTTCATGTGCAAATGTGGAGTGGTGCTTGACAAATGCCTAAGCTGTTGTGTGGTTTGGGTAAGACAGGGTTTATAAGAAGATAGGGAAAAAAGTTTAAGAAGATTTAGAAATTTATATTGTGACATCTTGGGTAGCTAAAGAGAATTTTCTGACAGAAAATGGTATTTCACTTAGCTGTATTACCTCTTGTTGAAAGTGTGACCAAAAGAGGGTGTGGTGACTTTATATGCTCTTGAAAGGGCGGCACAGATTTACTTATGATGGAAAGACCTCATATTGAGTAAACCGAGATAATAGCTGCATTAAAAAGTCAGTAAAATCAGTGTAAGAGAGGAACTTTTGCACCTCAACTTACTGTTGTGTGTTAGCATTTTTGTTCAAGTAAAAGACCAAACAGTGTTTGGTACGACAGTGTGAGTGCTCAAGGGATAGGAAGCAGCAGATATTGCTATTGTGGGAACAGTGTTGAGAAGAATTACTGCAAAGTTAGGAGGGTTGTAAAAAATAAATCTAAAATGTGGGAATGGAAACTGGTAATAAAGCATGTTTCAGAATCTTTTACACAGACCAGGGAAGCAAAGGAAAGAGAGTGAATAAAGGGAATTTAAAACTATTATGAAGAGCTACGGACAAGCAAGGGGGAAAAACATAGGATCAGTAGTAGGATTCTTTGCACAGAAACACAGCCCTCCCTCTTACAGTGTTACAGAGACAAATTCTGCTCTCAGTGCAACTGATGTAAAGCCTGACTAATTCCATCTGTCACCTAGACTAGGGCAAGTCTAACAAAAAAATTGCAGAAAACACTGGAATTAATTTCAATTTACTTTGATCTAAAAAGCAACATTTTACCCTATCTTATATTTGGCAAGCTCTTATCTTTTATCTTCCATTTTAGAACAATAATTAATTTACTCTTTTTTTTTTTTTTTTTTCTCTCCTTTTTTCTTTTTCTGTTTTGCAGTGGTAGTTTAAGAAAAAGAAACCAGGATCTTCCACCACCTAGACTCTCTTTAAAAGTGTCATGTGAAATGTTTCTGCAGCACATTTCCAAGACTCTGATATATGCTGTTTATGTTGATCTGATCCACTCCAAAATAGGAGCTTAATATAAAGTGCGCCCTTATGTTATGCTTCAAAATCACAAAGGTTTCAATTCACACTCCCCCAAAAAGAAAAAATGAGATTAGCATCTAAATTGAAATTGATGCTAAAGGATTCTGTGAAAAGAAGAGGTCTAAAAAAAACCCTGAATATCAGTTCTGGTTTCCTTTTAAACTGTATCTTGGTAATTTCTCAGAAAATAAGCTTTCAGTAATAAGCACTAAATTGTGTCTGGTCTTGCACAGGTATGCTGAGAGATGAAAAAGAAAGAAATTTAACCCATTTTAGTTAATCCAAATAACTTCAATGAACATGTAGCTCCACTAAGAAAGCATCAGCTTAGCAAAAATGTGGCTGCAAGGGCTCCAACTGCTCCATCTTTCCCTAACAGGAGATGCAGGTAAAGCATATTCCCTGGTCAATCACTGTTTCCATGGTCAGTATCAGTTGCCCACACCACATCTCCCTTCCATCCCAGCCAATTCTCAGAGCTTTGGGAATGATTTGAACATGCAGACAGGATTTCTTTTGACACCATATTGCTCTGGGAATCTGTCTGGCACAGAGATAGCAAATAGTTTGAATAAAGGGAAACTCTTTTAAGATATGTTGCATTTCCTTAGTTTACCACCGGTTCTCATGTATATTCTGAAAACAGTGTTCAGAGTGAAGCCAAAGGAAAAAGCTTTAAATGATGCATTCTTGCCTCCCCACAAAATGCACTGTATGGTTTCAAAAATTGCTTTACACACATTCATTGATGATAAGTAAGGAGATCAGAGTGATGCATATGCCCTCAATTCTCAATACCTTCAGTGTGCAGGGAAGACATCAGGAGGTATGCCACAAACTTCCAGTGACAGTAGATTTCCCCCTAATGAGCTCTTTAATTCTCACCACCTGTGAGTGAAGGAGTCAGAATCTGTGTGAGAAATTCTAACAAAATAAAATGAACTAAAGAACTGAAAATAAAAAGTGATAAAAAAATGAGAAAGGGCTGAGGAAGTGTAATGGCATCATCACTTTTTTCACAATTTTGAGCGTAAGCATATGATGGTGGGAATCTGAGCATTGCATAGTAAATATTCTGACACTAACAGAATGATTTTAAATGCACTCTAATATCTTTCTCATGAACAATATGTGGCACTTGAAAGAAAGCTCGACATGATGAGAAAGAAAACACATCCTCTGCGGTGGTATCCCCTCACATATTGCTAAATGTGAACAGCTTGAGCACTTCAAGCAACTATCACTTATTTCACTCGTAACAAATAGTTAGCTGTTGTGTTACTAAGGGAGAAAGGGGTTTTTATGTGACAGAGACTTTCAAAACAGTGCAGCAAACCCCAAGAAGTGTGTGAATCAAATGAGTATGTTGACATCTGTTTATTCTGCATATGCAAAAAACAGCTACACCCCCAAACCCACAAAATTCTTGAAATACATTCAGCCACTTGCTCCACCTAGTCCTATCATCAGTCAAATCCACATTAATTTCAGCAGAGTTTCACTTGAACAGAAATAAATTTTAAAAAATCATCAGGATTTGGCTCAAAAACATACAAATCTACTGTTATCAGATTTAGTTACTGTTATAAGTTTAAACAAGCAAGCTAACTGAGACAATCTAGGGAGCCTGTTCCCACCACTGCCCATTTAAAACATCAAGATGGACTTTTGCAGGCAGGTCACAATGAGTTTGGAGTTTGCATTCCCATGAGGAGCAACCAGTGAAGGAGCAAGTGCTATTTTCATTTCACTAACAATGGACTAGAGTTCCATAAATCTCTGCATTTATAAGACTTAAAGATCCCATAACTCTATATGAAATCACATCAATTGCACTAGCAGAAATTGAAAATGGATATTTATAACAACTTACTAAAATTCTTGGTCAGCAATAAAATAAATTAAAATGTGTCTCAAAAAATCTAAGGAGTTATGTGCTGTATTTTTAAGTCAATAAAGATAATGACAGCGTGCAAAGCTGTATTACAGCTGGTTTTATAGACAAACTTTTATAGGAGTGTTGTGAGACTGACTGACTTAATGTTTAGACTTTTGCCCAAGAATTACTATGCTAGGCAGAATACCATTAAGAAACTGGGAAACTTCACTTAGAAACATATTTCTTTAGAGTTTTGTTAGGTACTTTTTAATGTTACTATCCAGATGACAATTCCTTATTTTTTTTCCTTGCTCTTCTTAATTCCTTGTACAATAGCAATCATATTCATGTGAAATTATGCACTCAGTATAGACAGAATGTAAAATCTTCCATTATTTTATCTACATACATTTTTTTCAGCTGGCATTTTCCTTAAAGTACTTTTAGTAGTTCTTATTTAACGTGCTGTAAGAAGGAAAAAAGAAACTGGATTTCTCACTTGATCCACCAACCTTCAGACCTGAACACTGAATAAAAAATGTGCCCTTTACTTAAAGTAATACTAGTATGTAAAATATATAAACTCTAACTAATATATCTCTTTTTTTTCTCTCCATGTATCATTCCTGTCTTCCTTCTTCTCCCTCTTGTCTAAGTTAATCTGAATCAAGCATTTCCCTATTTTCTGGATATAGATTTAACTGAACAGCCCATCTATCAAACTTTCAGCTAAGGCTTAATATCAAGCTCATGCTGTCATACTGCCTTGCAGAAAGTCTTCACCTTTTTTAAAGCTAGATAACAGGTGGTAACAGACAAACGACTATTAAGTTCCCCAAAACATCTGTAAGGTTTATTTTAGCTATCCCTCTAAAACCAAATTTTCTTCATTTGCTTAAAAATAATAACTGTGTCTTTTGCCCTCCAAAAGTTGTAAAACTATCTAAAATAACACTGCCAAAATAGAGGGATAGGTATGATAAATTAAATAAATATACAGACAGAACTCATTAAAACAATTACTTGAAAAATATAATGTGCATACATCTAGAACATAAGAATTATAATCTGAAGGATTCTGTCAATACAGGAGTTTAAGAGGTCAGCTACCTTTGCCAAACACATCTATAAGATGCGTTCATCTAACATGGAAGAGCAATTAAAGAAAAAATGTACTTACAACAGAGAGATTGAGAAAAGAACCAGGTAGGCAAAAAGAATCTGAACAGCTTATTCTGCATGTCTCAGAATGTGAATCATACGACTAAATGGAGATGTTTAATCTGAGTTAGTCACTGTGGTTTTCCTGCCTAATCTATGACAATCTAATCAAACTAGCCAGTGGTGTCCTAGACATGATTAATTTCTTCTGAAAGTGTATATCTAAAATAAGCCAGATCAATCAAACCTGAAAAGTGCCTATGAAGGCACTTCTCAGTGAAGAAAGCTTCAGTGATTGAAAAAGGTTTTTGGAGAGTGGCTCAGACATGTAGATGTACACTGTAGACATATATAGCTTGAGATGAGATCAATCATGTCCTTGGGCTCAACAGCAATTGGCATCTTAGTTTGTGGATCATTGGGTTAGATATTGTCAGTAGAAAGTGAAGAAGACATTAGCATGGAAAATCAAATTATTCCATCTTAAATGGAAGAAAGAAGTAGATGTTGCCACAACACTACTCTTCTCTGACTCAGCAATTTTGAAATTATATCATTAATTATATAGATAATGATATATTAATGCTTAAAAAGCTGCTATGTCAATCTTCCCAGAAGACTGAGATACAGTCCCTTTCAGCTACTTAATTGGGCAATGCTAATGAGTTAAAGCAACTAGGATAATTACTCATGTTTTCCAGTTCTTGAGTCATGTGTTTGTGAAGCCTGGACTTCTGTTAAAACAGAAATGTAACCAGTGAGGTAAACAGAAGGGCAGGGAAAAATAGTATGAGGAATAACATAAATTTGAATGAGGAAGACTGGGTGAATTTTACACAGGTAATCTAATGAAGCAGCATAGAAACAAAGACAGTGAGCTGAAGTGAGCTAATGAGTGAACTATGACTCTTACCCTAAAGAAGGAATGGAAAACTAAATCATACACTGAAAATTTTTCAAGCACTCTTGGAGTACGTAAATCTGCTTTGTAAATTATAGAATGCCTCCATAATAGATTGCTGTAGCTAGAGTCTACCTCATAGCAGAGATTCTTTAAAGCTAGTCCAAAGAGCAAAGTCATGTGGACTTAGCACTACAGGAGTCAGCAATGCATTAACCAGTATCATTGTTTGGAACCAGCAAGGATCACGACAATCACGTTGAAAGCTCATGCATCTTTATGCTATGAGGTAGCTCCCAATGGTGGCAAACACGTAAAAACCAGTTGTGTGGCATTTTGTTTTGTGTTGTTTGTTTGTTTTGTTGTTATTATCTTTAGATCAAGAGTCTGAGTGAGTTGCAAATTCCTACCACTCTCTAGTTCCAGATAATCTGAAAGCTTAAATGCCAGCACCACCCTAACTGTTCCTCCTTGTAGTTACTTATGCCATGCTTATATCATGTATTGCTTTACGTTTTACATTTTGGTGCAGCCTCTCTGTAAATCTCCAGGGAAAAAAAAACTTAGTAAATCTAAGCAGGTTATCTCACTGACATTTGGGGCATGGAAAGAAACTCTGAGTCTTTTGTGAATGCACAAGGATGTAGCTAGCCCCTGCAAACTTCCAGATACGGCAGTGGCATAGGGAGAGATATGGAGGCCAAATGAAAAGTGCTAAGTGACCCATGGAAAACAGAAGGGTTAGGATGTTTATTTAAAAGCTTAGATTCACTGAGATACTACAGGATGCATCAGCTTGTCAGGACATAAGATTTGTGTTACAACAAAGTAACATGTTGTGTTACAACACAAGCCCATTAAGTGAATTACACAAACTATTCATGATAGTTTATCCTCCTAGTTATGAATTTTTTGCTACTTTGAGCTCACCAGGCTCTTTATGTTTTACCTACAAAGAAATATAAAGGAGAATATATACATATATACATATATACATATATCTATATATATATATGTACATGTATTTCTTCATATCTGTGCTATAAACTTCAAGAATCATTTTTCTTCAATAATAAGAGAAAAGAGAAATTTCTTCTAAAGGGCATCTTTGTATTTGCCTAGTGAGATTTGTTATTATGCTGCTGGAAAAGTTAGTGACATTAACTGTTTCTACAAAGTTAACAATCAGTTTACAAGCGGGGAAGAAAGTGAAGAACATGACTTGGATAGGATGTTGTCATTATGTATCAAAAAGTTCGCTGAAACCTGGTGAACTTTTTTTAAAGTCATACTGTGCCAGGATCTAAGTTACTAAATTAAAAATGAATATCAGTGAGTATGCTTCCAGTTGTAAGAACATGTGGACTATTTACTAATATATTCAGAAATATACCATTTTACTTCAAATATACATAGACTTATAAACAAGTTGAAATATATATGTGTTTTGGAAGAATACACAACGGAAGTAATTTTTTGATGAGAATTAACTTTTGTCTATTTTTATTTTCTGATTGTTAAAGTTGTTTTAAGTACATAGCTGAACAAGAATGGTGACATTCTCACTTCAAGTGAGAACCCTTTAGTGTTTCATTAATGGAAAAAATTTAATTAAAAAAAAAGAGGAAGTTTGGGTCTATATCAACAACCGTGCTTGAAATCAGTGTACAGTAATCCTTACTGAAGACATTGGAGGAATTAACAGACTTCTCTCTCAGATTATTACTGACATGAGAAAAGCACACAGGTGAATTGGATCTCGTCACTAGCAGCCTTTAGACAAGATCATGATATCCTTTTGGGGCTTTAGAGATGGCTTAATAGCCTAGCACCCATGGAAGCCAGAGATCAACATCTAACAATGTCAGGAAAATGGAAGCAAATACTGACCATACTTTCAAGGACCAAGGCTGTTTTTACAATGCCTTGCTTTTATTTTAAGTGCAGTTAAATCAAGGCAACACAATCTGTTTTAGAGATTATCCCCATGGAAGATGTCAAGTGAATGTTTATGTTTAGCAGGCAGATCTGCATGTATCCAGAAACTTCTACTTTCAACCAGCTGCAAATAAGCATAATACAATTGTAACTTTATTAAAAATAATGCAGAGTTATTACAGTAGCATGTCTGAGCTGCAGAAGCATGGGCAGAGACATGTCAAGATCAGCAAGAACACAAAGATGCAGGATTTTTCAAGACAATAAGCACTTCAAACAAGAGTTTATCATTCTTTCTGGCCCCTGGAAAAATAGGCAGGAAGGCAGGCATAGTGGAGGAAAGGAGGAAAAATGAAATCTTTCAGGACAGAAGTACCTGGGAAAGAGAAGTTCTTCAGAAAGGAACCTATGTACTGTCCACGGAAGGACTTCATGCATTGAAAAACACTTCCCAAGCAAAATTGTCAGTAAACAGTCAGAGAGCTTAACAGGCATACTTTTAATGAGGATCGGAAGTTTAACTTGGATGGTCATTTTAAAGTCTCATAAGACAAGAATAAACTTAAGGGTTGTCTTTTGTCTCTTTCAAAATCAATGGAAGATTTATCATTGACTTTGTGGCACCAGAACTTCCTTGCAGCTGTTGGAGTGTGAGCTTGGGACTACCCTATTACTCTTGTGGGTTTTACCCAGAAACAAAAGGATTTGAGGCTAAGAGAAGTAGATCTCTTATTGTTCTAATTTAAAACCCAAAATAGATTTGTGTTTGATTGCTGACATTTACAATTGCTTTCCTTGCTATATTTTTTCTAAGTATAGGATTCAGTTTCTGCACTTTCCTGCTGCTGGCTCGGCTGTAATGCCCTTTTGCCTGGAGGGAGGAAGAGGAACAGATGGCATGCAGCTAGGCAATTATACAACATAGTAAAAGCAGTAAAATTTCAAATTTAACTTCTCAGGGTACCTCCTTAAGTCATTCCCCTTGTGCCTACCACGCAAAGTTAACAATCGTAAAATTATTTCCATCTATCTATCTACAGTCTTAACTGATATTAAAGTGACCAAAGCTATTTTGATTGACATTTTCTGAGGCTCATAAACCAGTTATTTCTGATCAATCCTAATTGCCCATACTGCTACTATTGTATCTCAGCAAGCAAAATAGGCCATTCACCAGCTTCCAAATGTGAACTACTAAATGCTCAGGCCTCAGAAACCTGGGAAGCTAGTTACAAATCAGTATGGGCAGAACTCAAAAGAGAAAAATGAAAGAGAGGGGAATTAAAAAGAACAAATACAGTATTCAAAATAAAGAGAATTGAGCTATTTGCAATGTAAATGAAACATCCTCTGAAACATCACTACAGCTACACTGGTGCTTGATAACATTCTCTCTACAAAAAGGAAATAAAGGAAAGATGGGACAGATGCTGATTTTCTGGAGTAAATGATTATCCACTGTGTTAGTCTTAAAGAGCAGATTGAAGAAATTATAAAACTAGAGTGAATAATTTTAAGTGCATAACAGCATACAGCATCTATTTAAATGACCTGGTAATTTGACATGAACCCAAGAAATCATCCCCTGAGCTGAATCTATGATGCATGTTTTCAAAAAAGCAGCCCAAATCCAGTATATAAAGAGATGTTTGAAAGTAATTTCCCTTATATTGGAAAAGACCATTAGTCTGTTCTGTTTTTAAAGGGCAGAATTACTAGCTCCAGCAAGGTATTTCCTAATCCTGAAGTGTATTAGGCTTAATCTTAGTTTTCCAGCTGGTTCTGAAGAATGTAATACACTGCCTTGTAAAGGTGTGTAAAATAGATACCCAGCTGTAAACAGCTTCCATTCTACTTTGTAGTTCTTGCCTTTTAAAAATGTAATTAAAGAATGTCTGGACTTTATAAGGATATATAAAAAAAGGTTTTTTGCTTTTCATTTCTTTTTACAATGGTCAGGCTCAAATTCACAGAAAGATGCCCATACTAATGTCATACCCTGAAATGATCCAGGTAAATGCCAAGTATTATATCCGAGTTTGTACTGTAGACTTCGTTGACAACTCTTTCAGCCTTTGAGAAACTCATTCCTTCACATGTTCAGCCTCTGCATTCTGTATGACATTTGATAGCTGAAACCCAGGTGGGGTCAAAACACAAAATGCTAAATGTGTTTTGTTCTCAGGAATTCAGAAGCTGCAGGGGATTTCTGAGACTTTCATTGGTGTGGCTGTGAAATGGAGGCATTTAGCCTGCTCCAAGGGAACAAGAGTTTAGTCAGCTGTGGGCCCATTAGCCATATCTCTTATTCTCAGTTGCAGTTACAGAGCCTTTTTTTAGCTGCTAAAGCTTTTCTCAGAGACTTAAAGGGCAGAAAGGACACAATGACAGTCTCATGTGATCCCCTGTAGTGTGAGATTTTTCCCAAAGATATATCCTCTGGAAAGCTAGCCAAAGTAGAATCCACATGGGTGTGCATTTACCACCTCAACAGTTAGTTGCTTATTTATCCTGTCTGATAGGAACTAGGAAGTCTTTTTCTGAATCATTTATTTTAAATACGCTGAAGATACATTTTATTAGTTTTCCTTTATTTAGTTTTCCTGTGTACATTTCTAGAGGTATTTCTTCATAGCTAGCTGTATGAGAAAGACACAGCATAAACTATTTACTAGTAACCAAAGTACAAATATGTTAATACTGAGAGTAGAAAATGGGGTTGGAGGTTAGAGATTGGTCTGAGGAAAATCTGGAAACAAGCACATTCCTACTTGTGCTTATTGTATGAAAAGCATGGGTTTGTTTTCCATGCTACTCTGTTTTTACTGGATTAGACTGTTTCTAAAAAGTGTTGGGCTGGTTTGGTATTGCTTCTGGCCCTGTACTCAAAAATAAATAAGTATAACAGAAGCATCTACAAAAAAAGAGGCATTGCTGGGAGAATGCTGACTAGGAGATTAATGTTAAATATATGGGTGTTTGGAAGTACATTGGGAGCAAGGGCTGCAATCTGGGTGTCCTGCTAGATTTTTGCATTTAACAAAATATGGCAGTAACAGAAGTAAAGATATCTCTGTGAGAGACTGACCTTCTTACCATTGAAGGAAGTACTTTATGGCTACCAGAGAGGGAATAGAAATAGGCACAGAACAGCCTTCTCCTTCTCATGATCCGAGAAACAATGATTCTTTTCTTTCCATTAGCAATTGTACTTGGACCAAGCTCAAGTTTATAAAATAATGAGCATAACAAGAACAAGTACTATAAGTTGCCTTCCCTCCCACCCATCCATGTATAAATTTAAAACAAATAATAGTAATAGCTGGTGCATCAAGCTGCCAGTCGCAAAGTACTCATAAAATAAAACTTCTTTTGCTCCTTTTTCTCCAGGTAGCTATTAATTTTTGTTTTGTGTATTTTCCACTTTCATATTCTTGTTAGCAGACCAAGGAAAACTAAAAACGACAGTGAGCAGCAATTGACAACACACCTGGAGTTACAAAGACTTTCATTTTGCCAGCTCTTCCCTTTTCTCTGCTCATCAGTGTCTGCATGTAATGGATGATATGACAAACAAAACAAAACAATACAAAAAACTCAAAGAGACAATAAGAGAAAAATATAATTGATGCTAAAGGCTGAATGCAGAAAAAAAAGTCATCATATCCAAAGTGCCATTATCACAAACCAGACTGCAGCTGGTTCTTGCAATCCAGAACACACACATAAAAGGTTTAGAAATCTTGAGGAAGCATGAAAACATATCTTGCCCAATCTAATAGCCAGCAAGTCCAAATACCCAAGGCTGAAAAAGTGAATAAAAAAAATATATTGTTGTATTTCCAAATGTATAAACAGGGGAAAGGGTAATGGGGGAGCAGTTTTCAGAATGGTTTAATGGTATTTGGATGCCTAATTGCTGTTCACAAAATGAAAAGTTCTCCCATAGGGGTTTGTCTGGTTTGTTCTTTTGTATGTGTAGTTGTATGACCATCAGATTTGGCAGAAAAACTGGCTCAGATGTAGCTGCCAAAAAAAGGGGAATTATTGTTAACTAGGTTCACTTTTCTTTTTTCTTTTTTCTGGTTAATATTATAGTCTAATAAGCAGATGAGTTGGCATGGCTGATGAATAACATCCATAGTAAAAAAAGTAATGAAAGGAATTTTTATGGCCAGTTTTTCTGGCAAAAGATAATCTATTATGTAACTTCATGGCAAGACTCAACCTCCAAATCATCGATTTGTTCTTTTATGCTTTCTGGTTAATCTGTTGTAAGATTTACTAATGTTGCCAATGAGAAATCCAATCATTTAGGAATGAATTTTTTAAAAGAAGAAAAAAATCAGCAACTATCTCACAGTGTGTGTGTCTTGTTTTAGATAGACAGATATCTGCCAGGGAAGATTGGAGTCTCCCTTGAAATGTAAGCCCCTCCCCCCCTTCTAAATTATCATAAACTTGCAATTAAAAGGCTGTCAGGCAAAGATTTTGGGAATAGGTATTACAGTTCTTCACTAGGGATATAAAAAAATACAAATGTTGTAGCACAGAAGAATAAGCAAGCAAACAAACAAACAAGAAATCCTAGAAAACCCTGACAGAGTCAGAAATACAACCTGACACCCTGTTGGTCAGGGTGTTGGAAGCNTATGGCTGGTGACACTTGTGGCTCCTTTTATCTGGATGGAAATGGTTTGGCTTGCTGAGTAGAGCATCTCACAATGGTATGATGTAATGTGTCATGTCATTGGTGAGCTTTAATGGCCCATCAACAAAAGATATCTCCACGGAGGGAATGGGAGGGTGAGCAGAGATAAGAAACACTGCTCCACTGAGCAGAGATAAGAAACAATGCTCCACCCAGTTTTTAACAGCTGGCTTGTTATCAGAGAAGGCAGTTACTCCCTGCTTCTGGAGTTACAACTGATAAAAAAAAAAATCTTCCCAACTGGGTTTCAGTAGATGGAATAGAATAAACATTTTTTCCTTTTTTTTGGTTGCAAAACCCAAGACAGTGTGTGAGCCTTTGCCTAGTCAGGGCTATTCAGAACTAGAGTCTGAAGAGTCCCAAGCAAGCCAAGATGTGTGATTAAGTTGATGTGTATATGAGATAATGACAACAACAGTAGGAGAGATGTTTTATGGTAATTCTTTCATGGTAACATTTCTGGTAATGGGCGGAAATTGAAAACCCGTTGATGGATTTTAATAATGCCCTTTCATAAAATTCTCCAGTTCTTGACTTTTCAAAATTTTGTCTATCATTTATATTCTTCTGTCACACTTCTCCTGCAAGATAAATATCTAGCTTGAGTCCCAAGAAAGTAAACATCTTATTTAGTTGGTAAATGGAGATGCATTTACCTCCTTATTTATAAGAACATTGTTTATTATTCCATCACTAATGTGTAAAATTATACACCCATACTTTCGTGTCTGTGCTTATGCCCCTATCACGTAAGATCAGTCTTGAGATGAATAAAAATAACTTTATGTTTTATCCTTAAAGATATTCTAACTCTGCTTTGGTTAACTGATTTTGTGAACAATTAGTTAAAAGTATCTTGAGTGAAGATATTCAAATATCTTCAGTTCTTAAAACTCATAATAATATCATTTTTCTACTGACACAGAGGCAATCAATTGCTACTAAATGCGATACAACTTATTTGGACTTACCTGACTATGAAATCCTTACAAATCATTGTGTACAAGTCAAGGTGAGCACAAATTAGAATTCCCTGTAGACCAAATTTTTCTACATTCAATATTTAACATGCAAATATGTAGCTATCATATGTTGTAAAGAGGATTAAAATATATTTACAGAATGTGTTTGCCATGGCTGTTTTACTTTCATTGCACTGAACATATGTTGTATGGCAATTTTTAAAAACTTTTTTATCTTATTTTATACGTTATCTGTTTAACATTTAATGATGCTGTATTTTGAAGTATTGGTGCATTGAATTAGCTGCAATACAAACTGAAAAATAAAGGAAATTTTTAATATATAGGTGAAAGAACTAATTTTCAAGATTAAAGAACATTGAAAAGGCATTAAAAATATATGTCACATGCTATCAGTACTCTTCCTAAATCTTCATGGCAGAGATTACCACTCAATTTTTCTTATAACCAATGCTTTGATTGAAACTCTCCATACATCACCCTGTCCTCCATTTGAATGAGTGAGCCTTATACATAGTATTTTCCTCATGATCAATTCTCCTTCCTTACTACAACATTGTCCAGTAGAAAAACTTTGGGAAAGCTTTCAGAAAGTATCACAGTATTTTGGGTTGCCATTTAATAAGAAACACAAAGTCACATACTATAGGTATAGCATATATTAAAAATATATATAAACAATATAAATTATATAAACTATGTATGTGCATACACGTGTATGTATATATATACACACATAAGTATATATCTATATCTATATATCTATCTATATATGTGCATACATGTATTTTTAAGTATCCATAGATACAGAATATCTCTATCTATTGGAAGATTGATTAGTAAGTGGGTTGATCAGTAGTTTCTATATGTAATGACATAAATCAAAACATTGCAGTCAACCTATATTTAAATTTCTAATCGGCTCAGAAATGCTCAAAACATTTTTTTTTCCTACTTCTGTCTTTTCACTGTGTAAGACATGAAAAGGCCAAAAAGAGGTTGCTGCTAGGCCCTGGAAGGTGAAAATAGTGTACTCTAAAATGGTACAACTCACCTTTGCTCTACAGTAAACTACATATAAGGTCAACGCTCTTCAAAAGATGTTAACCAATATAGCAAAATTGAGATTATTCAGAAGCTATATGTAGGGAATCCTTCCGTGGACGGCAGAGAGAAGGAATTCTGCTGACCTGAGATATTCTAGAATACCTGGTTTTATTGCAAGGGTCGTGGGTAAAGAGGGTCTTGCCTTCAGCCACCAGCCTTGGCTGAAGGGAAGTCCCAGACAGAGCGAAGGAAAGAGCAAGGGGGTAATAGTTATGAGAGAAGGGAAGCGGGGGAGCAAGGTGGCAGGGGTCAGAGAGCAGAGAATAGGGAGAGCAGGTAAGAGCCAGTAAGAGAGTGGAGGATAGAGAGGAGGTAAGAGAGAGCGAGATCCTTGTTACATTGCATTATATCTCCTTTTGTGATGAATATTCTAATTTACAGTTACCAACCAATACAAGACACAAAATCCTATAGAATCTACATATAGCCTATAAGAACTACTACATTACCATACTATGGTATATTTTAAACTCTAAAAACTACTCTTTAGATTTTTCTGTTTTGCTACATCGACCTTTGGATCCCTTAGCCAGCAGAAAGGTATTGTTCAATCAAGAGGGATTCTCCTTCAGCTGGCTAGGCTATTGCTTTCAGGTTATATAGTAACTAAGACTCAGTATCCTACAGCTCAAAGTAAGCTTCCATTTCTATTTCGATTATAGGTTTCATATTTTCAGAATCTTTTGCTAAACAATCATATTTATAAGGTTTTCCTGATTCATCTTCCCCAACAGCTATAACTTTTTGATTTTCTGATTTTCATTATCATTTCACAGCATAATTATTCATTTTTAAAATTTGGTTGTGGTTGTGTACATACGGATCTTCTCCAACACCTCCACTAAGTAAATGTATTTAATATGGTGTACTTCCAGCTGCCTGTGAAACATTGATTGAAATTTATATTTTCGGTGTGAAAGTGAGGTACAAAACTTGTAAAAGAAAGAACTAGCACTTCTATTACATCATTGGTACATATTGATTATTTTTAGGTAATTCAGAAAGATTCCCGTGGGCTTGATTACAGTTACATGACCCTAGATGCAGTTTTTAATGACGCTGTTTTGTTTAACTTTGAACTTGCTCCTCTCCTCCCCCTCGGCCTGCTGCCAGTTATCTCTGGAAGAGGATTTAAACACTTGGTATCAGAAGTCTGCACACTAAAAAGAGAATTAGATCTCATTAGAATGAGATTTATTGGTGTGCTCTTTTTTCTTTTGGCACTTACTTAAAATCCCACCACAATACTCTAAGGAAAAAGAGAAGGTGTATTCCCCAGCACCTGTCTTTTTAGACATGATTCATTCAAATGTTTTGGGAACATGTGTCCAACACCCATTTTAATTTCAGAGCTTCTGTAATCATGTGACTATTTTCTTCATCCACACAGGTATTAAGAAGTCCAAATTCTGAATTTCACAATTACGTGGCTATTATATTCAAACATGCACATCAGACTGTTTAAAATAAAATAGCAACAGGAGTTTCTATAAAATCAGGGCTTTTTCAGGCCTATTTGTGGTGTGCAGCTATACAGCTATCACATAAAAATTTCCAGCACTCTCTGTCTTCTCCAAGTAGTTTGGTTGCCACAGTTTTCAATGCAGGAGAGGTTTATGTGTTGTAAACTATGACTAAGTCCTCTGTAGAAGTTTTTGAAACATTTCTATGCAGGCTGAGCCTGAGAGAAATACCACTACTTAAAAAA
>VXBN01004838.1:20334-43273 GCA_013397395.1 Sinosuthora webbiana | reverse complement strand
AAAAAAAAAAAAAAAAAATCCTAATTACTAAAACAAACAGGAAAAGAGGAAAGAAATTCTAAATTGCAATAATTGAATATACGGTTGGATATTGTTGAAAGGCTGTATGCTCTTCTTTTGCTTGTTGATCCACTGACTTACTAGTATTAACTTACTGCTGCCAAGTTGACTTGCAGAATGCTAATGTTGCCTCTCCTGCTGCTCTCTCCATCTGTTTAGTGTCCAGTGTTGCCCTTTTGTTTCATAATCTCTACTTTATTAAATGTTATCATACTGGGTTATGTATGACTGAAGCATTCTGTAAATGCTCACTTCTTTTCCACAGCTTGTTAGGTTCAATACAGCTTTGTTTTTGGGTTTATTCTAAAGGATTTTAAAGATGAATAGAATACAAAACATGGAGGACATGGTAGGCATATATGCGTCTACAGTGCTTTGAAGAGAAGAAGGAGGGAAGGCAGGCAGGCAGGCAGGCAGGCAGGCAGGCAGGCAGGAAGGAAGGAAGGAAGGAAGGAAGGAAGGAAGGAAGGAAGATAAAGACTGAAAGAAGAAAAGTCAGAAGGAAGAAGGGAAGATGATTAAACAGTTCTGCAGCCCTGCAATCAAAAACTGAGGCCAATCTCCAAACTTAAAATCTTTTGCATACATTCCAAAACTGTTATCTAAAATCCCAGTCACTGCAATAATTTGAAGACATTAATAAACATTGTAGTATTCCTTTGTAGCTCAAAAATCCATGCTGTTTGATGCTGAGAGGTAAATTCATGACATATCTGAGGGCATCTCCTGTATTTTGAAATTAAATTGCCCTCACTGTATATGTTATTGGCTTTGATTCATTAAAAGCTGTTATTTCATTTAGGAATGAGTCCAAATTTCATTAAAGGTTGAAATGCATGTTATTGCCCCTTTTCAGAGCTGAAACAATGAGACTAAATGGCTGTCCTGGGATAGGAACAGTCCAGGAGTCAAGGACAGATCTGTGATGCAGATTCTCCCTTTGGGATATAGCCCCTTCAGTGTCTTGGGCAGGACGCAGCTGAGTGGGATGATGGGCACCAGATAATGCCTCAGAATATATAATTAGTTCTTCTCTGTTGGATTGGTGTGGACATTTGGGATTTTTCCAGGAGCCACAGGAAACAAATTTCAGTTCTGCGAGGATCATAAAATTAGAAAACAAAGCCTAGAAAAAAACATAAGTTTCTCAGAAATAAAATCTGATTTGTCTATCCTCAGAACACCCTAGAATTTATGGGGGGGGCAAGCAAGTTTCAGGCTAACCTGAAGAGGTTATACAAGTAATAAATGTCTCTTTGCTTTGTCTTTTATATACCTTATATTAAACAGTGGTGTCAAGGTAAAAAAAAAGAGCCCAAACACTTTTCTCTGTCTTGACATTTCCTATGTAATAGCATTGACAAAAAATAGAATCAAAATATTAACTCTATAAACTACCTGTTTTGTCCAGAATGAGATGTGTACATTAGTTGTAAATAACTATTGAAAAATCCCACATGATAAGTTGATTTGTTTAGCTATTTAATTTGAAGAGAAATTTCTTTGACAGATTTTAGAAACAGAAGCCTTTCAAGCCAGGCTTTCACTTCTCTTTAGGGCTGCATTTATTGCGGCCTACCTTGAATTGATTTTACAGGAATTCTCCCTTTCCAGTCACTAATTGAGTGATGACATTAATAAGTATCAAACAGGTAGATTCATAGCTGTGTAACTGGAGACAGAGGTAGCAACCACTTATTTGTACTTGCAAATCAATCTTCAAATTTCATACTGGTTTCTTATGAATATCAAATAGAGGGACGTGAAAAGTATTTTTAAAAAAGACTGGGTGTGTTTCTTGTTGGATACCCTACTGTTACAAAATATTCTGCCCATATGTGTTGATAATTGCTATATCCACAACAATATGGCATCTGTAAGCCTTTTTTATGTATTTCTCATGTATGGGGCTGTGCTTCATTGCCATGAGTGAGACACAACTTCATTTGGAACTGTGCCATTGCTTCCACTGCAATTGTGGAGTCTTGAATAATGTAATGGCACCACACACAAAAAACTTTATTAATAAAAGTAAAATAATTTTAAAAAAACTGAAAACAGCTTTTCTCTTTCCTTTTCGGGGCTCTATAATACTTGTAACCTCTTGCAATGTCCAAAGAACAGTGATTCCCCAATCATTTGTTATCCCATATGGATGCATCAGTACCAACAATTTCAGCATTCTTTGTGTTTCACAGTCTGAACTGACAAAAGACTTTGGAAATAAACAATTGAAAAAGACATTCCCTAAAGGTAACTATCAAGTCCAATAAGGCTCAAATAAAATGGCCCAGCTGTCAGAGTAAAATACCACATATCCACTTAGCTCTTGAAAGGAAAAGGTAATGCTAACCAGTTGCTGGAGACAGCCCAGAGAGGTAATGCCAGCTGCACAAAAGGATGCACTGCATATCAGTGTTCAGATGAATGAATGGCAAACAATATATAATAGCTGCATAAGTAATTCTCTTCAAAGGACAAAATAAAGAACAGAAACACACTTTGTTTAAAAGTTATCATTACTGATTGTAAAACACACACACAGAAATAGAAAAAAGTGTAATTGGAAGCCGAATGAAACATATTTGAAACACAAAAAAGTCATCCTAGTTTGAAATGAATACTACCTTTTCAGAAGGCATTTTATTAAAAACAAGGTTGGAATGTTTGTAAGGATTAGTATGTGTCTACTCTTGGGCAAATACTAAAAAAAAACCCAAAACAAAACAAACAAAAAAAAATAGATGCAGAAGAACAGAATTGGAAATGTTTGAAGCTCTAGTGCAAGTCTAGGTCATTTGAACCATATATGGAGAGCACACATGCTTTAGAACAGCAAGTGAAAAAAGGATGATTCTTCTACTGCCAGAACCTGAAGGTGGCATAAGTCATGCATGACGAAGTGGTTGTTTGGTAATTTCTGATGGGTTAGGATAGGCCCCTATTGTACACTCTACCTGTACACTGTTGTACACACTACCTATACCGTTGTCTTAGTCACACTACCTAGTTGTCTTTAGTCACGGAAGTTTCTCTAACTGGAGGATGTAGAAGTTTATGGTGGATTGGATCATTTACTTTGAAGTACCTCCCAGATGTAGCTCTGTTTCTGCTAAAGAAAAGACTTGCAGTGAGAGCAAATTACTTGACCTTCTAGTTGTCATATTTAATTTTTAAATACATTATTTCATCCTGGAAACAAAACAAAATTAAAAACAGTCATCTTATTGTTGCTGTACAATCTATTGGAAGATAATTTTCAATGCTTGCTATGAAAGATTTTTATATTTTCTCAATCCTTCTTATTATCACATATCAGAATGCTACAGCTACATATAATGAATTTCTCTCTCTATGTTCAACCTGTTCTTTTTGGCAGCAACTGCATTCCATATATTCAGCATTTTGCTTGGGCTGAAGGCAAGAGCTCATTCAGGACTGCAGAGACATTGACTAAGTTACATGTTTCTCTCACTTTTCTCACTTGTGCAGGGGCAATTTTGATAATTCTAAAGAAAAAACATCTGAAAGGAGAGTTGCAGAGAAATGCTTCAGACAAGTAGAGAAGGTAGGCCTTTAAGTACCTTGATTAATTTCAGAAAAAACAATTCTGTGAAACTTACCCACCATGCTGGCAGTGTGGTTTTTTTACACTTCCTGTGTCAAGGTTTTGTGTGCACTCACAGTTGCCTGCTCATGTACTGAGCTTGACTTACCCACCCACACAGTGACACCATCCTGTCCTCTGCTGTGAAGGACTCACTCACAATGTCATGTGACTAATCCTTTGTGAAGGCAAGACAGGGAGGATTAATCAGATTGATGAGACCCCTGTAGTTTAGAGGCTGTGATAGGATGACCACTGCAAATGCAGCATTCCTCTGTATGCAAAAAACCTCTGCAGGATATACTCCATACTCCAGTTCAGCTGAGAACCTAAAGATTTTTCTTGGATGGGGGATACCAATCATGGCTTGGTGAATTTTCATTATCCTTTTTTTCTTCTCTACTAAATATTCAAAACAAAAATTGGGTTTGGGATTCTCTGTTGTGATCTTACTCATCTATTTTGTGTTGAAAATATATTAATCAACAAGGTGGAGAGGGTGTCTGATACTAATCTGAGAAGCTGCAACTACTACCTGCTCTCTGCCTGGTCAGACATCTTACAAGGGATGGCCAAACCAACAGGCTTTGGGGATGTAATTGGGAGGTAGAATCTTCCTCTGAGATCCATAATTTTTGAAACAAAACATTATTTGAGAGATCTCAGATCCTGGTCTCTTGGGTACTAGCTAAGCAAGAGACTCATCAAGTTATCAAGAATTTGAGAGCTAAGCGCATTGTCTGAATGAAGGACATTAGTTTAACTAGCCAAGAGACAGCTAAAAGAAAATCTTTCAAAAGAGAGGATATGCTGTCAAGCAGCACCTTTCCCCGTAATGAGAATGTTTTTTCAAATGTGTGTGTTCACTGAAGCCTGATTCAGGCCAGAGTCCTCTATATCACTGCCAAACACCTAATGAGATGAGGACATTACCAGGACTATGGCATCTCTCCCACTTCAGTTGTTCTAAATTGTGGTAAAAACACTTCTGTAACTATTTGAATGAGTAAATCCTTGAATTTTCTTTTGAAGAATTAATTGTGCACACAACAAAGAAACCGAGTGAACAGACCAAGTATCCAACATGCCTAGCTACAGAAAGGCTTCATCCTTTAAGTTTCAAGAGTCAGTGACCCGATTAAAAACTGAGCAATTATGTCATCACCTCTTGCATTTAGCCAATCAGTTTGTTTTTCCTGACTTCTGATTAATTTGGCTGTCACTGATCATCTGTGTGCAGTATTTTGAGAGCTCCCAATCTGCAAGAGCAAAAAAAAATTCAAATTTCAAATTAACTTTGCATATTATTGTCTGCTGCAACCACAATAATACATTGCTCGTATTATTTAAAGGGTGCTTTGGTTTTTGTTATCAAACCAAAGTAAAAAGAAAATGTAATAAATCCATTAAAAAAACCCCATGTATGACTATGTTCTAAATCTATGCAATGACACATGTACATATCTCTGGATCTCAGCATGAGAGAAAAAAGATTCTGTAACTATTTTGAAGCTCCAAAAACATTTATTTCCCTTAAAAATGTGACCTCCTTTTCCTCTGTGCACCTTGGTAAATGGTAAAAGAAACCCCAAACCCTCAAAAAAAGAAGACCAAAAAAATCCCACCTGTCACAGATTTTGCCTTTATTCCTCTCAAGCCTGTTGAGTCTATCAAGTGTGAACATCTGGGAATCATCATATTTTCTGCTGACCACTGAATCAGCATAAAAGGAGGACATGATAAGCTCCAGCTGTTAAGCCTCCTGCTTAGGGGATTAGAGAAATTAACCCACAGGATATTTTATTACAGTACCAGGAGATATATTAAAGATACATGTGGCATCTTTTCCACAGGGAACACAGAAGGAAGCTGAGAGAAAGTATGCAGGGTAGAGCTGCAGGAATGTCATCAGTCCTGCATGCTTCCCAACCTACCCTGTTTATAACAGCAGAAGGAATTTTATATTCAGGACTTTTTCTAAGAATACAAACCTTCTACATCTAGTTCTTTTTTTGTGATATGCAGTCCAGGGGAACATTGGTTGAATGAACAACTGAAAACAGCAGCAAAGGTCTTTGAGAATCACATCCTTTGATTTTGGATCCTTACTTTAGCTGAGGCATTTATGTCTCTTGTCATTGCACTTAAACATTTAGGCTTCAATACATCAGAACATAAAAATGCCTTATCTGTGAAAATTATATTTAACAGTTGGATACATTAATTTATTTCTGAGTTTGTACCCCTAAAATAACCACACCCATGTATTACATGTATAAAAAGAAAAATATTACAAAAAAAAAAGAATTATGACTGACATTTATTGTAGTGCTTATTGTCATTGTTAGTAATGTTAACAACCTTATGAAGCCTAGATGAAGAGTTGAAAAGATTCCAAAGTATGTAAAAAATTACTTACCAACTTAGCAACAAAGTGTTACTCTTAGATAACCCTGACTCCAGACGAAAATGAAATTAGAAATGGTCATGCAGATGTCTTGAGGAAAAATTAGTGAGTTTATGCCATCCTCATGATCAAGTAGGTAAGGAAGAATAATGGATAAATAAAGACTAAAAAAGAATATGTCATTACTGGCATTGTTGCTGGGATTTTCTTGTGATATTTTTGTCTCAAAGTGTTTAGAAGAATGGTCAAATTCAGCTGAACAAACTCCTGACCCCATTTTGGGGGGCTCACTGATCACTTCTGTGGGTGACCCTCTCTGCAGCCATGGTGTGAAGCAGGTCACCACCTCAGCAATGCTGGTATAGCCAGCTCCTTCCTTGTGGGGAGACCCGGCTCAAATCAATCAGGAAAGGGCAGACCCCAACGGACATTCCAGTGTCTGTTTCTGAGCTGTGAGGAGTGGATATCCTACCCACATTATTACATTACAAGTAAAACCTAATTATAGCATTACAAGGAAACGCCACGAGGTGCCATTTCTGAGACATCTCCCAGAACTACCTGGGACTGCAAAAGGTAACAACTGACTTGCTACTTGACCAGTATTTTTGGCATTCACCCACATGAAAATACATTTGTCTATTTATGAATTAATGATTAATTTGTCTATTTATGAAATGAACCATATATGCCTCTTTTATGCAAAAGCCTCTTAACAAGTGTTTGGCAGTATATATTCCTTGAAGGGAACAGACTGAAATGGCCATGAGAACCCAGGGAGTTTAATTTATTAACACTGTTAAAACAATTTTTTGAATGTGAGGCATAAAGGGCTTCTTCATGAGTTTGAATCAGGTTCCCTAGTTCAGAGAGGAGCTTATGGCAACAAATCCTGCATCATGGTAAGTGTAAAAGAAAAAGGTCTATGTATAACAGAGGGGCAGCAATATCTATTTGATCCTGACTGTAGGATGCAGTCATACTTGCTCTGATCCCTTCCAGTTTCCCTTACTTTTCATCATGATTGTCTTGCCAAACAGGTTGCTTTCAGAGTTGTGCTTTTTACTCCAGAAATGAATTTTTTTAGAAACCATGTTTATCACTAGGTTATTTTCCACTATGCTGAACAGTTGTTTACAACATTTTTTCTTAACCTAGGGCGCAGTAATTGTGCTCTTGGCTGCTCTGAGAACATACTTGATGATTCTTAAATCATAACCTGACTTTTGCCTCAGTTAATATAGAAATTATTTTAATTTCCTCATTGCAGATGCTTTAGTTTTTCACTAGATACCTAGTGAATACCATATGCAGAGGAGAATTTGTGATCCAATGTTTTTGAAATATCAAAAACAGAGATTGAGAATCTGTGTTAATCAGAATGTGCAAACAGCCACTCCCCATTCTTGTCTCCCAGGCTTTTTTTCTTTCAGACATTTGTTACCTATGTGCTCAGCTGGCATCAAGTCTGAAAGGAAAGTGGTGAACACAGTTATATCTGGCAGTGACATGTTCCTTAGCTGGCATATGAGGCAGTTTGCTGACTACCTGAATTAGGCTTGGGTAGCTTAGCACATTTCATAAGAGACAGTTTTACTGAAAGTGACACACAGCTTATGGACCCAGATCTGTAAATGTAATTGCCTTTGCTATGTGCTTGTATGTGAGAATTGCTAGGTGTCTGATGCACAAAGCTGAGCAGGATTTGCAAGTCTTTAATATCCGCTAATTTAAAGTAGATACTAAATATAGTATGTGGAAAATATGTCAAGCCTTGCTATGAGATTTTCTGACACTATTCACAGTCCTGACTAATACAGAGACTGAATTCTGTACAGGCTTTCTTGGAAGCCTTGAATCTAAACTTCAATGTATTCTGCCTATGAGACACTAGGCTCTTATATTACCTCCTTATCCATGCCTAACTCTTCTGTTCTTAGGTAGCCCAATTCAAATAAACGTTCTGTAGAAGCCATGGATTATTTATGTACCCTCAGCCTCACTTGGAGGCCCACTTAACTTCTTTTTTTTCTCCAGGAAGAAAGAAAAAGTGGGTGGCAAAGTGAAATTCAGATGTTCACCTGTTTTATTTTTGAAACCAGAGAATATGTGCACTTTTTTTCTTAGAATCCCAGTTTTCATATAGTATGCAAAATTTTAAAGCATAGCATTTTGAAGCCTAGCCTACTCATAGAAAAAACAATCTTAATGTGAATTTCCAAACAAAATTATATATTATGCACGTAAATGATTCCATTACATTGAATGAGAACACTTTCAAGCTGCTAAATAAATAGTTAATCATACAAACTTAGCTATTCTGTAGAATCTGTAAACAGAGTGTATCTGCTTCCAGCTTTAATACATTTTCACTTTGTAAGACATTGTGTTATATAATGTGGTTTGGAAAAATACATCCACTAAATTTTACAGTTTCTTTTTCAAATATCATGCTCTCTATTATTTTTTCCTCTTCCTCCACCAAATATAACCTGAAATATTCTAGGAAATTATTCACATGCTGCAAGTATGAATGTGAAATGAATGGGTTTTTTTATGATTGACATGTAGACAGCCTGTATTAAAGGTCTGTATTTTGTCTATTTTTCACTTTAATGTTTGATAAACACGGCTTCGGGGTGGTTTTTGGTGTTGTTTTTTACTTTTTTTTTTTTTTTTTGTGTGTGTGTGTGCGTGTGCGTGTGCGTGTGTGTGTGTGTTTTTTTTCCTTTGCAGCAAAAAGAATGGCCTTCCACTCTGTGACCACTAGGTAAATGTGAAATTATTATAGTGATCTTGTGACAATTTTTTTCCCTATTTAAAAAGCTGTGTCATTACTACCATAGTTTATCTTCCAAAATTAGCATTGTGCATCTATGTTTTGTGATCTTGTCAGGATCTGTAGGATTTCTTCTTGTGCACTTCAAGCAGGTGTGCATGAGTACACATGAATTTTGTATATTTATTTTACTAATGGTGCCTTAAAATTCCATTTTGGCAGCTTTGCTTTTTCTTTGGGTTTTTATTCAAACAATTTCAGCAAAAAGTAAGACTTTCTGTTACTTATCTGACAAC
This sequence comes from Sinosuthora webbiana, assembly GCA_013397395.1. NCBI lineage: Eukaryota > Metazoa > Chordata > Aves > Passeriformes > Sylviidae > Sinosuthora > Sinosuthora webbiana. Next base: position 34,124 of record VXBN01004838.1, on the reverse strand, counting down.
ACCAGCCTTCCATCCTCTGTGAAATCATGTGGTTATTTATTGCTAGTTTTGCACTGATACATGCTGTTTTCAGCCATGGACTGCCTGGGTAATAGAGCAGCCTAATCACTACCACTAGAGCTGAATGCTTCCTGCAGAAAGCAAGTCCTTTTTCAGATGGAAGGAAAAGGAGATGATTATTTAAATTTTAGTCACAAGAAAGTTAATATGAGCATGTCTTTGGCTTAAAAACCTGAGTGAAATCACTTTAATATAATGAAATGACCATCAGTTCCATGCAATTTCAGATGAGTTTGTCTAGTCTTTTGGGCAGGCATCAAAATGCAAATTCCTCTCCACAATCCTGTCTTTTCCAGTCTCTTACCTTGGATTATTTTTGTCTCAAAATAAACTGAGCATTCTGTAAATTGTATTTATTATGTATAGTGCTTTAGAAATTTTCATATACCACAAACTGTGTTTCCCCTTTTAAGAAGAACAGATCTGTTTGATGTGTTGCATATTAGTAAGCATCTGGAATATGGAGGCTAAAAATGCTGCAGAAATTGTATTGTGCATGTGAAATAAATGACAAAAAAATCAGAAAATTCTCCTAATCTTTCAAAAATCTAGCAGCATGGTTCCAATCTTCTGCATTAAAGTATTAATGGAAAGATGAGAGTTCACATTTCTGTGTGTCCAGTTTGTTCAGATGTGTTAAGATCTGCAGCCTCTAGACAGAGGCAAAACATATAAACTTTTGTTGAGTCTGAGAAACCCAAGAACAGCTGAGTTATTTTTATGGATGGAAGACTTATAGAAACTGACCAATTACTGCACTAAATCTTAATATCTAAACTCACCCTGTCTTGGAGCAATTTTTATCTGGGAAAAGCTCTACTTATAAAATCTCAGCAAAGTTCTCAAGAGTTAACTCTTTGAATTGGCAAGTATATGAGAAAAAAAATTTAAAAAGAAAGGATTTATTTTTCAGTTGTTTTTTAAACAACTACTTTCTCAAATATTTTTTGCAGCACAGAAATAGAATCAATATTTATTAGTTATTTGGACTTAATTAATATTTGGCAATGAATTAAGAACATATACTATTTCCTAATATTTTGTAGGATTAGAAATAGAAATACTTTGTTTGTGCTCATTTTTGTAATGATTGTGAGAGTAAGTCTTCTAAGCTGTGGAGAAATGACTCTGCAGATTTTATGGTTTAGACACATATACTTCCAGAACTTATTATTTCTCACTACCTTCAAATTCAGTTTATTTTCTATGCTCTATGAACACAAGACCATAACTTTTTATTGGGACATATGTTACCAGGAAGTCTTTGAGAAGCATTTATCTGTTTTATTTTATGTAATGCTATTACAAAATGCTTACCCTGAGAAGAATTCAGAAACTATAAATAGTTAGCCACCACTGGACTTAGAAATATTTGTTGCTGTGCAAGTAAGTCATGGCTGTAACTATCCAAAAGAAAAAAATATCATCAAACTGCTGAATGTTTGTACCCCACCATCTTGAAAAACTTTCCTGAAAGACAGGCTTAAGACTCTCTGATTACTCTTTTGCTGCTCCTGATATTACAAGACCTCTTGCCCAGCCAAGTCCTACAGCAGATGTTAGTAGAACAGAACTCTGGCTGGAACGATGGTGGCAGGATCATGCAAAGGCTTCCACAGTTGCTCAGTGTTGAGGAGGCAACTAATCAAGTGGGTGTGTATCACTTCAAGCTACACCTATCCCAAGTCATTGAAAAGAGATTTCATGGACCCTAAAAACTCCTAATACACCATAGATAGTTATTTACATCCTTATGAATGACTTCTTTCCTCTCTCTGAAAGACTCAAAGACCCTTGGAGCTCCATTATGGTCACCACTTCGCTACAGCTAATCTCATCCTCAGCAGGAAATAAATAAAACAGCATTTGATTAAAGAAACTGATAATTCAATATGAGTCACTGCAAATTCCCACCACAAGTACAGTGCCCAGGGAAAGAATAAGATGCAATCTGAATGCAAAAAGTTATTTTTAAGGGTGTACAGGAAAAAAAGTTAAGAACTGAAACAAGGATAGGAAATAGTTAATACAAATATTCCTGGCAAATGTTTACCTTTCAAAATCTTTCGACACTTGTATAGTGCCTCTGTTTTACACAATGGAATTTTCAAGGATGAATATAAGCCATTTTTATTGAGTCTTTTTTTTTGCTTACATGAGGTAAAACTATGGCTATACAAAATGTTTATGTTGTTGAAGAGATAGAGTCTTAGGAAAGGGGAGGACTGTGATTCATGATGCTGATGTCCATTTTAATGAATATTTGCAGCAGTATTACACACAGGAGGGTGTTTCATTGCTGTAGTCTGTGATTTCTCCAGCATATTTCAGATCCTTAAATTTTCTTTGAAGAAACGTTTCACTCAAGAGCAGAGCCTTGACCTTTCACGGGTTGATCAATGATCACATATTAGTAAAAGCGAGCCATATGCAGATTAAAAGTAGTAAAATTGAGTACTCAAGATGCACACAGGGAATCTGATACTTTATAAGGTGGATTTAATCAGCAGGAAAACTACCTCATGTATCTGCTTTTCTGACAGAAATTACAGATTCAAAAAGTAAAATTACTTTTTGCCTCCTGGCTAGTCCTCTGAAGATTTCTGAGTTCATGTCAAAGGTCAGAAGCTGAGTTTCAGTGTACAAGTATCTCCTAGGAGTAGTGCTGGGCATCACATACTGTAATGATGCTGAACTGCTGGTGAGCAGAGGGGTACATCCCTTAGTCACAGGCATAAATTTACCTTCTTGCTGGACACCACTCCTCTCACCACTTGCTTTCACCATTCCTTCCACCCTCTGGGGTTTCTGGATGAGGGCTGGCAATCAGGAAGTGGCAAAGACTTTGAGGAAGTTTATCTGCCCACTTTCTTGTCAGACACATCTTGGCACATGAAGCAAAATGTGTAACAGTGTGCAGCTGTCTGGCGGATGCTTGAGCTTGCCAGGCAGAGCGCCTCAGCTCAGCTATTGTTGGAAGCACTTTCATGTGAACAAAAAAAAGCAAGCCTGAGAAGGGTTGCAAGCAGTTACTCAGATAAACTTTTCTTGCATCTTCTGCCCCTAAGAAGGAGGGTGAGTAAATGTGTGGCTGGTTGTAGCAAAGGCTGCCCTTTCTATAACTTCTTGAAAGGGTAGGATGCTGTTCTCCTGTGAAGAGATCCTGAAGACACTTAGCCATTCAATAAAAAATCCATTGAAAAAAGCAGTGCAAACTAATCTATTCAGTGCTGGTACTATCACTAACTCAGTGAAAAAAACAAAAGGTTTCTTAATGATAATCTTCTGCAGTTGATGGTGCTATGGATATTTGTTAAATATTCAATCCACAGAAAATTATTCTCCTTTCAAAACCAAACAAAAAACCAACCAAACAAGCAAACAGGCAGGAAACCTAACACTCATTTCCTCCTTTGCTGAATATGTCAGAAGAAATGAATGTATTCACCAAAGAATACATATATGGTGGTCATTTATGTTAGACTAGTTACTGTGACTCTATTTAGAGTAATGTATTCCTTGGCAAAATTGGTCTCCTGTCTCTTTCAGTATTCTCGTTTTCTTGATTTTTTCTTGGCTTCAGCTTTAAAATTATTTGTAGGTTCTTAATTGCAAAGCCTACCAGAGGGAGAGATCAGAGAGGAACACAGGATTTGCCAAATGTGATAAATGTCCTGCCTTAGGGAGCGTCCAATACCTGATTTGTCAGAGGAGGGCCAAAAAGCCTCTAAACACATTCAGTCAGTCATGTAAGAGATCCCAGCAGACAAATGCCTGGAAGCCTAGTTCTAAGTACATGACCTTACTTGAGTACAATTCTACAAATGTTATCACACCCCTGCACTCTCTCCTGTCATCCTTTTCCTGTCATCACCAGTCAAACGTATTCTTTTCTGTGTAGACAAGTGGGAAGTGTGAAGCTTAGACTTCATCTACCTTAGGACCTGATCCAAATGTCAGAGCAGAAGAGTAGGATTTCTTTTGCAGCAAATGAAGATGGATGTTCTCTGCCCTCTTTACTGACCTGAGCAGAACTCCACTGAGGCATGGAGATCAGTCTGCTCTGGCAACTGTGCCCTCTGTCAAGGTGAGACAGCACTCTTCCCTTTAGCTTCTTCCCTTAAGTCATTATTTATATTTACAAAGCAGTACACAACTGTATAGCCCACAATGTACCACATTTCATACCAACCCCACAAACCTCTTGTGTGTTTATTGTCAAAATACCTCTATGTATGCCGTTGATACAGACTGATGTCTTGCATCTACATCTTGCATATTACAGCACTGTGTGACCCAGTTCCTTCCATTTTTCCTCCCTCTGTAAAGTGGAGGTAGTAATAATTCCATCAAAATCTTGTTACTCATTTTAATTGTTTAATGTCTGAGAAATGCATTAGGTTTCTGGAGTTCAAAACATAAGACAAATTTCTTTTTACTTTTATGGTATTGATGCTGAAGTTTGATTCAATGACATCCCCATAACTGCTTCAGTCATCTTAGTTTGGAAGACAAACAGCTAGAGTACAAGCCTAGGAAAAGCCTTTTTCCTCACTGGTGCACTGTTTATATAATGAGTAATAACTTCTGTGGCTTGGCTAGAAGAAATTAAGAAGGCAATAAAAATGTCAAACAAAGTTCTAATGAATTTAAAAATAATCACTCATAATTTAGAGTTCATCATCCCAAAGCATTATTTCTTCATTTGATAGGTTTAGGTCATTATAAAGAATGTGCTCCTTCTTGCATCTGAAACTACATAAAAAGGGACAGTAGTTTATGGCTGCTGTATGCTTGATGAGATATTAAAATTTTGCAGCACAGCAAAAGATGAAGGGGCGAGGGGAAATAACCATATCAAGGTTGCATTTCCCTTGGGCTTTTGTGATCTTTGTTCTACGTAAGTAAGCATGAGTGTTTTCCTTTTTTGTTTTTTAAACTTTTTAAAATTTTAATAGCTTGCTTTATGTGCTTGTGTGTGTTTTGTACATAACCAACTTAGAGAGTGTTATGGAAGATGCAGTGAAATGATTTTTAAACTTCAGTTCACATAGATGTCTGTGTGAGTTGCTAACAAGGAAAGGGGCACATTCTGTATCTTCTCACACATTTAGTATGAGAATAAAGACTGCAGAAGTTAGCCCTTCCCTTATTTTGCTTTTTTCCTCCTGTTTCCTATCTCTTTTCCACCAAAGCAAAAATGTAATAGCCCTTTCTCTTCTACCCTTCTCTTCTCTTCCGCAGTTCTTTCTCTTTGCTAATTCTGAGGGTATGTTCCAACATTCACAAATTTTAAATATTGTGTCAAACAGAACAAAACAAACTCTTCTGACCCAGTAGGAAACACGCTTTTCAGCTAATCATATATTGTTAATGTCATTCAGGTGCTTCCATTAATGTGTAGCTGCCAAGTGTGCTGTTTCTGTCACAATTACATAGAGTAATAGTGTCAGGAATGATTATTAGGTTTCTTTTAGTTAAAAATGTTTCTCTGTTGTAAGTATTTTGTCACTTTGTACTTGACGGATATCTTTGGAATTAATTGGATTTTCTCTGCTGGAAGATAATAACATTCTTTAAATTTTAGTCACTGTATATCCATGAGTTTTGTCCTCCCCTTGTCTCTCCAGCCCCAACTGACTGAGTCTTCTGCTGTAGCTGTCAATGTCTCTTTAGAAAGTCTGTGACTGATGCAAACTGTTGTTTTATGAAGATTTCATATAGATATTGAATGGAAGTCTTAAAAAATACTTGTGCAAAATTCTGCGATTCTGTTACGTTCTTCAGTGACTCTTGGAAGAGTAGCTTCTTTTATTAAGGCTTTGGGGCAAGTTCCCAGATGGGCAATCCAGTTAACTCCAGGGCTACTTATGAACTTGGGAAAGATTTGTTTCAGTTTTCCTTTTGCAAAGTTCTGATTTTCCAGCATAAAAAAATACAGATGAACCTGTGCGAGGCAATTCTCTTGCATGATTATTGGGTGCTAAAAAGTCGTCTTGTTCTTCTTTATAAAAAAACCCCACAACTGATTTTAACGGTAGCCACAGATAGTCTTGTGTAACCTCACTTCTACCAATTACATAATTGCAGGATTTTCATCAGAAGGATCCTAGAAATATTTTCTAAGTATTAGGTGCCTGACTGTGACATCACTGCTTGAAGCTGTAATTTATTTAGGTGTCCTCAGCCCAGCTATGAAGCACATTTTCTTTCAGAAGCTGCTCCAGTATTTTTCCTGTGGTTTACTGAAGCTTAAATTCTGTCACCATTAAAAACTGTAATCACTTTCCCCCTGTCAGTGACAGCAATTTTATTTTTATGATCTTCCTAAATCCTGTCTCTAAACTTTAAGTCCAGGATGATGCTCTGCAAAATAGAGAAAGCAAACCATGCCATTCTCATCTGTGGTTTTGCATTGGCTTCCTCTACTTATCTGAAGTATTTTTAAATCATCTACCCTGTCCTATCCTTATGCCTATCCTGTGCAAGCCACTACAGCCACCTGCTTATTTTCTTATTGTAGGTCAATTATTTTTCCTGCCAGGCAATGAATCTGTGCTATTAAGGGACATCTGTGTGTCTGTGTGTGTGTGTGTGTGTGTGTGTGTGTAAGCCTACTTGGCTGAGGAGACTCAGTGAAATACTGACCAGGCTTAACTCATCTTGTTTCAGATGCCACCATAAAAATCTTCTCCAAGCATCTTCCCTGACTTTCTGAAAACAATTTTTGTTATACATGCTGATGTGCTCATCTGTCAGTTTTCAACTTTATGCTACCATATCTTCTGAGCTTCTTGGCACATTCCTTTTCCTTCTTATTTCCCTTAATACACCTATGTCTCAAACTCTGCTGACGCTTGTAGATTTTGCCTGCTTCCAATTTAGTATAAATGGCCCCAAAGACTCACTTTTCTATTGTAGTGATGGGCTGCAAACTTGATATATCCCAAATTCTATCAGATACCACAAATAAATTTTGGGGAGATTTTATCTTAAAAACCAAAGGCAGCAACTCTTAATTCAAGCAAATGCCTTGAACAAATTTTGCTTGGAATGTCTGTTGCAACAACTCAAACACAATGTTTTCAAATCTTGTGGACTAAGACGTACGAGGGTATCAAATACTGCTGGTACATACAAATGAAAGAAAGCCTCCCCCTAGAAGTTGAGTTCATGCATGGAGAAGATTATTAGGGACAATAAGGACATACAGAGCATTCACAGGTTTATTACAAATAGATCATGTAAACTTAAGTTCAAGGCTTTAATTTTATGTGATGTTGAGACTTAAATTTAATCTGAAATCTATGAACTGCTGCAAATCTCATCTGTTGGTTAGGTTACAAATCCCTGAAGAACTAAGAAAAACAGTCTTCACAGAGCATGGTTATGCTATAAAGAATGTCTTCTAGACATATCTTTTGAATTTACTTTCCTCTTTAGCTTATGACTGGCAAAGTTGTGTCCCTTATTCAGCAGGGACTTTACCCATTAAAGTGACATTGCTCATTAGAAAGCTGATGAGTCAGCCGCAGAGAGTCCCATTTAGGTAAGTACTCACTGAACTCAATAACAAATGTATGAGGAGAGGACATCTATTTATACTTTTCATTATTTGAGGACTGCACAAATACATATTATTTCAATTCACTTTAAACAAATTTCAGAACATTATATAATAATATATACAAATGCAAATTAAAAAGAGATTTTATTACCTGAAAAGTAATGAAATATTTGTTAAAATGTTTGTAAAAAAATTACTATTACTTTAATATAAGCAGTGTTTATTTTAATAGCCTATGTGGAGTTCCAGTTACCTTCAGCATGATTAAGGTTAAATTTTGGTGGTAAACTAGAAAAATTGACTCAACCAGAGAAATGAATAATGTTATAATGTTTTAAATTCCTCAGAATCTTTTAACTAATATTTAAGAGGCAGTTATTTTGAGTAATTATAAGTTAATTAAATATTGATTATTACAACAGTATCTCATTTAAAAGGTAAAGTTATAAGATAAACTATGTTACTTTATAATTTAAATTTACAGTGGTAATAAATGTGCAATGACATTTTATTGTTATTATGTAGGATTTGTCTCATTATTCATCTCCAAATGGTATTAAACATTAAACATGCTAAATATTGTTAAGCATTGAAAAAACTGTTTGAAAGATCTACTATAGCTAAAGATAGTAATCATCCTGAACATTCAGAACATTTCTTTCAAATTTGATGATGCTGGGATGTTTATTGCCAATTGATTAATTACACCATATTAATATTCCTAACCTATATTAATGTCACAGGCATGACAGCTTGATTTATCTTCAATATTTCCACTAGATCCCGAAGTCAGAAGTTTTTGTCCTAACAATCGATCAATAGTAAATCTGTATCAAGTAGAAATATTTACTTTTAAGTGCTATAAGTTAGTTTTTAGAGCCACAGAATAAACTGTTAAATTTTATGTCATTCCTTCAGCTGCCAAACAAGAGAAACATTTTTAGCTATAGATTGAGCTACTGGATATTTTTACCACTTTTGTTTTGGTGGAGGGTCTACAATATATTTGTAATTAAAGATGATGGAAAACATCTGCTTTCCTTAAATATTTCTTGAAGTATTGTTCGACATCTTTGTTTGTGCAATATATTTCTGTCAGTTTTCTACCTACCTGGATCCATTTATCACCAATAAATTCCAGGTGTATTTTATGGTAGCAAACTACATTTTTTCCACAGGTAAAATGGGGAAATCAAGGCACAGAAAAATATGCAATCCCAAGACATGAATAATTTTAGCAAGAAACAGAGAATAAGAACTTGGAACTATGGACTCTGGATGAGCCAGGTTTATCACATTCATAAAAAAGCAAAGCACAGAGGCAGACAAAACTAACTGACCTAAATGCAATTTCCCTAAGAAAATGATGTAAGGACATAGCTGTATTTACTTATAAATCATGTAACTTAAAGCTGTATAAGACTATAGTTGGCTGGTTTTCTATGAATTCTGAAGATAATAATTTTTCTACCTTACTAGTCATTTCTACTGTCAAGGGGATGAGAAACACAAAGAAGACATTGAAAAGGGCATGTAGGGAGGGACAAATGTTCGCTTTAGATTCTATAAAGAATGGAATAGATAATTCTCAAGAATAACATTGCAGGATTTATAAGTTTAATGAATGGAAATTACAAATATCAGGTTTGGTGCAATATTCCAAAACCTGTTTCAGATGCATCAGAATCAAAAATGGTCTAAAAAATAATGCATGAAAAGTGTGACAGAAAGGGTGGTCTCAGCATCGGGAAAAGATTCAGGGGTTTGCTGTTGTTGGTTTTATTGGGTTTTTTGGACTTGTTTTGGCTTGTTTTTTGTTGTTTTGGGTATTTTTGGTTTTACTTTTTTGGTTGCTTGTTGTTGTTTTGTTGGGGTTTTTTTTTGGTTTTGGCTATTTTTTTGTTTTGTTTTATTTTGGTTTGGTTTGGTTTTTTGGGGGGTGCTTTTCTTTTTTTTTTTTTTTTTTTTTTTAGCTGAGGAAAGATGAGATTAGTATTTATTTTAGCTAGAATTACTTTGACCTATCAGAGCAGGTAAACAAGGTAACACTGTCCTGATTTTGAAACTTCATTGTTTCTCATAAAGAACTTGAAGGGTTGTCAGTAGGTGAGTAGGCTATGGTATATGAGAGAGGAAGAAAATACTGTGAAGTGCTGTTTCTTCCCACTGAGTAAGCAGAAATGTCAAGGAATAGACAACAAGCCCCTTGAATCTTGTTGGAGAAAGAAACTTACAGTGTTGCCTGAGTGCTGTCTCTGACTGCAGGTGAAGAGGCTCCTCCAGGCTGCCTCAGAGGGATTAATGGGTTTTGTTCACTTTTGCAAAAGGAATGAGAAACAAAACAATATTGTAGAGAAGCTTTCCTCTCGGCCAACCTCTAGGAGATGTCCCTAAGGACCACCCATGTCACAGCCCTACAGCTCTGGCCAGGTCTCTTGTGCACCCTCAGGAGCAGGATCATCCATGCAAGTGGATTCAGTCATTCTTGACTGATTGGGTGTGCTCCAATCAAACATATCCCAGCTGTTGAAAGCACAGCTGGATTTCCCGTTAATAGGGCTGTTGCTGCTGTTCTTGCTGCTATTGTTTCTGCCACCTCTTGTGAAGGCTGGAATTCTGGTAAACAAGTGTGGCTGTAAGTTTCTCTTATGCAATTGCTTTCACATCCTGGGGCTGTCCTCTCGGTTGTGTCTAACTGGAGGAAAAAAATGTGCAGGTTAGTAGAGAGAAGCTGTCTTTTTAAGCCTGTGAACACACAGATGCTGTCAGACATCTGTGTATTATCCTTTTGTATAGGAGCTGTGGCTCTGACAGAGCAAGTCTACACGAACATGCTTAATATATATGTGTATATACACATAAAAAGCAGACACACAGTCCTGAGGGGCTTATCAGGAAGAGACTGTTCCTTTGTACATCACTGAAGAGCCACCCAAGTACGGACTTTTTATGTTGTCATTTTAAATATCCCTTTTCAAAGCATATTAAGCTTTTTCTTTATTAACTTGCTGTAAGCTTCAATGTATTGTTTTCCATCAGCATAGTCTGAAATATTAAGGAGGCACTTGTCCTGGACTAGCAATAACTCCAAGAGAGCACTTATTGGCAAACAAGCACACTTAAGTGTTTTGTATAATAAAATAATGTTGAATTGGTGGCCATTCTTGTTACTTATAAATATGAATCACAAATATACATTGTCCCAGGGCATCACAGGGTACATAAGTTTATTTCTCCCCAAAAAATTAAAAGAAAAGAAGACAAGAGCTCAAATAAGTTTTCAGATTGAGAGTTTGTTAAAACGAGCAACAGAGCAAAGGTGAATTTTGGAAGGTTTTATAATGTCATCAGAGTTGCCCTGAAAATCTTACTTCAGAAGACAGGTCAGGGAGCTTTTTAAGTAATTCATATATATAGCTGCAAGTGGAATTACCTATAAATGTCCAGTGTACATATGTGAAATATGACTAATCTTGAAGGCTATGAGCAACAAAGGCAGTGGAAATAGAACTGCACAAAGAAAACAAATAGCACCCACTAATGCAGATTGAATTTTAATAATTAGGGAAGTTAATAGATGCTGTTTGGTGTAATTCCAGGCAGGATTTTTATAGACTTGTCCCAACTGGAATTCTCTGCTCCTTGCATTACCAGAAGAAAATTGCACAGTTCATTGTTCCCAGCTCTCTACGATTTTCCAGACTCAGAAATTCAAAGCCTTTGTGTTTGAATTCATAATAGGAGTCCAGAAACAGCATTGCCAAGCAAGACAACCACTTAGACAGCTGGGAATTTGTCAATTTCAAGACTTCACTGGTTTTCCACCATTGTAAATCAATGTCTTTGATGTTACTAATTCTTGTCTACTCCAAGGATCCTAAGATGTGCTAAAACCTTACTAAGATATGGACTATGAATACCAAAGAAAAACACATGTGATGTATAGTGGACATTTACAGCACTAAACCATTTTTTCCCCTTACTATTGATGATATTCACTAGCCAGCCCATGGACAACACTTTGTACGGTCCAGCTCTTCTTGTGACTGAGGCTTTAGTGTTCATGCTACATTTAGTAAGGATGTGAGTAAGAGTAAAACACTTCCGTTTATATTACTCATATTCTATACATTTCTAAGCATATCCATGAAAGTTGTTTTGCTTTTCTGGAAGTCCATACAGCCTTTTTTAATGCAGCCTCTCATCATATTTTTTCTTCTCCAGTTAATTTCTTCTCCAATAAAATTCCAAAAGGAAGGATGAGTTCTGGAAGAAAAAATCTTCATGTTGGTTACGGACAGAACAAATTAACAGTATTGGTCTTAATTCAGGAAGAGACTGAATGACCTCAGATAGAATCAATAAAACACATCAAATTGCACACAACTTGGGAGCGTAGGGACAGACACCATGATTTCCTGCTAGCTGTCTTACATACTTGAACTTGAATGTATCAGAGCCTTGCATTGCCTAGGCCAAACAGGTCCGCTTCTTTAAGGACAGAAGTTACAGTGTCAAAAGAGAATTGCAAACCACACCTAGGCTGACTGTGAGACCTTTCTGTTGTTCAAGTTTGTTCATGAGAGGTAAAGTACTTACTCTATTAAGGACTATGTTCTTACAGAAGAAATATCTATCAGTTATTGCAAATATGATGTTGCAATTCCAAGCCTTCGACTCGGATAAAAAGAGAAGCAGGTAACAAAAATGGTAACTGACCCAACACCTGAAGTCTAGGGGTGTCAAAAGAAGTCTCCTTGAAAAAGAGTAGGAATAAATTGACTTTGACAGAGAAACGTTTTCCCAAATAAAATTTAAGGAATTTCCTCTCTCTCCCTCTTTCTCTCTCTCTGCATATATATATGTGTGTGTATATATATATATATATATATTTATGTATATATATATATATATATACACACGTATTTACACCTGAGGGAAAAAGCTGGACCTTTCACACCCATGTTTGGGAACATGTAAAAAAGTCCTCCTGAAAAAATGAAATTATCTCATTTCTGGAAAATGTGTTAGTTTTGTGAGATATAAAAATAAATTGCCTATTGCAATTGTACTCTCCCTGGTTGCAAAACGTTTAAAACTCAATGGTCCAGGAGACAGTTCAGAGCAGAAAACAGGCTTTTAAGAAAATTTTGAAATCAACAAGGATGAAAAATAGACATAAAACTCAGTAATCTTCAGTATCAAATTTAGAATGTAAGTGTGTATAATTCTGAGAAATGTTAGCAAAAGTATAATTAAAAAAAAATTATAATCTCTAATAATTCTGGACTGCCTCCATTTTTACAATTAATTACAGAATATATTCATATCAATTTTAAAAATTAAGAATATTACAAAATTCTTTGATGTCACTTGGAATCAAATTAGAACATTGATTACTTAGATTTACATTAATAACACAAATTTATTTGTGTCTGGTAAACAAAAGTTCTTTATACTTCCAGATGGCCAATACTTGATATAGGCAAGGATTACAATCTTTTGCAGACATGCCACTATGTGAAATATGTGGAAACTGGCCATTTCATGCCATTCTGTTTAAATGCATTAGGCTTCAGAGTATCTCCATGCTCTGATAAAAACAATAACATGACGAAGTGTAACCTGTATTTGGTTTTTCCCTGGAGAGCTCAAGTTGAACTGGCTAACATCTGTTGATGCAACCTACTCTTTGCTTTTTAGACAGATACTGTGTTGCTGTATTTTTAAAATCAGATCCTTTAGATCTTTTCTCTCTCTGCCCCACAGAACAAGTAGCTTGTGATTTGTCTCTTGGGGAAGTACTATTTGCCTGAAAGAATCGTGCTCCTTTTTCTTCAGTGGAAGCCAAATATGTAAGAGGAAAAAACAGGGCGCATGACAGAAGAAAGAACAAACCATACAGTCAGTTGAAATGATACATGCAGATACAGAATCTTAAAGCCAGCATGGCTTTTTTGTGACACTGATGTCATTACCAGGGTCTCACAAAGAGCTTGAGAATTCGAGCTAAGGATTAACTTTATGAACTGTGCATGAGTGAGAACAAAATTGTAGTGATTCCACCTATGAGTGATGCACCTTTTTTATTGCTTTCAAATGCATTTCATGCATTTCCTCCATTTTGTCATGTCATTTCATAGATCAGCTTAAGATCTTGGCG
>VXBN01004838.1:0-20280 GCA_013397395.1 Sinosuthora webbiana | reverse complement strand
TTTTTTTTTTTTTTACATTGATTAATTCATCACCAAATTGCTTTTGTACTATGAAACCTTGCATTTGTGAATTTGTGACAGCCTCAGATATCCTGAAACCATCTCTTTCCTCTTTCTATTCACAATTTGGTGACTATCTTCCATGCCATTTTTCCTTTTCATCCCATTGTATTGCAGGAAACAGAAAAGTTACTTTGTTTATAATATCACAAAGTCTTCAGAGTCAGCTAATGCGTCAGTGTTTAATGACCTGATGTAAGTCTGCCAGTGTGTCTCAGGCCATACCAGGAGAGAGGTCCATGATCTTCAGGCTGCCTTCTCTTTCTTCTGTCTCTCTAGTACTAAACATAAATGCATGAAAAATTTTCTCCTCATTCCTTGCCCCATTATTTTGAGGTCTCCTCTAGTGATTTCTTATGAAAAGTTGCTCCTATTGGCCAGCAGATACTGTAAAGGATGATTCCCCTCAGGGCAGCCTCAGGAATCAAAAGGATTCTCTCACTGTTCAGTGCAGAGGCAAAAACTCGTCTTCCATTTGCTGACTTCAGACTAGTAGGAGTAGCACTCTGGGGTATCTTCCTGTATTTTTAGAGACTGTTAATGTAAATAGATGTAATGTTTATGTTCGGTGTTTTTAAGAGCAAACAAATATAGTAAAAGAGGCAAATGTCTCCATTTTGTAACCCAGCTATTTTAGGGATTTTTAAAAGGGGCAGTCATCCAAAGCTTGCATGCACTTTCAGGCTATATAATTGCCAAAGTGACTGGAGGGTCATAAGTTCAGAGATGCAGCACAGAGAGTCTGCTCTTACTGTGACTTGAGTAGGTCTCACAACAGCAGAGTCCCAACAATGTGATGACCAGACCACAATGTGCACACAGCCTGCAGCATAAGTTATAGGAGCCTCTCTTTGTTCAAAAGAGGCATAAAAAGGAGCTTTACCCAATCTTTTCTCCCTCTGCCCTGTAGAACAAGTAGCTTCTGATTCCTCCTGGGGAAAATAACATTCCCCAGATGTACCATGCTGCACTTTGTTTGATGAAAGCCCAGCAAGAAAGTGAACAAAACAGGCAGTATGACAGAAGAACAAACAAATCGTACAGTCAGCTGAAGTGTTATATGCAGATATAGAACCTTAACAAGCCCAGCATCATGGCTGTGGACGTACACTCAACTCCTGTGCTTCCTGCTTTACTACTATCAAACATAATTGAAAGTAAGCCAGTAGGTTTCCTTCATCCTGTCAAAGAGGAAGTCTGGGAATGAAGAAGCAGTGTCCAGACCACAGCTGCATGTGCTTGGCTCTTATTTTTTGTGGTGTTCTTCATTGCCCAAGATCAAAGTGCCTCCCAAGGTACCTCCCAAGAGCCAGTTTTGCCTGACATCTTTCCTCAGCCAAAGACCACAATCACAATATCTGGGTTATTTTATAGAGCATGAAATGCTCAGACATTGATTGTTTTAGAAACGCATATGATAAAGATATGGAAACTGAAAGGAGTCAGATGTGCCCATTGGAGGGCAGAATGTGCCCGTATGTGGTGTTTTGCCACCCTGGGAGGAACGTCTGTTGGATTGCATTAGCAAGTGAAGATGATTGGACAGTGTTCTGGCAGACTTACCTCAAAATCTCCTTTCTTTTGTGCGTTGACATCCAACCATAATGTTACTTGAACACATTTAATTAAATATTGTAGCTGTTTGAAGTCTCTGACATTATTATTATTATTTTCATATCACTACAGTCTCATAGTACTGCTTGCTAGCCATAATAGCAGCTTCCAAGATCAGAGCAATTCATTCTGGACTCAAAGTTAATCTCACAGAAAATCCAATCAGTAAATTGATTAGGTATTAAATTATGTTCTTTGTTAATGTTCTCTATTCCTTCCCATACACTTCAAAAAAACCCATTAGCTTTTTTTTTGTCCCCTCTTTTTCTCCCTTCTGTCTCACCCATTTCAATTAATATTACTCTACCATCAAATATACTGTTATGGTAGAGGCTACATATGGATTGTAAGTTACTGGTTTCTTGTAAAAAAAAAAAAAAAAAGGTCATTAGTTTGGAAAAGTCAGAAATTAAAAACATGTAAAATTGTGCCTTGTCCCAGAATGACCTAAAAATGTTCTTCTGACAGTTTTTCAGTGATGGCTATCCAGAATGTACTTCAGATGATAATTTCTGTACGAAATATTGTAAATAGCAGTACACCACTCTGACTTGGTAATTTTTTTTTTTTTTTTTTTTTAACCAGAAGTACCTAGCAGTTAACTGTGGATTATTAGTTATTTTTAAGAGGGTGTTTGGTTTTTTGAATTGAAAACTCATTTTGATGAAAAACCCCAATGCAGTTAACTGTTCTGAAATCAGTGTGAGCTGCAATCCTGTGAGGACCAAATGTGGAGTGTTGAACAGAAATTATGGAAGTCATATTAAAGAGGCTGAGCTAACATCAGGTTATTGCTGCCTGCATTTGCCAGACAGCCTACAGAAATATGCTTGTGATCATCGTGAGTTAGGAGATTAGCTGTGATTCCTGTGATTGCTAATAGCTCCCGCATACTGTGTTCATCAACGGGAAGTCTGCAACTGCAACTGCATACAATATGGTCAGGATTTCATCCTTTTAATTTTGCTAGCCTTCCTTACAAATGGAAGGTAGACTGCTTGCCTCACGTAAACAAGTTTGTCTTGTATTTCAGTCTTCAAGCTCTTTGGGCCAAGTTTCACAATAGGAATATTTCAGTAAATCACTGACCTCAATTTGGCCCAATGCTCTGAGATACAAAGTCATAAAACAGTCTTAAATGAGCACATGTTTTAGTAAGCAGCTTTTACTGCTTCTGACAATTCCCACAACTGTTTTGAAAGACAATGCTTTGCTTTGGTTTTTACTTCTTTAGTTTTCCTTATTGAGCTTTTATAAATTTTAGTCCAAGTATCTTTAAATCTCAGTGCAAAATTTTACCAGTATTTCTAAGTGCATTTTGAGACAATATCTGAACTCCAGTCTGTGGCACTAGAGTAACAATTAGTCCATCCTTATCAAAACTGCATCTCATTTCAGCTGCTCAGCAGAATTTAGTGTCCCTGTTTTTTTTTTTTTAATTTATTAACTCTTAATTCTGCCTCATCTTCCCTGAATATGATGTAGATCCCTAGTTGTTCTTGTCTCAATGCCATTTTTAAATTGCTTGCTTACATCTTGAAATCAGAGTGGCTTGAAACTCAGCTTCTTTGTGTGCTTTCTTCAGAAAACTCCCTTCTCTATTTTGGTGTCAGCAGCTTCACTATCTACTGTTCCTTTCTGTGTCTGTCCTTTCTCCTCCTCCCTCCTAAGTAATAGCAATGTAGCAGCTGCAGGTCTACCCTCATCAGGCAGAAGGGTGCTTGTCCCTCTACAATGAAGTGTTTGCTTGGTTTGGCCTGACAGCTTCTGCTGTGTTCTTCATACATGTTTTACTTCCAGCAGATTCAGGTCCCTCAGTTAAAACCATCCTGTTTTATTTATAAGAATAGGAAATTCTTCTGTGTTCTCATTTAAAGATGACTTCTGCAGAATTCAAATTTTTGACCATGCTCCTGGGCATTTAGATTTTTAACACTTTTGCCGTTTTTTTATCTCTCTGTTTTTTCATCACACAGACATCCAAATCATCTCTTTATACAGCTCTCCTGTTGTCTTTTCCCTCTGCTTTTAATTCCTTGAACTGTGTCCCCAAACCAATTTGCCAAGGCCCCATGTTCATCTCAGTCAAATTCATCCTGAAAAGTCTCATCCTGTAGTCTGCCCTGAAGACTACAAAAAACATAACAGTTAAATCAAGCTTTACCATTTTATTTTTGCCTTGTCAGAGAATATTATGTGTCACTGTGTTCTATCTCTTCTCTATTCTTTCCTTTAATCCTTTTTCTGCATCTATATTCCAGTCTTCAAGCTTACTGAAGGTAAAATCTCTGTGCTTTTTGTTTTGAGGCATTTATCCAATCTGTGGATGAAAGTATAAAATAATAATAGTTGTTCCAAGGATGAATTTATTAATACACAAAGAAGCATTAAACGACTTCTTCCATTGCTTACTGAAAAGATAGCTGCCTAGGTGGTTCTCAGGAAACGGGAGAAAGATTGGCACTTTAGAAATTAAACATACATGCAAGTAAGAGCTCTCATTGAAATGAAAGGTATAAATCCCAGTTGCAATGTTATTTACTGCTTTGAATGTCTGCTGGATCAGGATTTTCAGTTGCAATGTGATAAGCCAAATCTCCCTTGCCAGAGCCCTTTCCTGAACACCTGACGCAGTACAAACCCCATTTATTGTCAGTCTTTAAGCAGAGCTGTCAAAACTGAGGGGATGGATTAAAAAAACCCAAACCAAACCAATCAACAAACAAACAACAACAATAAAAATACAAACAAAACAAACACCCCAAACAAACAAACAAAAATCCCCAAACAAACAAACAAAACAAAACCCCAAAAAACTCCAATCAATACCAATCAATCTAGCACCAGTTGCTGGATTCTAACAATAATCTCCTACATGTCACTGGTTACTTTCTTAGAGATGCAAGAGATTACAGATTGCTTTTAAATTACTAAGGCATGGAACTGTGAACATGGAGTCATACTTCACAGAGATGTAGTTCAGCGAGTCCCTAAATTTAAAGCTGAAAAGAAAAGTAATCCAGTATCTAATTCATTCCTACAAAGAGAACAAATTGCCAGTTCAGGGCTTACTTATTTATTTAGTGTTTTTTTATCTGATAGCAAAAATTTTTGCTGTGACTCTGGCTAGATGTTAACCAGAGAAAAGTATAAGTAAGCAGCATAATGATTAGGCACAACCTGGATGCCATGAATACATTATGACCCATTGTTTGTTTCTTTGATCTTGGCTGATTAGATAATTTTTTAATTTGAAAATATAATGAATAATTATTTCATGGAGTGAGTATAACTTAAAAATATAAAATATGAAACTTAAAACAATACCTCAACTTAGCAACCAGAAAAAACATAATGGGGTTTCAACACCACTCAAAAAATCCTCCTGGATTTAGCTCAAATACTAGTATTAATGTTATACTAGACTGGATTATGCATAATTCAGAATATCAAAATTATTGGGCCAAATAATTTGCATCAGTTGCTGTGACTTTCATACTTTGAGATTAAACTTTGTTTTCAGACTGTGCTGCATTACAAAAAATGGTATTTCCAGATTCAAGAAGGGAACAAGAAGTATTATTTTGTTATGTAGTGCTATCTACAAAAAATTCTACTGTATATTGTTTGCAACACCCAATATGAAGTAAGTTTTTTTTAGAGTTCAGACCTTAGAATCTTCTGATGTTGATGCCTGTGGCAAAGTCAGAGATTTCTCAAATAATATGTCTCATAGTTCTGCACATTACTGTATCTGGGCAATTCGCAGCTGGGTATTGCCGAGGAAAGCTGAAAAGAGGTAGACAAAGGACATCTCTGCTGAATGTGGCACTTATTTGCAATTCCAGAAAACATTCCTTGCACAAAATCATCCTTTTTATTCCACCACATGCTTGTAGCACAAATCCCAACATAATAATAAGTTAGCACATGGTAAAGCCTCCTAGTAGTTTCAGATCCAAATCTCTACTTTCCCTGCCATTCTGGGATAGATTTTAGGATACCACAGCCAAAACAGATTTATAGTTCTGTCGCTGTTTCTCACGTTCAGGCATTTTTCTGAACCTTTCCTCCTCTATCTGTCCTGACTATTTGCTAAGGTTTTCAAATTCTATTGAATAAGTTTTGGCTCTTTCCTGACATGCTTTCATACTCAGATCTGTGAACCAAGTGGATTGATAACACTGTGAGAAACGAATTTTAAATCCAACACGGCCTCTATTTTTTTTTTTTTTCTTACTACAATGGGAAGTTTATTCTGCTCACTAAGCTCCAGACTAAATGGGACCTATGAGATAAATTTTGCATTAGTTTATCTCTCGAATTGAATATTACCTGATTCTGTATTTAATGTCATGGGATTAGCCATGCATCTGCCAAGATATTTCCACCATCATGGTGTCAAAACTCAAAATTTGTGATTAATAAAATGAAGTAAGTGAAAGGGAAGCAGCAAGTTATTTGAAATGATGGCCATGATATAGGAATATGATTAGCTTTTTCTTAAATAATATTTATATGATTATATGATTGCAAAAAAGCAATGCAGTATTTTAGCCTTTCTCTAGTCACTGGAACACTGGGAAGCAGATGGACTGTGTGACTGATGATTCAATAATTGCACTCATTAAAAATGTTCACGCTTTTAATCTTTCCCCCCTCACATTCTGTGAAGAGCTGAGGAATGAAATGGTTTTGTCATTGTCAGCAGATAGATAATTGAGTTTGCTTTGATTTCCTGGGGTGCCCCTTCCCCATACCCATGCTGTTGGATTGACATCTCCAGAAGCGTAGCAGAACATATGAATCAGACCCAACTGTCTTAAAGGAGAAAAACATGATGGAAATACTCCTTTCTGCCTCTCAGTATTCACTTGTGTGCACTCAGCCAGCAACCTACCTTGGTAGAAGACAGCATTTGCTTTTTTGCCAGATTACCTCCCCCTGATACAGTTTCCTACCTGTGGCGCTCAAGGAAAAGAAAGATAATTCTGCCTTGAACTTATGCACAGAATCCTTCTTCTGTTTATTGTTGTGAACTACAATAAAGATGATAGAGGGGAGAGGGTGTCCAGCTGTGCAAATGCCTGATGCCTGGTGTTACAGCAACATGAAATCAACATAATCTCACAAAACACCAAGGAAAAATGGCAGGAAGAAAAGCAGTTGGAAAAAAGAGTTATCATGCTTTCTCTGAAAGCAAGGATAAAAATATCTCCCAGCTCTGCTGAAGAGGTACTTCTTTTTGTTTCTGCCAGTAGGATTTAAGTTTAGACTTTGCATTTAAATTTGAATTCTGTAACAGCAAAGCATTCTCCAAATGAAACATTGTATCCATTCAGTCTACCTACTGTATTGTCTGGGCACCCATTTTCCAGATGTTGCTCTGGAAACAAATATAATAGAAGTTGTGTAGTCCATGACTTTCTGACAGTTGCCAGCTGCTCCAGGAAACTCTCACACTATCCATCATCTGTATTTTGCAAACCTCTGACTGAAATCAGGGCATCACAGTGTTCAGCCTTGCTCAAACATGACATGACAGAGCCCTTTGCAACTCTGATTAAAGTCTCTGAGGCAGACTTTCATTGCTCTCATGCTTAGGGTTTACTATTCTGTACCTGTGAACAAAAGAAAAGTATTTTTTTCTGAATGGATGTTCTCTTTTTTGACTTTTTTGGGTACGCTCTCTAGGCTCAGCTGCTCCATAAAACAATTATGAACTGATAATAGAGCACTTACACATCCTGGGCAGACTGCATAAGTGCTTAGACACTTCTACAGCCCTCCCTCTGTGTACAGTCTCTCTCAGATGCCTGCCATCTGAAGAATGCAATGAACAGATTTTTGCACAAAATACACAGATCTGAAGTAAGGCGTTAGGTTCTGATATCACCCCTTTCCTCAAATTCACTGCACACTGTTATTCCTTCTGTCTGTTGGGTACAAGGATTTTTAGACAATCATGATGTGCAGGTTGTTCTTCATATATTGTTTCAACAATTGAAAAGGATGTCTCCGTCAGAAGAGCAGGACATTTTCACCAACTGCCTTTCTTAACTACCTAGACGGCTCTCCTTTTCCCCGTGTTTGGCAGGAGACTGCATCTTCAGACCCATTCCTTGCTCTGCACCCAAAACACCATCTTTCCATTTTCTCCCTGTGTAAGTGCAGATAAAATTGTTTCAAGTTCTAACGCTCCTTTGCCAACAATCTGTTCACAGTCAAAACTGTGAATGTCACTTTACCTTCTTGTCCCAAGATGCACTACAGAGTGAGGGCTTAACGTATGACACAGTGTATGTGTATTTCACAAACACAAACTGTAAAGTATGAAGTGCACATACATCTTTTAAGTCATCACACCATGGCCAATTTAAATGGCATTGCCATTTGGGCAGCAAAAACAAACAGCTGGATAAGAGTGGACACTTGCATAGGGAAGCAACATGATTTTCCATAATTCAGTAGCACTGCACCTTAACTAAACTGTTAAATTAATATATACAAGAAGTTTTTAAGTCTTGTACCCCATAATGTGATCACAGATGCTTGGGAAAATGGATCCCTCAAGGGTTTTCAAGGAATAAAAGTTGCCCATGGAATGGGGAAGTTTCTAAGCGGATGTTGTATATAGAGTAGAGCAGGCTATTCTCAGCAGGCTAGTAGGGGGTTCAGAAAGTTACCAAAAACTGTCTTGAAGTATAAAATATATAACTAACTACATTCTGATACTGTCTGTGGACGACTATCAGTTAGAATGCACAGATTTGTTTGAAAGGACAGGCTGATTTAGAAATAAGGCTCAGTGTCAATCACACACCATGCAGAGCAAACAAAAGCTTTCCAGGAAAATAGCCACAAGATACAGCCTCAGACTTTTTATCTGGAGCTAAGCATTATGGCTATACATTTTTTTCCATTGATGATGGATGCACTCAAGTTCATGCACTCTACAATCCCCAAACACTGGAAAACTCTGGATATGGAGCCAGAGCCAGGGCAGTTTGGAGTTGCCTCTTATTCCAACAGGGTTATTTATAGACAAATATAAATATTTCAGTCAAAATATTTTTCTGTCAAAGTAGGACATTACGTTTTAGGAGCCAACAGAACACATGGCATGTCTCTATTTTGCTTTGAATTAATGTCTGAGCCCACACTCTAACCCAAATACATTCTATATGTGCACTGACTGGCTCAATCCTGCAGCGTGGGTCCAGGAGCACACCTTTCATGCCACGTGTCTAACATGTGTCTTGCAAGATCATTTTGTAGCCAAGGATAAAGTAGATGTCCTAAAATAAGCTGGAACTATAATTATCCATATGCCTGTGATTACTAAACCAACATCCTCACACAAGAGAGAATCTGAGTGCCTACCTCCTGGTCAGTAGAGACCAGTAGAGTGGGCATGTTTGTATCCACTTCTTGGCCCATCCCAGGCACAACCTCCTTACTCCTAAAAATCTTCAAGTTCTGAAATTTCATGTTTGTATACTTTTCCTATGTTTCCTACCTCCCCTCCTTTTCTGGGCTGATTGGGAGGTGATGCCCTGTTCACAGCAAGCTGTGAAACACACCACTGGACAATACAATATCTGCAGGGACATGGGAAGAAGCAGAAGGTGGGTAAGATAGACATTGGCTTTTTTTCACTTTAAGAGAGAATGCGAAGATGTTGCTCAAGGCAATAAATAAACATTGATGCAGTCCTCAGGAATCAAGTATTTAAAGGCACTATTCCTTTATGAATTTGAGCTCTGGAACCTTTTTCTTCTTAAACTGCTGGTGAGTCATTGCTCATAATTGGGATCTATTTATCATTAAAATTACTTTTGTGCATCACTGCCCCACGTGAAAAAAGGTGATTACATTTTGCAACAGTGACTATTCTGTTGCATAAATTGGAGAGAGCTAGGAAAAAAACCTGACCAAAATCAGAAACACTGTCAAAACAGAGAAACACAAAGAAAAATACAAACGCATTTCTACTAACAGCTAGCTCTAATATGGTATACGACAGACCAATGCCTATTCCATATTGCAGTGCCCCCATATAGTGTGAGTAATGTGGATAGCTTTCACAACGGTCTGGGATGTCAATTTCAGTTCATTTGTAGCATGGAAATCAAAGGATATTTATTTGAAACTGAACTTATTTTTATATTATTATTTATTATTATTCATTTGAAACTGAACTTACCTTTCCTGAAGCAACTGAGGAGGGCACATCCCCCAAAGCCTTAAAATTCAGCTTATCTGCTCTGCCTCCAAGAGAAGCCAGTCAAGTAAGCATTATTTAGCATGGGTGACCTTTGCTGTGATTCAGCTCCAAGAATCCACAAGATCTACAGAAAAAATGTTTGGGACAGCCTTTAGAGGAGGGTCCCTTATACCTTTTAGGACCCTTCCTAAGAAATGTTATGGAAACATTTTTTAATAGGATTCATTCTCCCCATGACAAATAGCAACGTTCTTTTTATATAATTTCCTTTCAATGCTGATGCAGGAGTTCATAATTCTCCCTTCTTTTTCCAGCAATATTATGCAACTGTAATATAACCCTGCTTTAGGGTAGCCTGCCTCTTAAAAATATCCCTAAAACCAATAGAATTTCTCTAACTTTTGCATCTGGTGAGATTAGAGTATTTTCTTCAGGGCTTGTCATTATTTTAGATAGATAAAGAAAAAAATGTCTTGCCTGTGTGGAAAATTTCTGTTGTAACTGATAGCAAATATGCTAAGTCTAATTTGCATATAGATGTTGAAGCTTGCAACAATATGCTCCCCTGAGAGAGCTCTTGTTGTTTAACTGTGTACACAGTCTGGCACTATGCTGCCCAGCACCTAATAAAAGCTAAATTAAAACTTCCTTAAAACTCTGAGGCTGTGAATATCTTTAAACTACCAGTTTACATTTGCAGAGAAAGGGCAGAACCATACCAAGCTAAGCCTCATTTAAGTGGAAAAGCAGAGGGTATGGTGGCAAGGGCAAGTGGGAGAAATAACTTTATTTGAGAGTAAACATCAGTCAGATGTACTAATGCTTTAATTCATCAGCCTAGATGAGCTTTATTACAACGCTGGGATCAAGCAATACCAAGGAGATAAAAAGCAGCGCTGTGTAAAGGAGAGAGAGTTGAGCTGAAGATTATTAACAGGGCTGAGAGAAAAACAGAGACAGAATGGCTGAATAGCAAGGAGACGATAAAATGTAAGGTGTAAAGAGCAAGAGTACAAGTGGAAGATTAAAGTAAAATCTACTTTTTTTTTTCTTTCTGTTATCCTATTGTGTTTTATTTGAATTTTCAGTGTTTACCACAGACTGTGCAGTGGAGGAAAAAAGTGATATTGTACCAAGGAAAAACCAAAGGCTGTCAGGGAAACAATAGGTCTGGTTTCATAATATCATTAAAATAAACTATCATAATATTTTTAATGGAAGCATATATGAAAATATAAAGGAAAAGTAACATAATCTCAGAACTAGAATTTACACAAGTTTAAAGTCAGACTAAAGAAAATCCATGATTCATCATGTGTTGGAAAATACCTTAAAGATAACCTAGTCCAATATTCCTACTCTGGGCAAGGACACATTCCATTAGTCCAAGTTTCTCAGAACCCTATTCAACCTGACCTTGGACACTTCCAGCGATGGGACATCCACAGCTTCCTGGGGCAATCTGTTCCAGTACCTCATCACATTCTGAGTAGAGCATTCCTTGCTAACACTTAACGTAAAGCTCTAAACTTATAGTTTAAAACTGTTCCTCCTTGTTGTATCACTAGCAGTCCTTGTAAAAGGGTCACTCTCCCTGTTTCTTCCAAGCCATCTTTAGGTACCAGTGGCCTACTTAAGGTCTCTCTCAAAGCCTTCTCTTCTCCAGGTTGAACAACCCCAGCTCTCCCAGCCTTTCTTCACAGGAGAGGTGGTCCAGCCCTCTGATCATCTTCATGGCCCTCTTCTGGACCTACCCCAAGAGGTCTCCATCTCTTGTGCTGAGGACCCCAGAGCTGGATGCAGCATGCCAGGTAGGGTCTCAAAGGTCAGAGCAGATCACCAGAATCATCACTCTTGACCAGCTGGTCACACTTCTTTTGGTGCAATCCAGCATGCCGTTTTCATTCTGGGCTGTGAGTGCACACTGTTGGCTCATGTGATGGTGGTAAATATTCAGTGGGGAACTTAAAACTGCTCAAACCACCCCCTTTTGATAGTGGAGGAGAAACCCAAAAGACCTCACAGCAATTATTCATTAGAGTGACAAATTACTACAGAATATAGCAATAACACAGCAATAAAAAGAAAATCATACAAGAGAGAGAAATGGCTTAACCAAAAAAGGCAAGATATTACCTGGGGTCTCTATAGCAAAACCAGGATGGCAGAGGGCTCTGGTACTGGACCACAAGGGCTGAGAGAGAAGAAAAAGAAACAATGTGACAAAGGAGTTCACAGAGTTTAAGGCCCTCCCCAGATCTGGCAAACCATGGAGAACAGGGGCAAAGTGAAAACCTGGAGACCTATTTCATTTGAGTCAGGGATTGTACTGCTGGTACACCTACTCGCCATGGTGGGGAATGCCAGCATCCTCAGTGGTGTGGGCATTGCAACACCTCCCCAAAGCAGGGACCCCAGCACTGCCCCCCACCCTTTCTCCAGCACCGGCCAAAAGAAAGTCACATTCTTCTGCTTCCAGCCCCTTTGTCTTTCCTGATGAAACCACACCTCCCCCCTGCCCCATGCAGTGGTGTGGATTGTATTGTATATTCAATAATAAAACTCCACTCTCCTCCTTTGTAACAGCTCAGGTCCAGCTTTTCATCCAGAAGAACCTCCAAGTCTTTCTCTGCAGGACCACTCTCAGTGAAGTCTTCTCCCAGTCTGTAGCCATGTCTGGGTTTGCCCCCACCCAGGTGCAGCATCTTGCTTGTGGACTTGTTGAACTTCATGAGGATCTCATAGATCACCTTTTCGAGCTTATCCAGGTCCTTGTGGATATCTTTGTTTCCTTAATATGAAAAAAAAAAAAATCTATGAGGAGCAGAAGCAGAACAAAAAACGGATAAAATGGACCACACTGTCTGATAGCTCTAGATCCAGATTCTATCAGCAGGATACAACGGTTCCCACTGACACTGGGCAAATTACACACATTTCAAAGAATTCTTCTACCCCAAATTTTACTTCAGTCCTCCCAATGCCTGTTAAAATGAACTTTTAAACTTCTGTCTGAACACCAGTGCATTCAGTTGGACTTTGAACATGGAGAGACATGATACAGAGTGAAGGACAGAAAAAGGACACTACTGAGAGATGCTTCTACAGCCTTGTCCTACCAGGCAATGAAGAATGGAGACTTTCCTACATGTATGATTGTTCTTTATCCCATGAATTAACAATTAATATAAGCAAGTAACCCCATCGTGTCATTGCTTTTTAGAGAATATTCTTCCTCTAGTCCTGTATTCCATTCTGTGCCTCCTTACTACCCAGTGATAGGGACCATCAGGATGAAACTAATGTTCATCACTTATCACTTGATTATATTTGTATTCATACAAGTGTTGCAATTGGAATTTCATTTTTATACCTACGTAAAATTGAAATTGTGTTCTTACTATTCCTTTCACTTACCATTCTCATGTTTAAAAAGACGTATTTGCTCCTTAATCTTTTTCACTCAGATTTCCAGTTCTGGTAGCATAATGCTGTCTATCATGCTTCTGCTTATCTCCATAGAGCCTGAATTACTTCCAAAATTAGTGTTTCCTGGCTAGGGTCTATAAGGTTCTCTTAATAATTTCATCAAGCACGTGCAGGAATTGTGAAATTAGCATTAATAATGACATAATCTAATGGAACAAGGAGGTCTGCCTACAGCTTGTGCCTAGGGGCCTTTTGATAGAAGAGCTATGGTGCTGCCCAGATTTTGCAAGATGTAGGAGCTATAGGGAAGGGAAAAAAGCTTCTGTCAGGCAGTGAGGGCCAGATTCACCTCCATGAATCTCTGTACATGTGTGTGCCTTTCTTTGGTATAAACCTTGGGTACACTTTTGACTCAGATCTCTGGATCACTCAGTGTTCTGGTTCACATCACCAAGCTGTTATAAAAGACATGAACTGGGGTTCTTTCAGGCATGGCTAAAAGAGAAGTCATGGTTCAGGAGCAGACACAATCTGTTCAAGTTTCTGGTGGACAGTGGAAACACTGGACCAGGCCTGGAGGGACACAGGGAGCCTGAAATTAAATTCTCCTGGTATACTTGTTGCAAGGGCATTAAATCCTCTTCAGCGGCTGTTCTGTGCTTTAGATCTACTCCTACAGGGCTGCACTACACACAAAT
The DNA here is from genome assembly GCA_013397395.1 of Sinosuthora webbiana. Taxonomy (NCBI): domain Eukaryota; kingdom Metazoa; phylum Chordata; class Aves; order Passeriformes; family Sylviidae; genus Sinosuthora; species Sinosuthora webbiana. The sequence continues at coordinate 6,252 of VXBN01004838.1, read as the reverse complement.
ACAGCCATCACGTGTATCCATTGAAACAAAGCCGAGCTCTGAACATGATAGCTGCCAAAAACATTGATGGTCCTTGCAGGAAGATCCAAAGTCATTATCTCCCTGGCCTTTTGACAAATAACAGACAAAAAGTAATGAATCATTTATTTACTCCTCTAAAGCAGTTTTATTTTGACTTTATTTAATCATGTAAAAACTAAAACTGTTTTTCCCTCCAGTGCATTAGGTATGCAGTCTCTTATAGGTTGCATAATGTGCTAATTTTGGATTATATTAGTCAAAGAAGTCTGTATGTTATTCTATTTGCAGAGTGTGCTGACCTTGAGGAAATTTATTTTAACCCTGGTGAATTTGTTGGTTTGAGGATAATTCATGGGTATCAGAAGGTTCACAGATAAAAATGTTGCTTTGACCTTCAAAGTACTCATCACTAACATGTCATTATGCAAGTTGGAACTTTTCAATCCCTTCAAAATGCATCACCTAAGAATATCCTTTTTGCTTGTCACTCTATATTATTCCTATCTGAATGTCTTTATTATCTCCTCATTTTCCATAGCATCATATGCAAATGTCTCATTTGCACCTTCAATGCCCTTCACAACTATAATCTTTCTGTTTAATCAATTTTTTTTGCTTTTCCCTTCAGGTCCATGGTGGTAAGCCCCTGAGTGACTGAGTATTCAATGGGGATCACAACACTGAGCTTCAGTTCATAGCAGTCTCTCCTTTTCTCTTTCCTGGTATTAGTTCCTGTGCCAAACCACACCACATTGCATTCTGCTCTCAGTCCCTGTAAATATACATCATAGTTTCATGGTCTGCAAGGAATCAGTCACTAATCTTACTAGGTGAGCTCAGTCTGACAGAGATGAAACTCATTTATTTATTTATTTATTTATTTAAAGATAATAAACTCATTCAGACTGTATCAAAACTATACAGAACTATTCGGATTTGCTCTTGCCACACTTTCTCCTTCATGCCTGCTGTTTGCAATGATATCTTATGGTCTCTTTGTTTCACATTAGATTACACGTTCTTGGGATTAAGATTTTGTTTATAGCAGTTCTCATCAAACAGAACAGACAACCTCCCCACGCAGTGCTGTCAATTCAACAGTATACCATGTATTGAACTGTATGAACTCCAATTCTTGGTTTGTCCAAATAGGTTAATTACACTGGATTGTTGACACATCATTTTCTGAATACAGCATGTAAGCATTTATCTCTGGCTGTAATGCTCCAAAAAGTCACAGAATGTATTTGTTTACATCCATGCTCTTCCATCCTGGAAGAAAGTGACATGTTTTTAGGAAGCCCTGCCTCTAACAAATGGCACTGGCACAAAAAGTGGGCAGCTAATGATGCTAGAATGGCAGAAGTTTAATTATTTAATAAAGAATGAGGATGTCTGAGAACAAAAAAATTGCATATAGGCACATATTTTCCCTGCCAGCTGTCCAGAAAACCTTTCTTATTGCCTTTATATAGAAAACTGAAAATTTTCAGAATAGATGAAGGGCATCCTCAAACAGCACCTACTTTGTCAAGCTCTTTGCATATGTTTCTTAAACACCCCCTTCTTCTGCTAATAATAATTTTTTTTAAGCCTATCAAGAAACTGGAATTGGAGAAAAAGTTACTAGTTGATAGAAGAAACATTCAAAGTTTGCCCTATCCATTGGTATTTTATTGGTTTATTGAAAGAATTGGTAGGCTGATGAATTTCTCCAAAAAGAAATGTCAGTTCTATCCTTTTGCATGTTAGGACTTTGCTGGATTACATATGTGTATAAAAGCAAGAATGTATTTCTTAGTCTAACAAGTTTGCTCTAAATTAAAATACTACTCTTCTGAAATGTTATAAAGTTTATAAACATGATTTTATAAAAGGAATTCTAAGTATTTACACATTTGTCCTTGCATTTTCTTCTATTGCAATTCTTCATATTTTAGGTTCTCTGTGTGAGTTCTCAAACACAGGCTGGAGTCTACCATTAAAGAAAACAAGCTACAGAATCAGAGTAATTTCTACTGGCATTAAGAGGAGCACCTTCATTTGGATTTAGTTGCACAACTGTTAGATAAATTGATATTTGATGATTTCTATAAATTGAATTCACTCATTTAAATGAAATGGATTGGAACTATATGTGAACACCTGCATTTGGGAAAACTATATAAAAATTCTTTTATATGAAAAGAGTAATGGCAAATGGACAGCACATGAACCTCTCTTTATGTGCTGATACTGTTGCATTTAGCCCAGTTTGCAGCCAAGGTATTGAAATAAAAGTAACACCTTCTTCAAATTATTTTAGGAATAGGAGGTTAAGGCAAAGTAAAGAAAGCATTTGACTGGGTCAAGAAGAATGGTTACTCATTTCTCCTAGAAGCAGAAGCCTATGTCAAGGAAAATCCGCTAAAGATCAGATCATGCAGATCTTCCATAATACAAACATAACATAATAGCATAGATGAAGGGTTTTGAAGATGAATGTCCTTCCTATGGAAAAAAAAAACCCTGTTTTTTCCTTCATTTCAGGGATAGTAGAAAAGGAATTGCTAAATTCTTTTCTCGGTCAAATCTTGGGATAAATCTAAACTGTAAATTATATGTAAAAAGAAATGAGGAAGTCAAGATGCCAGAAACAGTGAGTTTCATGTTACATCAAATGGGTTACAGAATCATAGAGTAATTTAGGTCCAACCTTTGTCCAAACATCACCTTGCCAATTAAATCATAGCAGTGGGCGCCACGCCGATTTGTTCCTTGAACACCTCCAGGGATGATGACTCCACCACCTCCCTGGGCTGTCCATTTCAATGTTTAACAGCCCTTGCCATGAAGATGTTGTTCCTGGTATCCAACATGAACCTCCCCTGACAGAGCTTGAGGCTATGTCCTCTTGCCTGGGAGGAGAGACCAACACTCATCTGGTTACACCCTCCTTTCAGGCAGTTGCAGAGGGTGATAAGGTCCCTCCTGAGCGTCCTTTTCTCCAGGCTAAACACCCCGAGCTCCCTCAGCCACTTTTCATAGGGCTTACACTCTAAACCTTTCACCAGCTCTGTTGCCCTTCTCTGGACCTGTTCCAGCATTTCAATATCTTTCTTGTAGTGAGGGCTCCAGAAGTGAACACAGGATTTGAGGTGTGGCCTCACCAGTGCTCAGTACAGGGGGACAATCCCTGCCCTGGTCCTGCTGGCCACTTTATTCTTCATAGAGGCCAGGATGCCTTTGGTCTTCTTGGTCACTTAGGCATGTGCTGACTCGTGTTCAGCTGCTGTCACCAGCACTGGCCCCTGGTCCTTTTCCTCCAGAGAGTTTTCTCCGAGCCTGTAATGCTGCCTGAAGTTGTGGTTGAAGTGCAGGACCTGGTCCTTGACCTTGTTGAGTCTCATGGATGGTCTTGGTCCATTGATCCAGCCTGTCCAGATCCCTCTGCAGAGCCTTCTTACACACCAGCAGATCAGTGCTTCCACCCTACCTGGTGTTGTGCATGAATTTACTGAGGGTGTATTTGATCCCCTCATCTGGATCATCAGTGAAGGCATTAGACAGAACTGGGCCCAACACAGATCCCTGAGCGACACCACTGGTGACCAGCCACCTACTGGGTGTGGCCCCGTCCACTCTCTGGGTCTGGCTGTCCAGCCAGTTCTTAACCCACCAAAGGGTGCTCCTGTCCAAGCTGTGGGCTGCCAGCTTTTCCAGGAGTGTGTTGTGGGAGGTGGTGTCAAAGATCTTGCTGAGGTATAGGCAGACAACATCCACAGCCTTCCCCACATCTACCAGGTAGGTCACCTGGTCATAAAAGGAGATCAAGCAGGTCCTGCCTGGTTTAGGTTTAGGTCAGGCAGGACCTGCCCTTCCTCAGACCATGCTGGCAGTGCCTGAGCCCTTGGCCATCTGATATGTTCTGTCTGATTTCACTTAAGATGATCTCTTCCATAATCCTGCCAGGCACCAAGGTCAGGCTGACATACCTGTATTTTCCAGGATCCTCTCCTCTTTTTCCAGGATCCTCTCCTCTGGACATGAAGAAGAGGGAGAAATGGAAGAACTCCTAGAGACGAGGAACAACTAAATTATAGCACCCAATTCAAAAGTAATCTGATGGAAAATAAGGATTTCTGCCCCATGATATATATTAAAACTAATTTTGAACAATGAGTAGTGATAATTCACGGTAAAGAAACCCAGCACAAGGATGACAATCTCAGATTTCATGAGGAGTGTCAAAAATACCAGTTCTTGCCAAAATGCAATGCAGGTTGTCATAGAATCATCGTCACTGGAAAACATACACAATACTTTGTGCAGACATGGTGGAGCTGCCCAGATCCCTGGCTTTCTGACAATCTTGAGGAAAGATGCACAAAAACTTAACTTGTAGCATCTAAAGAATTGTTCAAATAAAAGCAAAACTGGAAAGTTTGTCAGAAGAAGCTATACTATTATGAAAACATTTCAATTTCCACAAGACAGTCTTCCCCATGTCAAAAAAAAAAAAAAAAAAAAAAAAAAAAAAAAAAAAAAAAAAAGAAAAAGAAGTGTTTACAATCAGAAAGATTCAGAAAGTCCCAATAAACTCTGTTTTTGAGAATTTATTCAGTAGCGGTATTGACATCCTCTCTGAACATGCAAACCATTCTGTTTATATTTTTTTTATGAACAAGAAAAGAAAATTTTCTAATGTATAGAGGAGAGAGAGAAGTACACAGGAAAATTACAAAGAGGGATTTTCCTGAATTTTTTAACAGAGTAATCTATTAATAATACTTTAGATAAGATCATATGATGTTATACAATGTGCAAGTCCTAGTGTTTAGATAATTAAAGGAACATTTCAAAAATGCATTCTGGCTAGCAGCAAGGGATTATGCATGGATTGGTTTTAATCTTCAGAAGACCAGATATAAAAAAAAGATTAATCTTACATTTGCTTGTATTTAACCTGATATAGACTCTAAACTGACATTTTTTCATCTAAAAATATACAAATACCTTTTATATCAAACAATTATTCTCAAATTTCCATCAGAAAATCCTCCCAGTACTATGATAGCAAAGCAGAAAAATGTCTTATTTACTAAAAGAATCAGCAGTTTTCTGGAGGCTCGCTCAGATCCCTCTCTGCAGGAACTATGTCTAATTCAGATTAAAATGCCATTGATTTCCCTGTAGGATCTCAGAGACCCTCAAAGGCCTGTTCCTACAGGGAATTTCTCTTGACATGGCTCACCATAGCACACCACAATGGTGCATACACTCTAAATTAAATAGAGTTATAATAATTAAATATAGTTACATTAGTTAAGGAAAATACTTAAAGGACTGTACATTGATCAAACTTTTAACAGCTTTACCTTTAAAAAGTTTGCCACATCACGCTATGTTTATTCAACTAATAGCAGGTATGATACAACTGCATACAGGAAAGGTGCATAAAAATGGAAGCACAGGAAAGAAGTATGCTCTTCACCCTTAAAATAATTGAAAGCATACAAGAACAGCTAGGAAAGGATTACAGTGTAATAGAACATGAAACCTAATTTTAAATCAAAAATTCTTTTGCACCTCTAATTATCTGACTTTTCTCTAGGTTTTTTTTTTATTATTATTCAATGAGATTACTTTTTCCTTGTAATTATATGCACCATAATTATGAGCTGTTGACTTTTGACAGCTGAAGTAAACCCTGCCCAGAAGCAGTAAAAAAAGAAGCAAAAAAATTCAAAATGCATGGACATCCACTAATGCTGGTTTTATAGGGCCCCCACAAGACAGCCTTGAGAGTAATCTTTGTAATTTGCTCCTCCAATTTGAATAAGTAATTGATAAGTGATTAAGATTAAGCTGACAAAAACAAGCTCAGTGTGTGATGGAATGGGCCAATTCTCTTTCTTCAACTTTCACTAAATTTCAGAAATATTCTTGAAAGAATGATTATTTTTTTAAAGAATTTATGACCTTGAGGTTAACAGACCTGTCTCAAGAGTTATGTTCCTGAAGGTGATAAAACTTCCAGAGATGAACACAGAGCAAGAGACTAAGCTTTCATTGTAGACAGGGCAAATTTGGGGCATTTATTTCCAACAACCCTGTCAAATTTATCAAAAAATCACTATGTTTTAATACTGAAACTTCTGTCTTTCTCAGGGCTGTCTAGTCTAGTCTAGTACCTTCATTTCATGTCACTGACCATTCCTCTTTGCCCAACGGAGAGGAGAGGAGAGGAGA
>VXBN01004837.1:338044-365755 GCA_013397395.1 Sinosuthora webbiana | reverse complement strand
CGCACAGCGCTCCGCGCCCGGGGCACAGCGCTCTGGCTGCGCCTTGCTGCGGCTCCTGGGCAGTCATCGAGTTTGGCCGCGTAGAGATGAAACCCTGCCTTTTGCAGATCGTCCTCGTTTAGAGGCAACTCTCTAAATGCCAGAATCGTTTTGTGCTACTAAACCGAAGAAGTTTACTGTCCTGATTATTTATTTTTAAATAAGCAATCGCTTCTGTACCAAAGCAGCAAGCGCTGCAGAAGAATTGATGTTATCAGGGTTCAACACCCGCTGTGAGTTTCTCACATTCAGTGAGGATGGTAAATTACAAGTCAGACTTCATCCGCGGGAGGGGTTTCTTTGTAGCTGCCCTCACAATTGGGTCATTTTCTCCCTCTTTTGCTGTGGGGAGTGCAACTCATGAATTTGATTTTTTATTTTAGTTTTTGCCTGTTTAAAAAAAATCGTGGCTCCCAAGGGAGAAAAATTATGAGTAATTGGAAGACTCTGCCTGGTGGTAGAAGACCCAAAAATATATGGGGAAGTTTTGCTTCCTGATGCAATCAACAGCTGTGGTGCTTTCAGGAGAACTTGAACACAAAAGAGAAAAATCTTATGTGCCCCTCAGAGAGTGTGGAAACGAAAAGTGTTTAGATAAGGTACCTGAAAAGTGTTTCAATAAGGTGCCTGAAAAGTGAATTTTCAAGTGTCCTGGAGTTGGTTCCTGTTCGATTCTCTGAAAGTGGATGCTAGCAATAATTGCATCCCTGTGACCCTATGTGAGACAGAGCAGGAATGGTTGTGTTAGCATGTAGTGGCTGTTTAATTGTCAGGCATTTGAAATGAAGGTAGAATTCGTTTAATTTTCTAGGCATGGAAAACAATCCTTTCCAAGATTTCCTTTGCAAATAGCATTGAGTAAAGGGGGAGTTAAAAATGTGGCTGATTTTTTACAAAGGAAGATTTCTTGCAGTTTGAACTGTGGACTGAAATTTGTGTATGGTACAGCTGAAGTGTTCTGCTCTCTCTGTATTCGTAAGTATGGTAGATGGGATGCCCTTGCTGAGTGCTGAAGGCCTGCTCTCTCCCATGGGGCTTTGGAGCTTGCTGTGTTTCCTGGGTATGATGCTTCCTCAAGGATGAACCATGCTATTTCCTATCCCAGAGAATGGTTTGAAAAGAAGCCAGAGGGTCTGAGGGGCAGATGTACACAAACTACAAAGGTGGAGATGAAACAGTGGCAAATGATGATGTGTCACATTTTAAAGGAATTTTGTCAGGGAAGATGTTATGTATTTAAAGTAAATTGTGGTTTTCCTGTCATGTGTGAGAGATCATGTATGTTTTTCTCTTTATCCTAGTTTGTTCACTTCGTGTACAGCCATTCTTAGTAAGGCAAGTCTTTGCCATGTGTGGCCGATCTGGATCCAAGAGGAGCAGAACACGCGGGAGTAATTTTGAATATTATCAGTTGTTTTCAGTGATGTGGATTTAGGAGGGTCTGCAGGGAAGATTTCTCTGACAACTTAAACAATACTTGGGCTCCTCAAACAAGTGTGAAAGGCCTGAACGTTGCCTGTCCTCTGTGCCCAGAGGGCCTGAGCAGACACTGTGATTGCAGAGCAAAGTCCTGACTCAAATGTGTGCTGCTCATTGCCGTGCTTCCATCTTGTTCGCAGCACCAATGCAGGCCAGCATGCCCAGGTGTAGTTCTGGAAGGACAAAACATTCTTTGGAGCTACACAGCCACCTTCCCTGGCCTGTAAATCCTAAGCAGAGCCCACTCGACAGGCAGGACTCCCCTGCAGTGGAGAGTATCCTGGCTGTCCAAGGTGGATGCCGTGACATGCCAGTGCCATGCCTTGCCAGTGGCATTCATTCTCTCCATTTATGTTTCCTGCTGCAAAGTTTTATGGGAACTTGTGGTGTTTTAATAGGAATTCATGCTACTATATGAAAATAGAGACATTGGGTGTTGAAGGATGCGGCCCTTAATTTTGAGTAGTCTGGGTTGCACGTATTTAATTCTTCTTTCCTAGAAGGGCAGAAAGGGATTAACCAATATTGTACCTTCTGTCTTTGTTTTACACTCTTCTCCAAGCAGAAACTATGCTATCTTAGGCTTAGTATGGGGCTCAGTAAATTTTTTCTGCTATGGTTAGGATTGCCTTTTACCCAACAGTTTAGGCAAAACTGTACTGATAGTGATTACTTGGAGAAATATTGTTAGCCTCATCCTGTTAGACTTTTGTGTTGTAATCTTATTCCCTCTGGTCTTTTCAAAGCTTTTTAATAATTCATTTTTGCAGTTGTATTACAGTACATTATTATTTCAGCATAATTCCCCTCCCCAGTGACTAAACAAGTATTTAACGAGCGGGTGGAAGAAATTCAATTTCTCTGCTTTGATAATCCAGTGCTTCAGCATTGTTTTCCATCTTATTGATGCTGATGGTCTGGTTTTCTTTAAATTCTATACACTAAGTGCTGTAGTGATGAAGTTAAAAACTTCCTTGCATAATTTTAAATCCAAAACTACAGGTCTTTAGTCTTGCATGGAGTTCAGCAGTTAAGCCACAGCAAATTAGTTTCAAGACATCAGGCAGAGGCAAGTCGTACAGCAACAGCAAATAAGTAAGTTTTCCTTCAGGCATTTAATTTGATTATTCAATGAGTTCTGCTGAAAACCATAGAAATGGGGGCCTGGTCTTGCAGCATTCTGTGTTAGTCTGACTTTGCTAGCATAATGTGGGATGTGTGACTTCCCAGAAGTCTCACAATTTACCATTTTCAAATAAGCTGTATTTTTGGGTGTTTCTTATGTCTTCTATCTGCCTTTTTCTTTTTTTCTGCTTCACTGTGGAGTGTGAGGAGGGGGCACCTTGGTTTAGCTTCCACTGCTGAATTATCAGGCATCCAGCACCTTTAGTGCGGGATTCACAGGCTGTGATAGCTGCAGGCATGAAGGTGTGCACTGAGTTTCCAGTGTCTCAGTCCTCTTATGTGGACAAGGGCAGATGTCTCTCAGAGCCTGTGGTAGGCATTAAGTGTCCATGTTGTCAAGACCTGGCTCTGTGAAAGCCCAAAACCCCACTGCTGTGGCTTGTCCTGCAAAGGCTCCAAGTGACTGCAGCCTGGTGGGAAGGCTTGTGTACAAAGAAATCTGTTGTGCAAGAAAATAAGCTTGCTTCTGAAGTTAAGGTGCTGCTGAAACTAGGCCAGATTTCTGATGTAGTTGTATATGTGCTGGGAGGCAGGAGTTTTGTGTGTTTTGTTTTGCCTTCCTTTCAGTTGGAGGTGTCTCAGTGCACGTGTCTTGGGGGTCCATGGCCGGAGGAAACTCAAGCAGTCTTGAATTGCAACTGATGAGGACAGCTGAGATGTGTTCCTTCCAGAAGGGGATGAATCCAGACAGCTGTCTGCTTAGGCAGGATTTTTCCTCTGTGACTTTGAAGGAAAGGCAGTGGAAGGAGAAGTGCTTCTAAAGGGATTGGCTAACCAGACCTAGCCTGGAAGCAGCTGGAACAGGCTAATTGCATTGTTAAGCAGCCTAGTTAATGAATGAGGTGTAGTCACTTCATGTGTAAGTGCCTGGGACTTTGAGAGTGAAGGGCAACTCTGGGTAAAAAAAGAACTGGATTAATGTGTGTCATCATAACTTCTTTTTAATTAAATATGTTCAGACTGTCATTTCTTGGGTAGAATTCACGTAAGCCAGGAGATTTGGCCCTTAGGTTATGAGTTCTTATGGATAGTGTTTTACATGGATTTGTGTTATTTGCGTGGGGCTTTTGCATTTCACAGTAATTAAAAAAAATAAAATTTGGTACAGGTGGTGTTTCTTCTGTATGTTCTCCCTATGTACACTTCCTGTTGTAGCATGGGACAACAATGTCAATTATGCTTTCTTCCCCTGCTAGATTCTGACAAGTGATAAGATTTCCAATCTTACACTGCTTGGAACTCTTATACAAAAGAGCACGATTACTTCATTCTCTTCAAACCCTTCTTTGAAATTCTGAAGCTGTAGCTGCAGCAGCTGTTGAAGCTAATGGTACTGAGATGCTGTTACTACAAATAATCAAGGCAATTTGTGTTCTCCTCACCTTTATGCGTTTGCAAGGCTTTGTGTCCAACTACAGGTGGTCAGTTTTTTGGTTGTGTGAAGATGGAAGATCAACTCCTTGATCACTCCTTGATCACTTGTGCTAGGTCTCTAGCACAATATTTCTTGATCATGGGCTGGAGACCTAGGTGTAGACCTAGACCCTTGTGGGACTGGGAAAGGAGGGTGTGTGTGACAATCAGTCTTTTATATGAATGGTGACAAAATGTTTGGAAAGAAGAATGTTTAGCTTCTAAACTGTGTTACAGTGGGAGAATAGAAAGCCCAAATGAGGGATGTATTCTATGGTAGTCTGTGCACTGCCTATCTTTGTATCACTAGGATGTTGTGGTGAATTGCTCTCACTTTTGAATTTTCCTTTAAATTATGTGAGATCTGAACAGGCTAGCACTCAACTCTAGTTTTTTCGTTTTTTTTTTTTTTTTTTTTTTTTTTTTTTTTTTTTCCCTTAGAGCAATTTGTGAAGACAGTGCCAGAATACCATGTGGTGCATCCAGCAAGAGTAGATGCAAGTGGGCATTTTCTTTCTTTTAATCTACACCATCACATCTCAAGCCCAAGGAAGAAGAGGAATCTTGGAAGAAGTGAAAATGTGGTATATTACAAAATTAATCATGAGGAGAAAGATCTGTTTTTTAACTTGACTGTCCACATGGGATTTCTTTCCCATAACTATGTAGTAGAAAGGAGACGTGGCAACCACACCAGAGCGAAGATTTCAACTCACTCAGGAGTTCCTTGCCACTTCCTTGGCACAGTGTGGCAGCCCGGCTCTGGCAGTGGGACAGCAGCGATCAGCACTTGCAGTGGCCTGGTAAGTGGTGTGACCTTTACTGTGGTTCTGGGCTGTTTCTGGTGTCATTAGAGCTGAGCTGGTACAAATATGTCTGCTAAGAAACTGGATAAGCCAATCTGATACCTTACCAGCTTGGAAAGAAGGTATAATTCTATGGATGTTCTTTGGATTTTTTGAAGAATCAGAAAGTCAAAAGGTGATGCTGATGCCCCTTGACATTAACTTCTAGCTAGATCTTTTTTTTTTTTTTTTTTTGTGATCTAGACTGAAGGTTTCTATCAGTCATACAGCTTAAAGCCATCCAAATACTGAGTCATTGCTTTGATTCCATTAGTAGTTGGATTGCCTTTCCAATGCATCTGGTATGAGCTTCCGTTCTGTTTTCCTCTAGAAGGAATGTACTCAAGGATACTGAAACTGCACTGTGAATCACACCCATGGATGGTAGGTTGGGAAAACGCAATTGTTTCCTTATGAACTGCACTGCAGCTTCAGATATAAATGATAGGTTAGATTCAACCTTAACCAGAGCTTTGAATTCAAGTGTTAACCATTGCTAGGCATCTCTCACGTCAAAAAGCACTTCTAAGGCTGGAGCTTGAAGTTGAACATTTCTTGGTATCCTGTGGTTCACACTGAGACAAGGAGATGGAAACTTTTTTTTCCCCATGCCTTGTTGTTTTTAATCACAGCCATGGCTTAGGTTCCTCTTTGTGCTAGAGCATGAGGCTGAGTGTGTCTTTCTGGAGGGTAAGAGGAAACAAACTGCCTGAGTGTGAAGGGGAGGTAGGGAGGTGTGTAAACTGGCACATGTGATTTGTGAGGGGCAGAGCCCAGAGGGTTTGTGGAGCATGCAGGCAGAGGTGATGATGAAATGTATGCAGTGTGCATGTGCTCTCATGCTTTGATTCCAGAGTGGTGGACGACACTGTGTGAGAGCCCGTGAACCAGGGGACTGATGCCTTTTGGCCAACACATCTCAAGTCTGCAGCAGGCTGGGGACTGATGCTTCATTTCTAAGTCTGAACACCAGCGCAAGTAAAGTGTAACCTTTCCCTGCTAAGCTGTCAGTATCAAAGTGTGTTCCTTGCTGTTGAGCTGTAGGAAGCTTTCAGAAACTATGGAAAGTCCTTTGGCAGTGTGTGAAAAACAACATGAAGACAGTGCTGGTATATATGAAATAGGAAACTGGAGTTTACAGAAGTGCTGATAATACATTTGGCATGTTTCCTGGAGAAACAAACCATTGCTTGAGGCCAGAAGTTTCAGTCCCACAGGTATGAAGATCAGGGATTTTACTTTCTAAGTTTCACTTCCAGTGGGGACCAACTTACGAGAATTTCCTCAAAACATATTTTGGTCATACAGGGTCAGTAAATAAAAGGAGATATGATGATACAAGTAGTTCCTTGGTTGTTTTGTTTTGTGCTTTACCAGAGTGTCTTTGTTATTTGTCATTAGGATGATACCTTAAAAATGAGGTTCTAGACCTTTATTATGTCTTCGGAAGTATTTAGTCTGCAGCAACAACTAAAAAACTCAATTTGCATTTTAAATCCAGCTTGGATCCTTTAAAGTTATCCTCTCATTTGTGTTACAAACTTTTTGTCTCCTATTTTCACTTGAAGGTTTTGAAAAAATGCTTTATCAGAAAAATCACCGTTGTGATTTTGTGTTCCCATCCTTCCCCAAAATGAAACTTTAAAAATATGTAATCATAAATTAATTCAAGTTGAATAAATGAGTTTTGCCTCTGGGTAAAAACATGATGGTTTTGATGTGATGATTTTTGAAGTCCAGAAGTTGTTTCTGCTCCGGGGAGGTTGCATAAGATTGTGCCACAAGCTGGGGAAAGGTGATGTAGCTTTCCCCTGAAAGTTTTCCGAAAGATCTAGTGTCATATGAAAACATCTATTGATGAATAATTTTGTCAGCTATGAGAAATGAAATCTCATTTTCATAATAAAAACCTAATGTTTCTGAAACTTTTTTGTTTGTGGTTGTCTCTACATTTCTGAACTCTAGTATTGATTTATTTTCATCCTGGTGATCCCCAAATTTTTGTTCTTCAGCATCAAGTGTATTTCTAAGTATATTTTGTTTCTTTCTGGGATGAGTTGTGTTTTTCTATTGAAAATATTTTTTTCCATTTACTCTTGTGAAGGAGGGGAGGAGAAGGAAGGAGAACTGAGATAAGTTAACACCATGGAATTAGAGAAACTTACTTTAGATACTAAAGTAACCTAAGGCATGAGGGGAAATGGATAGCATGTTTACTGTCCTAAAACTGCTGGTATGCTCAAGCCTCATAACGCAAGAGCTGGTGAAAACCAGTATCTTAGTTTTCAAATACTGGGAGCAGGAATGTTAGTGATGCTCCTCCCCTGACACTGTTTTGTCTCGACACTTCAGGTTCATCATCAAATGAAAGCCTACTGTGTTTTTGTTGCTGAGGTATTTTTTAATAAGCTCAGTGAAGCACCAATTTACCATGGTAATGAATGGCAGGAAACTCTGTGATCCCTAAACTTCAAAATATGTCAATCATATTTCTTAGTTATTGGAGCTGGTAAAAAAAACCCAAAACAACCAAAACTGGAAAATACTGATTTGATTAAATAAATATGTTTTATGGAATATCTTTTTGTTTGTCATTTTTAGTGTCAAAAGGTCGCATTATTATTTTGTAATTTTGCCCAAGTGAATTGCTTAAGAATATGTCCACCCCCATTTTACAAATGGTGGCCTGAATTAGAGCAAAATAAAATCCCAAAGATGCCTGTGGGAGGGGAATCCTAGTTCTAGTCCTCTTTCTGGCATGTCTTCTTCTCATTTATTCTGTTAAACTTCTGACAGTTTCCTAATTTCCAGGACAATAGCCGTGTATAAGAACCAAACAAAGATGTGTGCTGTAGTTTGTGTTTGATCATAAAAATCACTCACATAGTGCACTGAAAACTGAAAATCTAGAAATATATTTTCATCTCCCTTTCATTTTCACTTTGAAATGTGTTCCTGGTTCCCTTGGCATTACACAGGCATTGCTGATATATTTTCTATGTTCCCAAAATGGCTTGCAAGGGAAATAACAGAATGATAGCTGTGAGATACAAGAATGGGTGGCACAGTCATCGTGTGATGTTGTTCTTCTTTGAAAAAAAGTAACTGTGTCTCTGTTTTCAGAAGTATACATGGAAAAAAAAATGATTCATAAAGGGATTTGGTCAGAGTTGGACAAGAGGACACAGAGGATAATTAGCAGAAATCTGGAGGAAATGAGATGTAATTTCCAAATACATTTTTTTCTTACACCTTGTGAAATCTTAGTTTCCCTTTCATGCTGAATAGATCATGACCTTCTTAACAGGTTGAAGAATGTGATGCTGTAATCTTGGTCTCTTCCTCTCTGGGTCAGTTGTTTAGTAAAGTCTTTTGCACTTCTGAGGCTTTTTGAATAATGCATGTGTTAATGCATGGGAAGAGTGGGACAGACCTCACTGTTTATTTTGGGTCACACTTGGATGAGAGCATCCCAGAGGGGAAGTCACTACTAAAACACAAGAAACATCAAACTGTGGCACTTGGAAGGGGAGCAGACATGAAATCACTTAGATACAGGAAAATTTCCAAGATGAAGTAAAGGGAGAAAATGATTCATTTTTATATCTTTGAGTGAAAATGATGCTTGGATTGGCTGTCTTGGCAGACTATTTAGGGCACTCTTCTAATAATGCTTTGAGTTTTCCCACTGCCTTTCCACAGAAGGGTACAAAGAACTTGTCCAATACTAATGCCTTAATTGTCAGTTGTGTGCTAGTCCTGAGAATCCCTTGTTTTGGAGGAGTGGTGTCAGCTCCTCCTCTCAGTAGGGCTGGGAGCGAGCAGAGCCCAGTGAAGTTGAATGAATACCGAGGTTTATATGCAGAGTCCTACAGAGCTGGGAAGTGAGTTTTCCTCTGATAGTCCATCCTCTTCATTAGTAACAAGGCCCTCTTTTATCTGTCAGTAACACAGACATTGTTTATGGTATTTTTAGATGACAGAGCATCATTAGGGCTTTGTTTCCTTAACACTTGTTTACAGAGAAGAGCTGTCAATCAACAGTTGCTTGCCAGGGGGAGGGGGGAAATGCATTTATCTTCAGAGGCAATGCAAGCATTAGCATGGAAAAGGGAGGAGGGTGGAAGGACATCAGTATGGAAATCTGTGCACGTGTATCTGGTAAGCTCCTGGCTGTACAGGGCTGGTGGGCAGATCCTGCTTTGGTCAGAGGGTTGTCTCTGTACTGATGGGCATCACTGTTTTTAAGAAGTGCTGGGTGCCTTTGAAAACATTTTTGGAAAGTGTCCCCCACCTCTGTTCTTCCCTCTGTGCTGAGCCTCAATCAGGGCATCCCTTTGTGGACCCTTAGCTGGTGGCTGTATGACTGTTCGTGTAACAGCTGGGAGGAGATGCTCCAAGTGGGACCTCTCTGGGCACATCTTTGTCTGTCCTGGCACCTGTGACAAACTTGTCACTGAAGTGGAATGGTGACTGAATTCTGCTTGAATGTAACTGTTCTCTTTATTGCAAGATATCACCATTCTATGAAGCCCAGAGTGACCTCCATTACTCATACAGTTCCACCTGTCTCCTCAGTGTAGCATAAAATCTACAACCAGCATTTTATCTTTTGCAGACTTGCATCGGTTTGGGGGAATTCAGCATGCCCTCTGTTCTTCTGCTACATGCCAATAAGGTTTTATAGTTAGTGTGAGATGCTTTTTTTATGTTGACCCATATGTTGCTGTCTTATGATCTGCCCCAAGTTGAACAGTTCTGTGTAGGTATCATAACAGTATTTTTGTGATAGTGGACCCTATGACAGTGGTCTAGTACTGCTGTTTAGACTTTCCTCCCCTATAGATACAGAAAACATCCTCCAACATGTTGGATTTGATGTTTTCCTTAGATGAGGTTTAAGAATAAAAGAATCTTCAAAAAAGTTGCATAATATTTGTTCTAAAGTAATGGAAGAACAAAATGTCTTGCTAAGCTTATAATACATATTTTTATCTGCTTCTATATCTCCCAGAATTTGAGTTTGTTTGATTTCTGACCATTTGTTTCTCTGTTATTGAAGGTTGTTACCAGAGTTTAGCAAAGCTAAAGTACTACACAATTCACTCCTAAAGCCCAGAAAAATATCCTTGTATTTTTATTCCCTTGTAGTATACGTGCAGCTAGTTGTAGCTAGCACTATACTGGAGGAGGAACAATTCTAGCACGTGTAGCTAGAATTGTTCCTCTTCCAAAGGAAGTGTTTTTTGATTATTAAAACTGGCAAAATATGTGGCAGTCAGAAATACAGTTAAGGAATGGGGGATGTAATGTTTTTGTCACTTGAACTTTCGATCACCTGAAACTGAATTCAATGCTGATTCCTGACCTGTGACTGGACACCCCCAGAACACATTTGGGCACATGTGCTGTTTAGGTAGGTGTTTTAGTTTTAAGAGTTGAATTGGAATGTATTCCTGTAATGCTTCCTGACATACATTAATTCCATTCTGTGAACAAGGCTTCTGGGAGACAAAACCAGAAATTCTTCAGGAGTCTCCTGCTCTTCTCTCATCTCTCCTTTCTTCATCTAAGACAATATCTTGCTTCTTTATTTGTCTTTCCCCTGGTAGATGGTACTGGGTGGGTCCTGCATGTGTTTGGAAGTATGGCCAGATCTGCCAATCTGCTGGTTGTGTCTTCTTACTTAGGTGTCAGTGACATCTCCACTGCAGCTTCTTCGGGCTTGTCTGGCAAGGGATAATCTGTTGGAACCCAAATGTAGGAACACGGTGTTTGGAGAGTGGCAGGAATGAAGTCAAGCTGCCAGCCTTTTCATCAGGGATAGGAATTGCTTTGTGGCTGGATACCATGGAGCTTCCGTAGTCTGATTATTGCAATTTGGCTTGTCCTGGCAATCCTAGAGAAGGAAAGACCTGCCAACTAACCTGGTTGTGTGGCTGCTGTACATCCCTTCTCACATGCAGTAGTATGGAAAATACTACAAGTAGAAAAATATGCACTGAATGTAAATGCAGTTTTTGCCGTGCATCTGTTCTTTGTCGTGCATGGTTTGCCTTGTAGTAATTATAGTAATAAATATCAGGGTATTCTCCTTGACTGACTAGTGTTATGGTTGCATTATGTGGTTGCGTTGCATAGTTTTGTTTTTCTTTTTGAAAAGAAAGGCAGGGTGTAATCCAAAGGCAGGGTGTGTGGTGGTCTGTGGTGGTCTACCCACATCCCCCAGTAGTTTAATCATTCAAACTTTCATTAGTATTTGCTGCAGTACTTTAACATCCATCCCTTTTCTTTGTGTTTGAGCTTCAACTATCTGTCTACCAGCTCCCTTCCCCCAGTCTTTTGTCTGCAAAAAAAACTAATTGACAGGTCAAACGAATCTCATCAGTGATCTCAATACATGAAAATCCAGCTGTGTCTGTGGCTCCTGCTTTTGGCCTTATCACCTTTAACCAATATGAAGTTGCTAGGCCAGAGGCTGGTCTGACTGGAGCTTTTATAACATTGTGGTTACATTTCAGTGAAAGAGTCATTGGTGGGGTAGGTTAAAATAAGGATTAGTCTTTATGAGCAGGTTTGGATAGAGTACCTGGATTTAGAATGCCCATTTAAGATAATGATTTTTTGGGAATGTGAAAGAAAGACTCCTATCAGGTAGTTTTAAGGAATCTTAATCTCTTGTTTAAATAGGTATCTCTAGATTTGCTAAGTATGTAGGAATAATGTTCGTGTGCAGAGCTGTCAATCATATTTCCAGTTCCCATGAGTCTTTGTAATCAATCTACTATGCCATGATTTCATTACTTCGGTGTTTTTTTATAAAATTTTTATGTTTACTGAGGGAAACCTGTGAGATTACGACTTCAGGTTCAGGATGCAGAAGTAAAGAATATGCATAACATCTATTTTGCTTTGATTCTTGTAATGTAAGGTTTGTAAAATGGTCTGTTCTTTATTTCTTTTAGTGTCTTCTATTATCTTTGGAAGTTTTTGGCTCATTCTCTGAAAAGAAGTGGGGGTATCAAAGCAAATAAGTCCTTAAGAATTTTGTGGGTAAAGGTGGGAGCTTTTAATCAGTGGAATGATGGGTGTGCACATTCAGCTTGGCCAGTGGCTCAGCACAGCTGTAAGTTATTACTGAGTGAGGTGCAGTGCTACCCATGTCCCTGCTGATGGTGAGGAGCACTGAGAGTTCAGAAGAGATTGGATGAAATTGCTTTGACTGGGAAAATGGAGCACATGTGAGAAGCAAATCTGTGGGGGAACAAGGCTTTGATAGTTCTGCCGTTCGTAGAAGTTTTTTTTTCTTTACTCCATTTTCATGATGGCCTCTTCAATTCTCTTTGTCAGAGAGGGGCAGCTGCAGGCTCTGCACAGTGTGAGCATCAAAACTTGGTTATATTTACACAAACATCAGACACACACACGCAAATCCTTATACATACATGTAGCTCTGTCACTGCAGAACAGCTGCACTGCAGCTAAAGCTCTTGGGTTTAGATCTCTTTGGTGTGCTGAGAAGGCATCTGTCCTGTTGTGTGTACTGCTTGTTACCAACTTGTGGCCTAAAACATTTTTGTGTTGGTTTTTTTTTTCAAGAATTCGTGGTTAAAAATGGACTTAGCCATCTCACTTATTTGCAACAGAATTTAGGTGTTCAGTGATTTAGTCTGGGTTATTTAGGTACTTTATATACACACTGACTCCAGTTGTGCTCTGGAGAAGGACAAGCATTAAAAATGAGTAAGTAGTTATGAAAAAGCTTGTGGTCTTGGTTGAACAGTGGTGTATTTAAACTCATTCATGGTGTGTTCCAATTCTCATGGCAAACAGCAAATCCCTAATAAAGTGCTTGTTGATGCAGGGAAAGCCCAAGAGTAGATCTAAATTCATTCTGCTTGGAACTCACAGTAAAGGCTCTTGACGCAGCTTTTGGTTTGAAGATTTCTTTTTTCAAATTTCACTCCTCCCTCCCACACCCTTTTGAAATGTGTATATTTGAAACAAAGACAATTTTAAGTGATCAGTCCAAACTTTAATGTCTGCCAATTTTTATGCAGTGTTAATTCTGTCTGTTTTCTTATCTAGAACAGTCATGGACCAAATCTGGTCAAAACCATAAAAAGGGAGACTGTGTGACTCTGACATTGGGTGAGTGTCTGTTTTATCCAGCGTCATCTGTCCAGCAATGACTAAGTAAATATCTGGATATGAGGAAGAACATGGCAATTGGACATCTCCCATTCGGTTATCCATGCTTCTGTTTTCAACTCAGATCAAATTTTTGGAGGAAAACCTATTGATTAATTAGTATTTCACGTATTATCTGGGCATCTCTTTACTCGGTGTTAGAAATAAGAATCTTTACATATGAATTATAACACTTAAAATTGATTTAGATGTATTGTCATTTGTTTTTCACTAGGTTTTTCTGTCAGTTTCATTTGATGTTTCCTGGAGTTGTTGTCATGGAGGACACAGTGAATAGTCAAACACTGAGTGTAGTGCTTGAGATTATTACACTTGACAGCTTTTTTGGGCTGCTGTTAAGATTAGTTTATTATATGGTTCTAATGTTTTTCCTCACGAAGACAGCAGCTTAGGTTCTTTCTGCACAGTAACAGGTAGATGAGAGTCCATATACTGCCTTTCCCCCTTCACTGTGCAATGCTGTATCAATTTTCACTCATCTGTTAATTACATTTTTTTCTTTCTTGTCCAGCTGCTCACTCTCAGGAGTTTCCTGACATTCATTGGTTGTCCTTTGTCCTTACACTCTTTAATAGCTTCTTAGAGTTTTCTAATATCCTGTATAAGAGATTGTAAACTAATTTTTAATCAAGATGTTAAGACAAGGAAATTGGTTGAAGGATAAAAGCCATAGCCAAGAAGCATCATTATTAATAAAAAACCCACAAAAAACCATTAAATTGCTTTTCCAAATAAATTAATATAAAATTGGCTGAATTGCTAACTCTGAGATCTAATCTAAAATTTCAATTGACTCTGTAGAAGATGGGTAAATTTGTAGACAATGATGTATCTTGAATGGCAGGGAAGTAAATGGATAAAATGAAATAAAGTGATGAAATTAAATAAAATGATAAAGTGGTGGAGAAGAACTCCAGCAAAGTGATGAGAAAGTAGTCTTTTACTCAAGACATCCCTAATTGGAAGGTTGCCAGGACATCTGGAGGTCAGTGATTGTGTCCTTTTATCTTTGCTCTGTTCTTGCAGCCTTTTCATAAAAACCTGCTCATGTCTGCTTTTGAAGGCTACTGAGTTGGAAGGTTCTTTATTTTAATCCAGTCTGTCCATTCTTATGGGACAGGGTATGTAGCAGGTTTTTACCAACCCGGAGTATTTTTGGCATATCTGTTCTTTAATATTCGTGCCTTCTCTTGGAAAGTTGTGTGTGAAGTGGAAAGAAAGAATTGGTAGTTGTTGCTGCCATGAGGCATAAGAAATTCTTTTAAATACAGTTTCTTCCTGGCTTTATTTTCTGTATGAAATCTGGATGTCCTTTGTTGTATCTTTGTGCTCAAAGAGCATCAGTAGATCTTAATGTTTGTTAAACTGTTTTTGCCATGTCTATAGACAACACCAAAGTGTTTGAACTGCATTACCTGCATATTTTACATCATCTGTTGTCTTTTTCTAAATAACTTATAATCAAAAGGAGAAACAACTTCTTATTACATCATGTCAGTTCAGAGTGGCTGAGTACTTGCTGAGATTTTTTGATGTATCTTTATATAATGTAGTTAAATCACAGCTGGTGGCAGATGCTTGTCAAAAAACAACAGGTGTGTTATAATCCTTTTTTCATCAAAATGCACAGCACAAGCTACTGCTGCTTCTTGGAAGCAGGACCCCAGTCCCAGCTGGCAGAAAAAAAAAAAAAAAAAAAGGATAGATTAGAAAAGTACAGATTTCTCCTTACACAGAGAGCTGCATGTTTCTTATTTTATCGCTAGCTAAGCTACAGGGACAACATGCCACTTGTTTATCCAATTAAGTGTTCTCTTTCAAATCAGGAAACTTGGCTTTGGAAAAGAGATCGAAAGTCTGAGAGTAGTAGGAATTTAGGAGAGAAATGCCAAGGAGAGTTATGAAGCTAAATGACCATTACTGCACCTCTGAAAGCAATCCAACTCTAAAGAGGGAATGAAACTGGAGAGTGTAAATTAGCTATGAATAACTACAAAGCCCCTGCCTGCAGGAGCAATCACTGCCTTCCAGGAAATTGGTAACTGTCTATTCAAAGAGTATAAAATTTAATATTAATATTTTAGTAAGGTAAAATAGAGGTAACATTAAATTAGTTAATTTTCATGACAGATCATCAGCTGCAGTTATTTGCCGAGGTGAGGTTTTAGGCTATTAAATTTATTTTGCACCAGTGCTCTGAATTGCTTTGGTCATTGGAAAGGAGTATTATCTCCAGCCCAGTTGTGTTATTTTTTTGGCCATTTTCTTATAATTAGGATACATCATCTGGCAAGGCAGAGGAGCAGCTTTTGGCATAGTCTCTTCATGTTATGGCTGTGAATGTTGCTTTATATGGTACTATTTCTAGTTAAGTTGATTATCATAACACTTCTTAAGAAATGTGTTCTGTAAAGGACTGAATGACAATAGGACATTTTAAAATATAAACAAGCCAGGTTTGTTTATGTCAAGCTTCTTAATGGAGACTGGAGCTAGCTGAACTGAGTTGCGTTTTTTCATCCTTTGACAAATGTTCTGTTTCCCCATTACTAAGAACTTCTGGTCTTTGAACTATAAAGTCCTATGTAACAATTGAATTGAAAGCCATTATTTATCCAGACTGTCCAGTGTGAAGGCTCAAGATGCAGAACTTAGAGATGAAGTGATGTACAAAGTCTGGAAGTGGATAAATGATGTGAAAATTAGAAGCCCAAATGAGGAAAACATATTAGGCATAATAGCTCAGATTCTTGCAGTGGATGGATTTCTGTGAAGTGTAGGAATTTGTGAATTGTCCATCTGCTACTGTCATTCTTAGCCCTCACACATCTTTGTGTACAGGTCAGGAGATCAGAATGATCTAAATTAAAAATAAAACCAAAAATTCAAAGCAGAAAACCTCCACTAACCCATCCCTCCTCCCCCCAAACCCTTAAGCTTCAGCCAGGGTTCTTAGGGCCTTCTTAATTTTTTTAGCCTGATTAGCACACAAGGTCTCTAGGAGTTTAACCTGAACATGGCAGTAGATTGCCCTGTTAATCTGTCTAGGGCCTGTAGCAATGCCACAGAGAATGGAGTAGTATTCTTCATTGTCATTTGTCATTCCACTGTAGAATTAAATCAGGTCACTAATTTGTACTTGGTTCGTCTACCATTGGTGAAGTGCCACTGTGACATTGCTAACTGGAGTCCTGGGAGGCATTTGAGAACTGCCCATCATCCTCCCTCCCCACCTGGCTGTGTCCCAGTAACTGGGCTAAGGACATCTGGCAAGGTGAGTATGTGCTTATTTGTGTGTAGCATTTTTCTCTTGCATATTTGGAAGAAATCAAGGGTGCTGATGGCTCTGCATTTCAGAGCACTATGTCACTTGTGGTGACACATTGCAGTTCCGTGGTATTATTGGGAGAAAAAAGACTGTTCTTGTGGCCCCTTAAGTCTCTGCTCTGGGGCTGCTTTTATTTAAAAATTTCATTTATACTCATGGGACAAGAATCAACAATGTGTAATGAACTTTGCTCAGGATGCAGATCTAGAAAGTATCATCAGTACAAAGAAGGACTGGAATTTTGTATCATTAAAACCAGGAAATGGTAGAAGTGAAGTTGAAGAGGGGAAAATTCAAGTGTCGTAGTGTGGAGTCTAGAGTTACAGACTTAGCAAATAATAGACATTTCTACCTTAAAAGTTCATCTGTTAGAAGTGTGAGACTAAGACTTAAATATATTTGCTTTATACTTCATGGATATTTTTGAGGGTAGTTTGTTAGTAGAAGGGTGTTACCTTGGAGAAAAAAAAAAAAAAAAGGAAAAAAGATCCGAGGATTTGAGAAGAGATTAGAAAAATATGGGAAAATCTGATTAAAGGTTCACTCAGGATACAGCAGGTGTTTCTCATCACTTCATCTGAAAAAGGGTAAGAACCTGTAGGAAGTACCACATCTTATTTTGCTATTGCCCAGGTGTTTGCTTTCATCAGTTTTGAGAAATAGGTTGGGGTTAAGAGATGTTGGTCTGAGACAGTCCTTTTCTTCCTATGTGAGATTTAGTTTTTCTAAGGTAGAACTGACAACTGGATTTGCAGATTTATGGTTTCCCTTCTTGTCTTGTTTCTAGCTGCCTGAGTTCTGTTTTGAACACTGAGGACACAGTGATTTGTGGGGGATTCACAGTCTCTTCTTGAAACAAGCAGGCTGACATCCTTGGGAAGATCTGGAAAACTAAGAAAACATAAATAAAAGTTTTAAATTGTAGTGTAAGGGATAAGGTAACAGTGGGACATGATTTAGACATACGTGGCCCTATATGAAGATGAGATTTCAGGAAGTCAAGATGTCCCCTTTCAGCACTGCTCTGAAATCTGATTGATAAACATCTTGTGTCCTTCATGAGTGGTCTTCGTTCACTTCAACCTTACCTTTCTTTTAAGGATATAAAGACTAAAATGAAGATAATACTCCAGGGTGCATAGTACCTGTATTTGTACAGGTCAACATAATGTGATTGTTATAAATAATAAAATAAACACTTTCCCCAAATACAGCCCTCTGATCGCCAAAAGGCTTCTAAGCCAAGGGAGATACCTAATATAAGCTAAATTAACACACTTGTGGGTGATACAGGACGGCAGGGGAGACACGAAGGAAAGGAGAGACAGAACTTTTAAGACAAGGGAAAACAGAAAAAGGACGGGGCATTGTTCATGTAACTGATTGCAGAGGAAAGATCTTGGCAGCCATAAAGTTCAGTTGTCTGGGAACTGTTATGCACAGAAACTGAGGCAGCACAGAGTGCATACATGCAGAGGAGAGTGAGCATGGCAAATTCCTGTAGGGCTTGCATCAAGGGGTGTTTTGCTGTGGTGTAACTCAGCTTTGCGGCTGGGGTATCTGGCACATGCTGTTTGTGACAGAAAAAGTTGTTCTGGGCAAAAAGCATGTTTACAAAGGGTTTATTCCAGGGTGTCCCATCTGCCTTCCTGTCTGCGGCATTTCTTTTGTTTAGCATTAAGTGTTTCTCTACTGATCACTGCAGGTATACAGCAAGAGAAAATGAAGCGGATCCTGAAAACAGGGTTTGCATGAGGACTGTACTCTGGACCCAATCCAATATCATCCTTTTCCTCCTCAGACTTTTGCCAAACCTCTTTCCTAAGGGGGAACGAAGGAAAGGTTACTGGGTGGTTTAGCTCAGAAAAGCAGGGTAGTGCATCTCAGAACATTGGTATTAGAAATATGTGGTGCCCACAACAGCAAGTGCTTTGGCATTTGATCCAGTGAAAGGACATGAGGTGCAAGCAGGGCTTAAGATGTTTTTACATTTATCTTTGTCCCATTCTGAGATCAACCTACTGATGCAAATACATCTCATACCTGTCCACTGTGAACAATGAACCCTGGGGAGCAGTGATTGTATCATATCTTCTTGGCCAGTCTTCATTTAAAAAGAATCTCTGAGCAGACCGGTGAGAGTTGCTGCATCATTCAGGCAGGATGTGCTAAAGAACATGAGTCCATCATAATTGTTTTTACCAATATGTAGCAGGAAAAGAATTTTGCTTAAAATTTTTCTTTTGCTTTGGTCGTACTGTAGTTGCTGCAGTATTTTGTATCCATTAAATTGTATGCTCTCTGAAGTAAGTTAACACTTCTGTCTTCACATAACCTTGTCTTAAAACCCCTTTTGTCCCTTCATGGGTGACACACTGATGCTGTGTTGCTTTGTGAGTGCAACTCCTTAGTGTAATAGCAGCAGGGTGTGACTTCTCACTCTGCCCTGTGTGATGTGGCTCAGCCCTCTTCTGTTCTTCGCTTGCTCTGACTTTTGTTGCTTCCTCTGACCTCTGCTTACAGATGGGGACAACTGCTTGCATGACCTCTCCAATCCAAAAACAAGGACAGCATTGGATTTGGAGGTAGTCTGGGCACCCCTTTCTCTCCTGCAGTGGCACCCTTTTATTCTCTTCTGCAAAATGCTGTCACGCCTTTGGGCAGTACCAGGAATATTTGATTGCAGAAGAAGGCTGTTTGAGAGCAGAGGTCCCATACACTGAGGGAGTGTGGGGATGATGGGGGTACAAGTTAGTCTAAGTACAGCCTCTGACTTTTGCAATTAGATAGTCTCCAGTTACTGCTTTCCATCTTTTGTTGGTGTCTCCCGGGGCTGTATCCTTGCTTGTCAGCAAGAGTGGGGAAACCTGCGAGTGACTGGAGGTGCTGCCCAAAGTGCCCTGGAGCTGACTAACCCTTTGTCCAAAAGGCTTAATAGTGCTACAGTTTCTAAGACTATCATGTATCTTTTTGGTGTTGGTTTCATGAAGGATTCAAATTCTTTGCTTTCTGTTGTTGAAGTGAGATAAGGTATCTTACATTGGTTTGTTACATGATCACAGTGCACTGGAGCTGCAGAGAGAGGAGCCTGGGCATTCTGTACTTGCATGCTAAATTCTGCAATGTAAGAGCCAAATTAACTCTTTAGAGAATTATTTTCTGAGCAGTTTGCAAGGGCTGGAAAGGCTTTTGGGGTCATCTTTCACTTTAAGAAGTTAGTGAGCAAGTATGTGAGGCAGCAAACTATTTAGTTTCTGGCTTGGATTCTTTTCTGCATAGACTTGCACTGGTTTTAGTCAGGCAACAGACATGGTGCTTACTCTGTAGTCTCTGCCTTTTTTTAGATCTCTGAAAGGCTAATTTGTGCTCCAGCAACTGTATTAAAAACGGAGAGGTGAACCCGATGTGAACAACAAGAAATTCTAATAGTTTGACTCTGCATAGATGTTGGATAACATCACAGAAAATACACCCTTGTACTTCCAAATCTGTCTTATATGGAGGCTGAGGTAGAGTCCAGCTCTTCTGTTTTACTCTCATGCTGAAGAATGAAATGAGCTGCCTGTCTTCTGCAGCAGTGTAAACTTAATGGCTGACTTGTGACACAGTTCTGTGTGTTGTGTTATGTGTTACCAGAGCAGAGGTTACCCAGAGGGGCATTTTCATTCTGTAGGTACAGTTGGAAAAAGAAAGTAGTTCCAGGTTATAAAATGAATTGGTTTTTACTCATCAGTTGTGCCAGAATTTTTAAATCTGGGAAATGAGTAGAACTGCTCTTACTAGAGTTGAGGTGTGGGGGCAGGACTGGGGTGGGAGGAGTGATAGTTAGAGCTGGGCAGCAGGGTGAGTCGGTGTCGTGGGTGCCCACAAGGGACCCATGGGTGCTGCTGGACACCCTGTTGTGTTTTCTTGGCTGCCTCTGTGGGCAGTCTCTGACAGGTTCCTTCCATTAACTGGCCAGCTGGTTCCTCTGCCCAGACAACCAAGTGGCTGCTTGCCCAACCCCATTGTGAAATACAAATTAAAGGCAGTATTTAAATGCAGAGGATTTGTTTTTGCCTGTGAATTTACTGTAAGAGGTCTAAAAATATAGTAGCATTTTGGCATAGTATCTCATGGGGCTTTTGGAGAGTGAGAAGGCTGGGGATTTTTGTTATAAGAAAAACATTTTTTGAGCCATAAAAATGATAAGATTATTTGCAAAAGTCGGTCACACCTAAGGGCCAAGTTCTGCTCCTGTTGCATAGCCAAGAAAAGGGTAAACACCAGTGTGACGTTGAATGTTTTTGTATGCTCAGAGAATTTTAGATCTTTGAGTATGTTGATGCAGATTTCCTTGCATATAATGAAGAATGTAGTGCTTTAAAATAGTTTTGCCATTTTTGCAGGATTATTAGGCAACATGACGGTCTAACAAGAGTGGGATCTCTAATCTGTTCTACTGAAGGATATAAGGTCAGCATCTTCAGTGCAGCTCAAGTTACTTGTGTGGTTTTGTCAAGAACTGTGTGTAGAAGTACTGTTGCTGTCTAGTGGGCTTTATTAAATATAGTTCAGTACCATTTAAAAAGGGACATATGGCTTAGTAGAAGATTTGAAGTAAACTACTTGTCTCTGTAACTACTAGTGGTAGAAGCGAGGGTACAGTGGGACATTTAGGAATAGCATCTTTGTCTTTGGGCAGTAGTGAAGGATGCAGGTTACCAGTGAAGGGATGCCTGTGAGAGCTGGAAATCTGCTTGCTGCAGTTCAGACTGTTTTGTATTGCTGTGTCTCGTGAGGTGTAAACAGCTGTGGAAGTTGGATGTGTAACATGAGAATGCAAGACCAGCACACTCCCAATTTCTGTACTTCTGTTATCTGAGCAGCTTGCACACATTCGCACTGGTTGGGTTTTTTTTAATGGTTTGTTTGTTTGCTTGGGGTATTTTGTTTGTTTTGGGTTTTGTTTGTTTGGGGGTTTTGTTGTTGTTTTTGTTGGGTTTTTGTTTGTTCTGTTTTGTTTTTTGTTTTTTTTAAAATTAATATATTTTAATTTTAAAGTAGAAAACAATCTCATTGCATACAGAAAACTACAGCAGGCTGCAGATGATACTTATTGAAATAACAAGCTTGTAAGAAAGAGAGGAGGCAGTTGGGAAGGATCCCCTGGGAATATAATCAGAGTTAATTTTCAAGCAGTTGTATTTTTTTGTGTAGTTCCTGCTTGCATGGTAATGTTTTCAAGCTCACTGGGAAAATAGAAAGTTCATGTCCTTAGGACAAGATGGATTTGAGCCTGGTTTAAAACTCATACAATATTCTTTGCTGCCACACATCCCTTCCTTCTCCTTTGTACTCTGTCCTAAAAACACCTTGTGTGTGTCACTGCCGAAACACACATCAGAGAGTTTAATTGAAGGGCTGATAATGGGGACAGGTTTAGACAGTTCAGATCATTGATTTTCAGGAGCTGTGCGTGCCTTTCAAAGAAAGTTAAGTGCTGCATTGGATTTACCAAAATAGAAAGATTGGAGAGAAGCAAAGCAGAAGCAGACACTGTGCCACAGAGAAAAGTGTGTTTCTGAGAAAACATGAGTCTGCTCATGTGAGCAAATCAACACTGACAGAGAAAAGAATACCAGGGTGGCAATAAGTGTGTCTTGAGTAAATTAAGCTCTAACTTTACAGACAAGAAGATCATAGAGAAAAATATGAAATACTGTGTGGTAAGTAGATAGCAATGTGCAATTTTGAAGTAAATACCTTTTGTAATTTGGAGTGGCATTTCTGAAGAAAGCAAGCAAGTCTAGTCTGGTACCTGCTTTCTAGCAAAGCTCTTCTGTACTGGGAAAAGCCTGGATATTGATGAAAGTAGAGTAAATGTACTGCTTAGGCAAAGCAGAGGTGGCTTTGCGATCAGAAGAGATGTGAAGCAGCACTTGGAACAAGAGATGGTCTTGCCAGTAGAGATTCCCAGATCCCTTGTGCATCTCCCAGGATTCTGTTAATCCTTTTGACTGCAGGCATATGTTACGGACAGTTTTCAGCCATCCTAATATGAAACCAAGACTCTCAGAGTTTCTGCTGTGCAGACAACAGCCTTATTTCCAGGACCACAGTTTCTCTTTTGTGTCAATTTTTGTTTGAACTTGTTGAAATTTGGACTGTTTCCTGGAGCTCAGATTAGAAATGGCAGTGGTGGTTATGTGTCTTCTCACTGTATTCCTGAAAAAGATGTGTTCCTGCAGTGTTTGTACTGTCTACAGGTGGGACCAGAAATATTTTCATGCTGTCTTTCAGATCTTTGTATGAATGTTCAGTGCCAGAAGGGATAAAATTGATCGCTCCAGAGAGTTTTGGTAGAAATGTACCTGCTTGATAATGGCTCCTCCTTTGTAATTGTAACTTCATCTCTCTCAATTATCAGGTTTTGAGTCAGAGGAATGAGCATAGCATTGATTTTTTTTTAAAAAAAATTCTTCATAAAAATGTGCCAAGAAAAATGCCTTAGAAAACCTAAATGTGTCATAAACATATGTTTTCTGGTCAAACTTGCAATCTAATTAGGAAATGTGATTAGAAAATGTAAAAAATGTAATCTCATTAGATAGGATCTGTTGGCTTTGGCCATACTTCTGCTGTTAATTCTTTACCAGTCTGGGTAATATCAGCTGTCCTTCCTTCCTTCCCTTCCTGCCCCCCTGAATCATGTCAAACTGACATGACTATGATGTTATGTGATGTGCTGTGTGCCTCCAGTACATACTATTCAAGCACTGAGTCTTCTCGAGAAAATGTCTTGTGTTCCAAAATTCATTGAACACTACCTTAAGTTCCCTGGTGTTCTTGACCTTTCCTTTTACAGCTCTTGGATACAAGTTATCAAAATTTGCTGGCCCTGGAACTGTAAAGATTTAGGAACCAAGCTTTGCTCTTTAACACTTTCTTTAATTATTTTCAAAGTAGGAATAGTATGACAACATTGCAGGACTCTCTTACCATCTACAAAACAAAAACAACTTGGGTTAACAATTCTGGTTTGTTTATTTTCTTCTATGTGTCAACAGTTCAGTCATTTCAATTTAATAACAGAGATTATATTTGTCATTTGTCACTCCCAACAGGTATTTTATATTTGTGTTTCCCTGCCTTTGTAATCAGTGTCTGAGGGGTAGAAAGGGTGTACACAAGGTAGATGCCTACAACAGTTGAGTCTTTAAATTCTTCCGCTCCACTGACCTAGGCATCTGTTCATTTTGCCTGGGGACACTTCTGGGAAAATTTGTAAATACCAGTCCTTGTTTCTGAGCCAGGTAGCATGACTTGTTCATGATGTCAATGGATGTAGGTAGGGTCTCTTTATTAAGGTGAGATTGCAAGGACTATCAGTTAAAATAACACAGCAGCATGTGGGCAGCTTTTCAGGCAGATAAATCATTGTGTTTACACTCAGTTTGGACTTGATAAAAGCTTTAGTGGACAAATGCAGAACTGTAGCTTAGATTTACCAGGTTTTGACTGCAATTTGAGCAGCACTGAAAGAAATATTTTTTTAAAATAGTGCTCTCACTAGTGTAATTCAGAGCAAATTAAATTATTCAGATCGTCCCATCTGCATAAGCTTGATCCTTTAAAATACCTAATTAAAAAGCCGAAGAAATGAAGACCTGCACATCTGTCTACCTGAAGGTTTTATTTCATCAATTTCTTCTTTTTGAAGATTTTTTTATTTTATTACTGTGTGACTGTATCATGTTTTAGGATGACTTTACTTGTTTTGGCTTTTCACTTTTAGTTTCAAAAACTAGTGAGAGATAAAAATACAAAAATAGATAAACTATATGAATATCAAACATTAGCAAAAATTCTGTTTTTCAGGAAGGACAGAAATGCTCTAGTAATGGCATCATGGCTTATGCATTAAATTCTCCCCTGTTGATGATAGCTTATGTTCACTCTCTTGGGTCTTTTATAAGTTTTGCTTCATTGTGCAGGCTTGTAAATCTCAATTATACTAATGGGTGTCATGCTTTCACATTATAGGAAAGAAGTGCCAAATAGAGCCCACAGTGGGATGCCCTCATCCAGCAACTAACTCTTACACTATGGAGCCTTTCTCTTAGCCATCAAAAACATTTAACACTGGGGAAAAGAACATTAATACAGCTTGTATTTGAGTCCAGAAACAATGATCCGGAAAGCTGTTTGCCATTGTGTCTGTCAGTCTGTTGCATATTGAAAAGAGGTAAAACAGTTGTCATAGGAAAGGCAGTAAGCGGCATTTGCAGGGTTGATTGTCAGTTAATTATTGCTGAAAAATACATAGCAACTTGCTCTTGCTCTTTTTAGAGATGGTGTTTGATATGGTACTCTCATTTACGGAAATGTCTTGTAAAATAGTTCTTTGCTGTGAATTAGAAGGCCAAACATTTGTGCTCCCCTGTTTCTGAGAAACCAGTTCTCAGGAGGGGATGAAACATAGGTTGACCCCTGATACGGCATTTTAATGAGGCCTGATGTCCTGTCTCTGTTTTGAAAGAAGTCGAGTCACAGATGTTAACTGTGCTTTCCTGAGGACTGCTGAGTAGGACGGGTAACTCTCTGATTGTTATCATACTGCTGGTTTGGTTGCAGCACTTTAAAGAGAGGCTGGACAAAACCGTGTACATTCAGAGAGACGTACAGATCAGTTTTAAGGGCATGTTGATGCTTTAAACCAGTGCTCTGAGAACAGGATTCATAAGGGGTTACTTCAGACAGTTTTACAGGTTTATTTTAGATGCTTAGCCAGAGGATATTGAGGTGGGGAGCATGTTTGCATGGGATGAGGGTCCAGCCTGCTAAGGATGAGAGTCATCTTTATGAAGGCCTCTGAAAGTGTCCTTCAGCAGTTGGGCTCTGAACTGCAGCTATTGGTGCTTCACAGCTTAATCTAGCACAAGTCATGTTTATTTTTCATTAATAACTTCCATAGGTATTTCAAGCACATAAAATTATGTGGAGGGAATCGATGATGTTTTCTCTGACTTAAGCAGGGGTTAAGTCAGCACGTTCAGAAAGGAATGAAGTTACTACAGCCAGGACTTTTGCCTTGGCTAATCTAGTTTTTCTCCAGGTTTATGTCATGGCTAAAGGCTCCTAAAAGTATACTCTGAGTCCCTACCCTTTGACTGATTTAATGAGATATTTTTCTAGTCAAAGATCCATAATTGAACATTGTCTCTTGACAATATGGTGTATTTTTGCCTTTTCCTGTCTGTTTCCTTTTTCTTTCTCCATTCCAACTAAAATAAATTATCTTGACAAATATTTGACCTCACTGAGTATGCTTGAGACCATAGCAGAGTTGGTGGGGTTTTTGACTCTGGGGTGCAATAAACAGATTGGCACTGGAGAGTTTAATGTTTGGACTCTTAACATTCCCTGAAAGTCTCTGCTGGAGGTGATGCAGCAGTTAGGATTTCTTAGAATTTAAAAACGTGCAAGCAAGACAGTAGCAATACTTAATATGGTGGAGTAATGATTTCATATTTTAAACCTCTAACTCAAAGGGAAAACCATCTGGTTAAAAATATGTGCATTTTTCTCATTTCATGTATAGCCCCAGGGTAGTTTTTTCTCATTTTATTTTTTACTGCTTTTGATTTGGTCAAAGAACTAGTCAATGATGTGTGGCAATCAAAGTCATCAATAGCTAACAACAAAAATGGGAGTTAATTTTGGAATACTCTTGTCTCTCTCTCTACCCTCAGTTATCCAGTAAAATGCTAAATGAACCTATTATTCCTTAAGTTAAATTATTAGAAGCAGAGACTGTGGTTTTTCATTGGATTTTTTGTGGGGGTTGATCTTTCCATCGATGTCTCCTACAGGTGTTTAGTATGAACTGTGTGGAGATATCCATAGGTGTAAGAATAGAAAGATGTCAGATGAATAGAAATGTGACCTCCTGCTCCATTCATAAATGTTTTTGTATTTTTAAAACTGCTTATATGGTATTTTTTTTTTTTTTAACAGAGAGTGAACGGTCTCTAAATGTGTAGTGGAAAGCACCGGGTTTCATAACTGAGGGCCAGTTGTTGCTCTGGATATAAGAGATGTAAGTCTGCTATGTTCAAGAATGATTTCTTCTCAGGTAGCTATAATGAGGGGAACAGACTCTGTAATGATATTCTGAAAGTGAAGAGCTGGACAGGGGTGAGAGGCAGTAGGGCTGTTTAGCTGCTACTCAGAGGGACAAGAGCGCTTAGTAGCCTTCTGTGAAGTGTGGGGTAATTGAGGGAGAGTATCACAGAGATTGTGTAGCAGCTCACCTCATCTGGACTTTGCAATGTGAATATCAAGGTGCATGAGCAAGGATTGGTTGACCTCAGGTAGCAGGAAGGCCCAGCTCCAGCAAACTTCACCTCCTGACAGCAGCCCAGACACAACTCTCCTGTCCTGAACAAGGTGAATTCAACACCAGTTGTTGTGTTTTTACCCCATTGCAGCCTTGTGCTGTGCTGTAAATAAATACAGACATTGTTTAAAGTCTTAAATGAGAGACAGTTTACTGAAATCTAAAAATATATTAAATAACCAGGTATCCAGGTTTATTCTTGTTATCAACAGCTGCTAAGTTACCATCTGGTGATGCTGGTTGCTTGAATCCTATCACTTAGTTGAACTTTAAAGATGGTGTGAAACTTTAGTTCTGACTTGAATAAACATTTCTGTTCACAAACTTAATGAAGTCCTGAGTTTTCTCCTGTGTTTTTGCCTGCTTTGCAGCTCTGGTGTGCGAAAGTAATAAATGAAATTGAAATGGCTTCTTCTGCCTGGCTCTGGGCTATAAGACTTTTCACACCTGGTGGTTTATAGGAATGTCTTTGAAATAATAACTCATCTTTTTAGAGAAAGTGAAGGGATGTGCGTGACTGACACAGATGGCCTTCCTTCATATCACCTTCAAAGAAGCACTTCTTTATTATTTTTCTTGTCGTCAAAGAAGAAGTAAAAATTAATCTAGAGAAATCCTAATCTCCCAAGCATTTTTATAGACTGCATCTCACAGTTGTTGGTTTGGGTTTTTTCCCCTGGTCATAGTCCCCTTATTGTATGTGCTGAACTTAGGAACTGGTGAATGCTCTTTAGCTTGCATGGAGAGGGTATGAATGAGAAGAGTGGATTTTCCAGCTGAAGCATACTTGAAATTCATTACAGCCTTCTTTTTTTTTTTTTTTTTTTTCT